>VXBX01008262.1:449450-546726 GCA_013400415.1 Scytalopus superciliaris
TGCAGGTTACGCGTGGGACACGCGTGACCGCGGCTCGGCGCGTGGGAACAAAGAGCAGGGTCCAGGGGCCGGGTTCCTGGGAGGGAGGGAGGGGCGGGGGCATCCATGGAGATAAGCCCTCAGCTGGAGCAACAAAAGGCTCCTGTCCCAGTCGTTCTCTGCCATACAGATGGGGCCTCGGTCGTGCTGGTTGCGGGCGCGTGGTTTCGAGGACTGCTTTACACTTCCCCGTGAAAGCCAAAACGGAACTAACGTGAACGCAGGGGAACACGCATATTTTTTTCCAAGTGAGTTGGTGCCGGGGAAGAGCTTGGCTCTCCGTCTGCACAGAGAGCCGCAGGGCCAGCGCTCACCTCCAGACTTGGCAGAGCCTGTCCTGGAGAGAGCCTCGCATCACCAAGTCTCTCTGGAGGGACGCTCGGAGGGAGATCAAATCAGGCGTGCCGACATTTTAATGTTGCAGTTGGTTTAGACCAGATGAGATCGTAATGACAGAGAATGACAGCAAGGTAAACAGCAAGCACCAGGGACAGTCAGCACACGAAGGGGTGGCAGCGGAGCTGGCGGCAGCACTGTACCTGTGCTGATGCAACTCCTTGGTTTTCCAAGGGAGGTTTCTGATGTGTTTGACCGAGCTCGTGTCACTGATCCAGTCTGAAGGTATAGAGGAGGATGCATGAGGGAAAGGGAAGTACAGAGAGGCGGGATCGGGTGGGAACATTTGAACTCACTTTAACCCCATGGACAAACCCTAATGGCGAGCCACATCCTGAAACACACAGTGTGATGAAGTCATTGAAAATACAAGGGCGTCCTTTGAGAAACTGAAGGTTCATCCACTGGGAACTGGGCTGAAATGTCTCATTTCATAGAGGCCAAGTAATGAATCTTTTGGACACAGAACATTTCTTCAGAAGAAATTTTTGACATTTCAGTGTCTGGTTTTGCTGCATAAAGGGGGGGGGGGGGGGGGGGGGGTAAGGCTGAATATTTTATATTATATATATTTATTTTTTTAATCCAAGTTCGAAAACAAATTCAACCCTGCCTTGGAGCTAGTAAAAAATTTTACTGTGATAAAGTTCAAAATTTTCAGTGTACTTGTGCCAGAACAAGTACAAGAGATGAAATATTATACGTGCTCCATCTGGGCTTTGTAGCATTGAAATATGATAATGAAATACAAAAGCACACAGAGCAATTTGAGAAGGCAAAGCCGAAACGATGATATTTTACATTATTGGGATGAAATAACTATGATATTGTCAAACAAGGAAAGTCAAAATATGTCATGCTGCCTTTTTTAAAGAGAAATTTGCATTCAAGGAGATCTCTCAAAATTTTTTCAAAGAAATAATGAGCAGTTTTCCAAGGATAGCTCTCAGGCTGCTGCATCGGGGTAAGAGTTTCAGAAGTAGTAAATGTTCATTTTCAAGGTTTATCATTCAAACATTTGTGTCATCTGATGTCACAAGGAACTCGGGGGTTATTTCTGGCACAAATAAATGTGCTTTTGAAAATATCCTCAACCAAGACTTGAATTCATAAATGAGAGCGAGAGGCCTCCTGTAGTAGCTGCTTTGTTGAGACTGCCCCAATGTCCCACCCACCCACCTTTTCCTCATTCAGAACCCTGGGTCAACCCTTTGTCCTCCCTGCCGAGTGTGTTTCAATGGCAGAACAACTGCCACAGGACACGCTCGCAACTCTGCCCCTCTCCCCTCTCTCTGATGCTGTAGCATCAGAGCGGATCGTTACAGCCTTAGTGCTGGCCTGTGTGACCACGTTTGATAAGTAACCTCAGGATTTCTTGTGCGTTTTTTTCCGGCTCCCCCAGCAACAGGCAGATGGATGGGTGCAGACAGATCTCTCCTGTGACTTCTTGCAGGCAGGCGTGGGGTGTGACAGAGCTCACAGGAGGGATCAGCAGCTTTCTGCAGCAGGAGGAACTTGTGAGAAGATGTACAAAAGGCAGCAGCCAGTCTGGGGGAGGCTTTCACCTGCACTGTGCTGCAACATTACACGGGTCCAAACAGTCTTTAGTTTTCTTCACAGCAGCTTCAGTACCTGCATAATCAAACCTTCACTGCAGCATCTCTAGCAGGCACCGGTGGCTTGGGGCTGACATTGACATGCAGCATTGTACTGCAGGACTGAGGAAATTAAGTGATTCAGAGTCACCAGCTCACTGTGCCCCAGGAGCTTTGGCTGGGGCACTTCATCAGGAGGGAGAGAAGGAAGGATGGAAAGCAAACTCCGAGCTGTGGGCCTGGGGGAAGACCAGGATGGAGGCATTGCAAACCAGAGCAGGGAGGAGGGGAGCAGGAAGAGGGCTGCACTTGCTACTGTAACCCACATGATCCAGACGGAGCCCCGTGCTTGGATGAAAAGGGAAAAGGAAAGGAAAAATTTGTGAACTATCCTGAGGAATGTCCTGCACTTGGCGAGAGTCCATGGAAAGAGACAGTGACTCACAGAGAGTGGGACACAGAGGGCTGGGGGCTCAGAGGTCCCCAGGCAGCAAAACAGGGAAAGGAGAGGCTGGCCGGGGGGGGTCCCTCCCAAGCAGCACTCATGAATATCTGACAGAGGAGCATTTGCAAAGGAGAAGAGCCTATCAGCTTTTCCCCTTGTGAGGGGAGAAAGCCTTTTGTGTAGATCAAAGGCACAGCAGAGCCCTCTTTTTTGCAGTCCTGGGCTGGAGAAACAGCAGCCTGCTTTCTGCATCTCCAAATAGGACAGTCTGTTAAACACGATGCCTCTGAAATGTGCTAAGGCAGATACATCAGTAGGATTTGTTATATGCAGTGTTGAACACATTAAAATACATGCTGAGAGGATGCAAGGCAGGAGGATAGAGCACAGAACGCAGTTCTGTTAGACTGTGTGTGGAGCAAGCCCCCGCGATGTTGACAGTGAGGATTTGTTTTCCCCAGGGAATGCTGAGTCGTCATTTCTCTCCCAGGTCAGCTGGAAACACGGAAAGGGCAGGTAAAGCCGGTGGGTGGCACTGCCTCCTTCTCTTCCCTGGGGACCTGGCCTCTTCTGTCTTCTCACAGAGAGCCAAGTCTGGTAATACCCATGAGAGGTATGAGTGGGTATCTCCTGTATGTAAGAAACCAGGGACAATGTATGGAGAGACAATAGAGAGAGAGCAGGCTGCCATGAGGGGCCAGAACTGGCAGTGAGATGTGTTGCTTCCTCAGATGTCCCCTCCTGGTCTCCAGCAGATGAAGGTGGTTCCTGCAGAAGGGGCTGGAGGCTGCAGCTATCCTCAAACAAGCCTTTTGCCTGCACAGCACCCAGTGGGGGCAGAACTGCTTTATTTATTTATGTTAGCAAAGCATCAGGTGGAAGGATCAAATTGTTTTCTGGAAGGGACTTGGGGAGAACAGCACGTCCTTCTTAGCCTGGAGAAGGGACACAGCAACATGGCATGCAGCAGGCAGCTGCCTGCGACTGTGAAACAGCCAAAATAATCAATACTCTGTAGATGAGTCTGTTTTTTTTGTTAGCAACTCTCACAGCTCTGGCCATCTGTCCCTTAGTGTTCACCAGCTGTGACCACAGCTCCAGTGGTCCTGTGAGACAGTGGGTGTCATTTGGGCTAGGATCACTTTTCATGATAGAAACTAATTCTGCCCCTGAGCTTGGGCTGGGAAGTGAAGTTGGTGATGGGACACTTTCTTCACCAGAAACAAGACACAAGCTGCTTTAACAGAAAGGCAGCCTTGGAGATCTTGGAGATCTGGTGTGAGATCTGTGTCCTCCCACACCCTTCTGCATTGCTATCTTTGTTTTCAGAATTCTGTAATGCTTTTTTGCTGTTACCCTATAGCTGCTTTTACCTCCACCTTCTCACTCTATCAACTGAGCTCCTGTGAGCATCTATGAGAGTCCTCTTTTCAGTCCTTTTATTCTGGGCATCCAAGATTGTCTTGTTATTCCTGTAACATGTTGAGATAGTTGCCGACTTCAATTTCCACCCTTTAGGTTGTCATTTTCTCACACTAGGAAATATTTCCCACTGTTTCCTTTGAAAGATGGTGCAGAAATGTGCTGAATGGTAGATCTGCAAGGTATAAGATATGGGGAGATGAGTAGACTGTAGTCCAAACTCTTCTGCCCACCACAGCTTCTTGAATTTTGCCTAGTTAGAGCTGTATGGAGTGTGACAATCTGTGCTTCTCTTTGGCCATAACAGACTTTCCACAAAGGCAGCCAGGACTAGATTTTACTATAAAGCTGTTTTGCAGAAGTTACGTTCCTGAATGTGGAAGGCCTCCAGTCAACACACTGTGACAAACCAAAAGAGAGTGACCCTGTGTCTCAACCCACAGGTCACCTTGCTTTCCCCCACACAGCCTTCCAGAAGGTGTGTGGGTGGCAGGGGCAAGAGCCATCCTGTTGTGTATGTCCTATAGACAGCATCTTGAAACCAACAGAACAGCCTCCCTCTGGACACAAAAACCTGGTGGAACAGGCTATCAAGTGCCTCTCCCATTCAAAAAACATGTGATGTTTAAGCAGCCTCATGGAAAAAAACATGTCTAATTTCACACTGGAGTTTGCTTGGCATCCATCTCTGGCCACTAACAGTTTCTGGCTTAGAGGACATGACATATCTGAAAGCAAGGGGTGACAGGCTCTCCTCAGTGGTGCCGGGCACCTCTCTGGTGCTCAGCAAACATGGAGCAATCTGATTTCCTGAAAGAAAAAAAAAAACATACCATGTGTAGGATATCAGAGAAGTGTGAATCTTGAATGGAGAGAGTTGTTCTCTGAGAGTTGACTGTCAAAATGTGGCAATGTTAAGAGTAAGCAGATATCATCTCAGCAGGATTTGTTGCCTGCTGGCGCTCCCAGGTGCTGTGCCAGTGACAGCAGCACAGTGATTATACCTGCAATTAGATTTCCACACAACTGTGACTTATAAATGATCCATGATTATATCCTATGCTGTGGTTCTGCTTACTTGTGATGGTGGGCAGGTGGGCAGCAGACTGTTGTGGAGAATGCCCTTGTTGTATCCTGCATGTCCAGGGTGCTGCAGCAACTGCTGGGTCTCTCTCCTGCTACTACTGGCCTGGCTCCTCACCCACTGGCTCTTCACCCACAGCTGGAAATCACAATGGCTTTAACCCCAGGATTGTGGCTGCTGCAAAACTGGACAGAAGGCATCTGTCATTCTCTCTTCCTGGCAGGAGAAGGCAGCAGGGAGGGTTGTGAGACAGACAACTCTTTGTCACCTGCGGTGGCATTTCCTTGGGTAAAACAAAGCTGATGGAGAGTTGCTCACAGGAAAAGGTCTGCCTGTGCTTTGTTTTGTAGGTACAGGCAGAGGCAGGTGATACAGGAAAGCAGCCTGTCCTCTGGTACCTGAGAGGAGCTTGCCTTATGCCCTAGTGAAGGGGTGTCCCAGCCAAACACGGGAGGGACAGAACACCGGAAAAGGACTAGAGGGCTTTGGAGAACAGTGTTGTGAAAGTGTCAGAAATAATGGGACAAAGTGGGATTTCCCCTAAACTCAGGCACTGTGCTGGTATCTGGTAATGATCTTGCCCATCTGGAAGGCTGTGAATGATGCTGAGGGGCTGCAACAATAGAAAATATAGAAGCAAATGAGATACATACAGAACAGGGACAAAGCTCCTTCCCAGGCCTGTCCTCTTTGCTTTGAGGTGGAAAATTACTGAATAAGCCTTGCCTGGATCCCTTACTTCCAAGGGCAGCTGTGCTGGGCACTGCAGTTGCAGCCACTGTGTTCTCCCACTGCAGAGTGGCCATGCTGCCACACAAAGGAAGTGTGCCTGAGCTGCACCCTATGCCAGCCCCGGTGCTCCCCACATTGGTGCCCTGTGCACCCCAGTGGCCTGTCCCCTTGATACATGGATATCCCACTCCCTTTTCTATGTAAAGGTAAGCCAATTTAGCTAATGATTACAAAATGCAGTGAGAAGGACAGATAGGTGATCAATGCCAGATGCTGTGATAGGCATTGCAGTGGTTTTTTGCTGTGTGAGCTTTTCTCTTCTGATTCCTTGCTTCTGATTGTTTCTTCCTTATCTTTTCTCACCCTGTGGGCTGAGATTTCCTTGGCTTAATTTCTGAAAGAATGTGAGATGCTTCTCCTTTGTGTTAATTGATTTTGTCTGCCAAAGTTAGGTCAGAGGGATGGAAGGAAAGGGGAGAAAGAGAGGAGATGATTTTTCCCCTCTGAAAAGGATGCTTCCTGTCTCTTTTTGTCAAGCAGGGAGGCAATGTGCCACCAAGGCCTCATGACCCAGGTTTTGGGGCTGGTGTGTCCCTTGTACATACGCATGGTACAGTTGGAACATCCCCAAAGCCCAACAACTGTTAAGTGGCAATTTACATTTTAATATGCAAGGTAAAGAGTTCATAGCATGTTGGTACAAGGCTGAGAACAAAAGTCACAAGAAAACTGAATCAAGTGCTACCGTCAAGCACAGGTGTCTTAAGAATATGTCTCTCATTTTCCCAGGGTACTTTGCCCAAAGTGCATGCAGCATGCACCAGCCGAGGATGTGATGACCCACTCTCCAAATGAGTAACCAACCCCATTAGAGCCTCCCTGCAGTTCTGGATGGCCCCTTTCTGGAATGGCTCCCAGATATACTAGCCATCTTTTCATCTTTTTGTTAACAAGTAAGTGCATCCCCAGCATCCAGACCAATTGCATGCCTCATCTTTGAATCATCCTGGGATGCTGGTGTCTGAGGAAGGGGCTCTGTGCCTCTCACTGGGGTTGACAAGGATGGAGGGAGAAACCCATGTGCTCTAACCACAGTTCACCAGTCATAGAAGCTCTGTTCCCAAGATGGGATCCCCCAGGGTGTCCTCCCAAAGAGGGGGGAGGCAAACCACCTTGGCAGAGCCTCACCACAGGATTTCCCCCTGCGACCTTAAATGACTGCATGCAGCGTTTATAGTGCTGCCCACTGTTCTCTGCATGCATGACGAGGTCTTTGTAATTAATTTATATGAGATGCACAGCCAACCGTACTTGCACAGCATACTACAGATTAAATTTAACATCAAAGAGCAGTTGTGAATGTTTCTTGGCATATATAGGCCACCTAGTTTAACATTTCAGCTATTTCTGTAGTTAACTGCTTCAGCCCCTGGACAAAGCCAGGCAGCTGCCAACAACTGAAAGGCTCCAGCAGGACAGGCAAAGTACCTACCACAGACCTCTTTGCCTGTGTGGCACTTTCGGAGCCACAGCTGTGCAGGACAACACTCAGTGCATGACCATGAAGGTGAATATTCAAAGCAGGACCCTAGCTAGAGCTGGGACTGGTGGTTTGCTGCAGGTGTAGCTTCCCTGGTCAACAGCTGTGCCCTTCTCAGGGGTACTTGTGTCACTGGTTGTGATCTCTGCCACAGCAGGGCTGTTGCCAAGAAAGCTTTTGCTCTGATGAGTTTTTTCGGTTGGTCACACACAGTACAGCATCACTGTCTGCCTCTCATTGCTCCTGGCCTGTGTATCAGTGCAGCCAAAGCGGGGCCCACATTGTCTTCTCATCTTGAAAGCTCAAATTCAGGGCTTTCTACTGGTGACATGTTTTCATAGGGTCACTCTCCAGGGTGGTCACTGCTCCACCACTACTACTGCAGCAGCATCTCAGAGGAGCAGTCTCTGCCAGAGGTGGGTGTCTCCTCCTCAGCCATCACTGCTGATGTGCATATCCTGGAAGCCATGAGTGGAGCTGGTCCTGGCCTGTGGCCATTTGCTCCAGGCTGCCTAACTCCCCTCTCCCAGGTCTTTGCTGACACCAAACCCACGACATACCAGTCAGCCTTCCAGATGAAACCAGGATGTGTTCATACACCAACGACAGATTTTTCTCCTGATGGTAATGGTTTATTTGACAGAAACAGAACAATATTCATAAACAGTATTCATAAACCAACCCCAATGCTTCTTCAGCAACTGCATTGTAGGAAAGGGAGTGCTTTGCTCACTGGAAGCCAAGATTTACATAGAAAAATAAATTACTCTTCAGTATCCCTCAGTGGCTGCGGTGCACTAGAGCATCCCCCTGCAAGCAAAATGCTGCTTGTGAGAACAAGCTGTCCTGCACCAGACTCTAGTACCAGCAGGAAAGATGCTTTTAGGGAAAACACTACAAGTTACTGGGAAATACCCTGTCCCTGCTCTCCGGCCCCTGTCCCTGCCCCCTGCCATACTCTACTGAGCCGATGTGATTTGGGCAGAGAGGAGCCACAGGCACCTGCAAAACTCTGCTTACAGGGAGTCTCAGAATGGAGGAACCAAAAGAAGGGAAAATCACATTATAAGGAAAGTGGAAGTTATTGGGGACTACTCAGGGTCAGCAGAATCCATGGCTGGTCTTGCGCTGCACCAACCTGACAACCTGCTGTGTGCTGAGTACTTGATGGGGACATAGCAGGACAGCTTTCAAGCAGCCCCCTGCAAGTGAGAGCTGTAGCCTGCTGCCCACAGGCAAGTGTCAGGATTTTCAGGGTCCCACATCTCTGCTTTGCTGAGGTCAGGTAGTGCTGGATGAGGCTTGCCAGCTCCCTCTTTTCCTGCTGGCTGGCTGTGTTCAGTACTATGGCAGTGCATATTTTAGCTGTGGTGTTTGCTTAGCGCGCGGTGGTCACCACAATAAGGGTGTGCAAAAGGTATGAGCTCAGTCAGTGTAAAAAAGAGAAAGTGGAAAAGAGACAAAACATTTATGCAGGTTTGCCCCGGTGAAAGAGCAGGGATAAAGCCAAATTCCTCAATTCTTGTTTGATGTTGGCATTGGATAAGAGGCTGGATATGGTCTACGCACCAAAGGGACAGAGCACTTGGTTCTTCTTCAGTCACTTCTGCCGCTTTCACCACCAGCCGGGCAAACCACTTTTTTCTTTCTGTCACCAGGAGGCAGCTGCTGGCCTGCCATCTGCCCTGGCCATGGGACATCCTGCCTGACCTGTTGGACATTGATGTGTGCAGCCGAGAGCACTTGGTATCTGATGGGAGGATCCTGAGGACACCTTTTACTTGAAGAGCAGGGCCTTTGTAACCATCTAGCAGGATGGAAATGTTCCACTGCCTGCTAGTTATGTAAATATAATGCTTGGCATCTTTACATATATACTTTTAATGCCATGATTGCCTCTGCCAACTCCCATATTTTCCAGTGTGCTGAGTTCTGTTCTCAGTATATTTTGCCAATTTACTAAACATATTTTCAGTCCCACTAGGGTAAATAGAAAACTTCCTGCATCTGGCCTCTTCATGTCTCTGGGCGCTCTGACAGCTGCCCTCATGCCAAAAGTGGGGCCAGTTCCCAGTGCAGCTGTTCCTGGAACCTATTCTCCTCTCAGGGAGCAAGAAGAAATAGCAGTGCCTCAGAGGCATGGCTGAAGGCAAATTCACCCCTTAAAAGTGGAATTCAAAGTCATTGTTAAGTGTGGGGAGAAGAAACTTAAGAGGAAGGAACATAAATTAATGAAGATTCTTCATTTTTAAGTGACACGGGCTTTGTCCTATCCCTGCTTGTCCCTGCATCCCCAGCTGCAGGGATGTGCAAACACCTCTGAGGCAGCAGGTGTTAACAGTAAGTGAAACTGTCCATCACAGCTCTGGACCAAAACTGCAGTTCTCCTGTGTGGCAAGAGCCAGTCCAAAGCCTTTGAACCACTTTCATTTTAACTGGGGACACAGTAGGATGATGTCTGTAGTGAGTGCTTCTGCCTAATATGTTTTAAGCCTAAGTGATATAAGAAGTAAATAAGCAGCACAAATGGTGAGAAGCTGCCTTGCTTTCAAATAATCAAAATTAAGCTTTAAATGCAAATTAATAGTAACAACAGTAGGAAGGCTTGAAATAAGGCTTTAGACCTTGCCATGTTTCCTATTACTCTCTTCCTGAAATTTCTATGCATAGCCAGAAAAGGTCAGTTTTATTGCTGGAGGTACCTCACCATAAGAGGCTGAGTCTCCAGTGATGTCTGTTGTTCAGGACTAGCTCCAGCCCTCACTCCTAGCCTTGACTAGTGCAGACCTGGCCTGAGTTTTAAACACGTACTTCTATTCCCCACATAAAGAGCCAGGAGAAGTTAAATCCTGTATCAGCTGGAAATGGGACCACAGCAAACAGTGTTTCTTTTCAGATCTGGGTCAGCCCCTAGGCCAGGCACAGCTTGGCCAGAGCCAAGGGGTGATCAGATCTTCAGGGGTCCAGGCAGAGCAAGGTTCCGGCTTTACACACTTTTCCAGTGTATCCTTGCCATCAGTGATGCCTTAACCAATGTCCACCTTGCTGAGATGCCAACTGACCTCTGCCCACTCCTTCTAGTAAAAGTATAATAGTATTTTTCCAAAGAAGTGTAAAATGTAATTTCCCTGGGATACTGGGAGGTGAGTAGGGCCAGGTAGCCAAGGAGACAAATGGCATGACATTTTAAAAAAACCCTCAGCACTATTAGAGAGGTATCAGAGGCTTTACAGGAAATACTGGGAACTCTTTTAAGGGAGTGCAATTAGCAGTTTAGAGCTCTACCTTTGTGGGAAGGACATACGGGGAAAAATGAGATGTTCATAATTTAAATCCAACCTTGCTTATTACAAGTCTGAGTTCCAACTTGTGCTTGGGAGTGGATCTACCAAGGCTATATACTCCCATATCACTTTTAAACTAAGTAGTAGCCAATTGATGCTTAGTAAATTTTCTGGGGTCACATATGACAAACCTCACTCGTTTTATTAAGAAAAGTCTTTATAGCGAAATTAAAAAGCCCACAATGTTCACATTATTTACTCTTGAAACCCAAAATTATTTGCTCTGGTAACTTCAGCACAGACTGCTGGAAGCACATCAGCTTGGTGTCCAGAAACCTAAGCCCCATACAAGGTTCCCCCATATCTTTTAAGCCCTGTATTTTCTATGGTGATTTTCTGAGAGCTTCTTTACCTACCTACTTTGTGCATTCAGACAGTTCTTTATGCTTGTACAAACCCATTACCTCAAGTGTGCTTTATTAAAGTGAAGCAGCCCTGCACTTCCTTATTCTGCAGAAACAGCTCTTGCAAACAACCCAAACACCTTCACTCGACAAAACACCACATCTGCATCATTCTTACTAATCAACAGAGATTTCCATTTCCCTTTTTGGGTAACAGTATGTCAACAGATGCTCAGCCTTCCTCTCCACTGCAATGGCACCAACTCTGCATTGTGGCACATGCCATCTATCAGTGTTATTGATGTTGTATGGACAGATCCAAAGCCACACACCTCCATCACTGGGTGCAGGGAGAGTGCTGCAGAGCATCCCCCTCCCACAGAAAGGCTGTTGCAGATGCACGTGGTGCAGATGCACGATAGTGTTATAAAAAGAACCCACAACAAAAGCCTCTATCTGGAGATCTCAGCCATTTCCAGTCAATCCTGAGCAGGACAGAGTTGGGGATAATCGTATAAACGCTTCATCCACTTGGTGAATTAACGTCAGTGAGTAGAGTTTTGGAGGCAGGAGCCCAGCAACAGCGCTAACGTTGAGTCTGCTGCCCAGGGCAACACCTACGAGACATTCCTGCTCTCTCTGAGGGATGATTTGAGAAGGAGAGTACAAGTGCATAGAGACAGAGGGTACAGAAGGACACATGCCCCTCCCAGGTCTCTACATTCAATTTTGCAGTTCTGTTTTCCTGTCCTCTTTTACTGAATTTTAATACTACCTGTACATGAGCCATTAGGTGGACTTATACCGGTGAAATGACCCCTCTGATTACAAAAGATCTTTGCTTAATTGGTGGAAAGAGCCTCTGGGCACTCAAGAGAGCCTTTATCTGTGTTATAACAAACAGCAGTCACCATGGCATCTTAAGCTGTCTAAGGAAATGTGTACCTTAAGGTAAAAAATGAGTGTTTGAACTGGCTTTGTGAGCATTTGCTAAGTCTCACATACTTCTGCACAATGTGCCCAGCATAAACAGTGGGTTCATACTTTACAGATGTGTGAGCTCATTAGGGCTGATCTAAGCCTCCTGGTGCAAGTGACTGCCAGGTTCCCCAAGGGGACAGCCAGGAAAATGACTATGAAGTAGCTAACTCTTACCTGCTTTAATCCTATAACAGGAATTTGGGAGGAGTTTATGAGATCTAAGATCACACGTTGTTTTTTCACAGTGTGTTTCTTTTGGTGGTGTGGTATCCCAGCATGACAGGCCCACTGCTGCTACACTGGTAGGACAGGCTGCAGGGCTGTCACCTAGACCAATCACTGAAAAGAGCCTTTTGCTCAATGTAAACCAAGGATAAAGTGCCATTGTATGGACTGGATGACTCCAGCACCCCACAGCTGAACTCACCCCTTGGGGTCAAACCAAGCAAGGAGGTGGGCAGAAAGAAGGGGAAGAGTGACATAGCAGGGGAGCGAGTGGGGACTTTCTTCTCAGGGTCGGGACCAGCTAGATTTTCTCTGTTGCAGCTGAAACTATCATTTAACTAACCAGGGCTTGTGACAAAACCCAGCAAAGGGGTTTGGGTATGCTTTGCCGGGAAAGACTGGTTTTTCCCAAAGAAACAGAGAGTGGGAGACAGAAAGAACAATATGAAACAGCTTGAATTCCAGTGAGTCCTTGACTTTTAGAAATAATGTAGGTTGCATCTGGTTGTTTTCCCATAATACAAGAGAGAAAACCAATTTCATTTCACTTGTAGTGAGGCATAAGATTAGATGGGACTAAATATGTGTAGGCTGTTTATTAGCAAATGGAAGTGAGTAGTGAAGGAAAACAAACAAGCTTGTTTTGGGGAGACTTTGTCACTGTATCACTGGTCACAGGCTCCCCAGGGAAAGTAAACAAGCTTCTAATTGGACTTACGCAGCAATGAGCAGCTGGCAAAGATTCCTGCTCAAGTGTAGGAGAATTGTGAAATTTGGCTTCGTTGATACAGCATGCCATTTCTCCTAGTGATGCCAACATCTAAATGGTTTGCAAGTATTAATTGTTTTGAGAATGGGTTACCAGTGGCCAGTGTGACTGCTAGGGTGGGTGGCTGGGTACAGAGGGTTCAGAGAACAGAGCTGGTCAACACACTACCCCTGTAAAGTTAAAAAAGTATGGGTTCATTTCCAGCCAGTTCAGCTGCTGACAAGAGACTGCAAAGGAAACACTTACGTTTACAAGGCTGGTACATCAGTCACACGGGCTACACCATCACCCGAGGATGTGACACAGGGAGGTGCACTACTCGCTGGAAGTGAGAAGCATGGAGGAAGGCAACCCTGATTTTACTCAGTTTAGACTGCTGAGAAGGTGTACTTCTGAGATGTTTTCAGTCATTTAGCCACTGGTCAAAGTGCTCTGACTGGGAGAATGACTGCCCCCAGCCATCTCCCACTCCACTTGTCTGCAGACCAACTCTCTGGTGCCACCCATGTGACTCATGAGCCACTTATGAGCATCAGTACCTTACTCCAACAAAGTAGACTCACTTTCTTTGCCTTACAAACTCTATTCATACATCCCAATATGATTTTGGTTTTTTCCATCAAAATGTAACTGTGGTCTATAGTCTGCATATGTGATGCCTTATAAGCCCTTTTCTTCCAGAAGACCCACTACCCCTCCTGCCATTTCCATCTTCCATTTAAGTATTTGATTATTCCTTCCTAAGGATACTACTTTGTACTTGTCTTTATTAAAGTGTCTTCTGTTATTTTCAGACTATTTCTTAAACTTATCAAGACCATTTTGAATTCTAATCTTACCAAATGTGCCTGCAGTCTCGCCCAGATTAATGTCACCTGCAAATTTAATAAGTATGTTCTCATTCTATCATCTGAGCCATTAATGAAAACATTGAATAACATCTGCTACGGGAATGATCACTGCAAAATCTCAACTGATGAATCATTCCAACTTGACAATTAAATGTGAGCAGTTTTAAGCTACCCCTATACTCAGTCTATAGAAACTGTTTTTGGGCCCTGCTTCCCTGAATTGTTTATGAGTGTGTCATATAAGCCCAGTGTCATAAACCTTACTGAAGTGAAGACACATGACATTGACTGCTCCTGCCTCATCCACAAACCCTATTACCCTGTCAAGAAGGAAATTGGATTGTGTTGACACAATTTATTCTTGACATATTCCTATTAACTTAAACTTTTCTCGGCCTTATCATCTAGGTGCTACGAAAAATTTGTTCAATTATTTGTTTTAGGATTTTTTTCCAGAAATGGTTTGGCTCATGGCTTTATAATTTTCTGACTTCAGTCACTCCCTCCCTTTATTCAAATGAAACGCTTTTTCTCTGCCTGAGGGCAGAATTTGCAAAAGCTCTCCGCGGCGGCCATTATCTTAAGAGAATTGCCTTAGGTCAATGTTTGCTTTGGGCTTTTGAAAAATCTCTTCTCCATCTGCACAAAAGCCTGTGAAAACCGGGAAGATGTTCCTGCACTGCCTTTCTTTAACGCTACTCAGTTTTACGGTATGCAAAACGTGAGGACTTTTCTCCTTCGCTCTGAACACCAGGTAATGTCTATTCCTATAACAGGAACAGAGATGCTCTGCTGCAAACGTACCAAGCCCACTCATTCACCCACTGCTGTGTTAGGAATGAGTGCAGCACATCAGCAGGCTCACCAGCTGTGCTCAGGTTCCGCAGAAGCCAGTTATGCTGATTTTAGAATTACTTGCTTATCACTTAGTTTCTTCTAAAGAGAACTCTGATGCTCAGAATTAGTAATGGATGATACCATTTGCATCTTTCACGAGGACTATGAGAGAAGAATTAACAGCACTTTGATACTGTCAGGTATTATGATGCTAATTTTTCATATAAAGGGTCAGAGGGTTTCAGGCGATTGTGAAAGGGAGTCTGTTCTCCCTTGACCTCCGACTCCCCACTGCATTTTAATTGGCAGTGGAAGCACGGTACTTGTCGGGGCTGGGAACCCTGGGAAGAAGCCAGTCCCTTCACAGCCCTCTCTGCCTTCCCTGCCTGTTCTGGGCATGAGTTTTACAATGTGGCCACCAAACCGTACTCACACCCATTCACGCTGGTGGTGCCAGGAACAGCCAGAGCTACTGTATCATGCTGATGCCTGTGCTCAGTTGAGGTGCCCAGAAGCCGCCTCACAGGAGCAGAGCAGAGCCTGTCCCTGTTCCTTCCCGGGAGAGCTGCCCACAGTGCCCACAACGTACTGCGACAAACTTAAGCACTAGTGACTTAAGTGCTGGTGACCCTGCAATAAGGATTTAACCTTCGGTGGTGATTACTGTTAACTGATAGTCTTCAAACACAGCCTGATGAGCAAGTTGGCATGGCAGTGGGGCAGAGACTAACCCTATCACATCAAATGTACCCATCGGGCATTACATATATCAAGACTCTAAAATAAATGTATTGTGGTAAGAGAGGAGCAGCAGGGAGGGAAGACAGATGTGCACAGTGGAGAAGTCAGCCTGCTGTGTGCATGTGTCCATCCAAAACCTTTTCATGACAGCTGTGCCTTGAGGAAAACCAGTTTGTATGAGGAGCTTCAGCAGGCACAGTCAATGGCTTATGTGAACAATAGTCCGGATGCCTGGCTGAAATGAAAGCCATTATCAGTCGGCACTGCTAAGACACGGCAGCTGAGCAGCTCTGGGGTTAGACACTGGAAAGCCCCTGGCATATGGGGAGGCCCGTCTCTTCTTTTAACCCCTCCCCAGCCTGACAGATTGCGGCATGAAAGGCAGTCACTGCTGTGGACTGAACTGCCAGAGCAGGCAGTGGCTGCTGGCAGCCTTGGGAAGGGATAATGTCTCAGGAGACTTTGCTCCTTGTTCCTTGGTGCTAGTGGCACGTCAGGTGGTATGGTGGGATGAAGGTGCCAGCTCAGTGCTGAGCATTCTTGCTGTTGTGCCTACCCTCAAGACTGTGCGACTGCCTGAGGATCATGACTCAGGGCTTTTCCAACCAACAGCCACAGGGAAAAAGGTGGCTGTCAGAGCCATAGAACATGCATGTGGGGCCATTGCAAATCATTTATGCAAGCGGATAAGAGAAGGAATCATATTGTTCAAAAGCACTTTGTAGCACAGTTTTCCTCGCTTCCGCAAATTCCTGGGGGCAGCAAGGACAGCAATGGGCACAGGGTTGTAGTGAATGTGGGACGTTTACTTTGCATGGTAGAGCCTGATACCCACTCTTCACCAGGTAGCTAGGGTATCACCCTCAATGCTGAGATATGTAAAACTGGTCATTTGGGAGAGCTGGGTACAGGCTGGGAAAGGGCTATACAGGAAGTGAAGTGGGGAAGAAAGACTGATTTTGAAGAGGCAGGATGGGTGCAGGGAAAGATCTGACAGGTTGCAAGACTGGGCAAAGTTGCAGAGTCAATACTGTGCTAAGCAGGGGCTGGAGGAAAAGCCCACTGAGAAGTGGGCAACAGAGGTCAGCGGGATGTGGAGAGTGGGGGAAAGTTGGGGGAACAAACATTTTGCTGTTTGGAATTATGCCTTTGGGATACCTTTGGGTTATCCCATCTAGCTTCCAGTGATGCCTGTGAAAACCTTACACTGTGGGGCTAGGATCGCGAGCCCCATCAGTGTGTGCTGGAGCGGGTCACCTCCTAACAACACTTGCAGTTACTGCTGGTGAAAAATGGATTTTCTGCACTCAACCAAATCCTTATTAAGTTGATATGAATCAGATCCAATAAATTATTCCAAATTAAGTTGGGCAACAGCCTCTGAATGAAAAGTCCAGTTAATGAGAGAGCATTGTATCCAGGGGGTGATGGGTGGGTGGAGGAGGGGGCTGTGCTGTGCACAACGGTCTCTCAGTGTCATATTCTGCACAGAAGGGATTTTTATTTACTTGCCTCCTTTTCGTTCTGGGATGACACAAAGGAGGAGAAAATAACTCCTTTTCTAGCCCAAAGTGGAAATCAATGTTGCAGCTGTGCAAGCAGCACCCACTCCGTTTTGCCTGAGAGAAAAGCCCCAGTTAAATGAGGGGAGGCTTCAAGCAACCAACAAATTATATTACAGAGGAAGAAAGATTCAAACCTCTCTTGTTTGATGCTAGTTCACTTATTGAGCAGTATTAACCCTTTTGTCTGCTGCTTGAAGATATCCCCAAACAGGATCCCTGAGTGGGCTCGTAGCAACCCCATCCCCTGGCGCAGCTTCCTCTCATGAGCTGGAGGGTCATCCATAACCTCCGAATAACCCCGACATCTGCCATGCTGCCTCATTAGGGTCTGAGTATTAACGCTGTATGGGCAGGTCCCACGTGCCCTACATTGGTAATTAGCTTTCCAAGGGGAGGACTGGGACTAGCTGAAAGGGAAAGAAAATTCATTACCAGCAGTGGAGAGGGAAGGGGGTTCTTTCTATTGCTAACCATGCCGGCTTCCCATAGGATCTGCCTTGAAGATCTTCTTTTTGATTTTCTTTTGCTAAGCAGTAAGCTGAGCTATAAAGATAATTCGTCTCCTGATGCTTTCAGCTTTGCCTGTGCCATACAATGGGGTGTGAGATGCTTAAGGATTCATTGGATCAATCAGTGGCCCCTGGTATTTGTGTGGGGGTAAGTGTAAGCGAGGTGAACGTCTCTGACAGGTAGATAGCAGCTTCAAGATGAGGATACAGAGAGATGTGGGCTTCTGGGCTAGAAAAGAATCTGCCAACCTCCCACATCTCAGAAAAAGGCTCAGGAACTGGACAAGAAGGGGAAAACAAAGAGTTAAAAAGTGAACTAAAAATAGGAACAACTGAAGTGCTTACAAATGAAAATAAATGAAGATATTCTGTGGTTTAAAAAATGAATGAGGATATTGAGAAGTAAAGCATAGAGAGGTATGCATTATGGAAATAAACCAAGTGAGTCAGGGTTAAAAATAGGTAAATATTGAGAGCATGCAATGTTTAAGGTTAACTGACTGTAAGAGCAGGAGGGAATTCAGACCCAAGCAGCAATGAAATAAGACCATTTCGGGAAGAGCAACCTCCCATCCCCACCCCCGATTAAGCAGCTTTAGCTGCAGAATGAGACCATCAATGACTTGTAAACATGCAAAAAAGAGGAAAGTGGTCGAATGGGATGAAGGATCAAATGTATTTGGACTTGAACTTCAGTGTTACTTGAATTAATAAGATGCATCCAATTTTTAGGTCAGACCCTAACACTTTTGTTTTCCATTTTATTCTCCTTGGGAGTAGTTACACAAGTCAGTGTAAGGGTAATGGCTTACAAGTCTGAAGCAGACATCCACAGTCCTCCAGTGGCTGAGATATTGTGTTGCTCCCTCCTTCCCTTCAGCTGTGTCTAATCTGGTTGTGTCCCAAGAGGTCCTTCTGGACTATGAGTTGTTCAGAGCTCTTCATACTTGTCTCTGTAGTCTCCAAGCTGCAACTGGAACAGCAAATCACAAGAATTACTGGAACAAGCAAACTTGTTCTCTGTGAGAGTTAAAATGTCCTGTTGGATTTGGGAATGCAATTACAAAACTGCGTAAAATGAGGAGGATTAATGCTCACATTGGAAATAGACAAAACCACACTAACAGGACTGAATTCAAGAAAATTGCTCTGATTTTTGATTTACGAAATAAAGAATAGCATTTCTCATCTGCCACTCACTTCAGGGAACCTGAGCCTTTTATTCTGTACTGTCTGTGAGGGATTATAAAGCTTTTCCACTATATTGAAGATTATTTTCCTTCTTTGAATAGAATTGAAAGAGAAATAAAATCTGGTTGCACCTTCTCTTACAAGAATGGAATGGGACACATTGAGACAGTCTCTGCTGTGATTTATATGCACCAATTGTATCTGAGGGGGAGTATGAATAACACTTGCCATGAAAAGGCTGTGGCACATCTGCCTCTCTTATCATTATTTATCCTATGGGCAGAGAGGTTTAGTCATTAGCCTCTTTAGTATCGTAGTCTCTGCCTCAGGGATTGGCTTCAGGCAGGGACAGCACAAGGCAGGGTTATGATCCCCCAAGGAGGGACCTCCATGATCACTCCAGGCCACTCATTCAGCTGCGTCCTCTCAGTGCAGCACAAGCTGCAAAACACCTTGGGGCAGATTAAGACCTTCATTGCACATGATCGTTTTCCTTGGTTTATTTGTGACAGATTATTTTATTGATAGGAAGCATATAGAGGAGCCCAGAAACGGAGCCCCTTATCACCAGAAAATGTTATAACACACCAGAGGAGTTTAAGCAGTGTGTGAAACAGTGAATCAAAGAAAAACTTAATGTCTCTCTGTGGCCTAAATCTTCTAAGGATATGGAAGCAATGGATCAGATGAAATTCAGTTTGTTCCTGACTATCATGGTTAGGGATCCAACAGCCCAGCAAGAACTGGGGACCAGCTGCTTTACAAGCCCACAGCACACAGCACTTTGCAGAAATTGCCCGCTATGCTGCCAAACTTGGTCCATCCCCCCAAAATAATGCTAACATCACAGGCAGGTGCATGAGTGTTCTAAAAACACCAAAAGAAGTACACCTAGAGAACCAGTACCTCTTGTTTCTACCCATGCAACACTTTGTACCGATGCTCTCCCCACAAAACTAGAGTGAGGAGAATTAGATGTTCAGGCAAGGCTCCTCTTATTTTGCCCCATCCTCCTGCACTGAAGTAGGACACATTTTTGTTTTAAGAGCTCTAGATTGTTCTGATCATGACAGGTGGGTCTTGGAGGAACACTGGGCAAAGTCAGATGCTCTTTAGTCTCCATGTCATGATAATCATCATGGAGGGACTCAGTAGTCCTCCAGCACAAAATGATGAGATTGATTATCTGACAGGAATATTATGTGAATTTTCCTAAAGTGACAGAAGAACCCCTATTTTTAACTCACATAGTCCCAGGCTATCAAATACGTTCATCTGAGTCCAGGCCATGGTGCCAGCTATCTTTGCTGTACCCACCAGGGTGATTACTGAGCCATACCCTGAGCTGCCTAGTCCTAGTAATAAGCCCCCAGTGGTACAGAACACTTTGATAGGTACAATCCTTCAAGGCCAATGTGTGCATCCAAGCTATCTGTTAAAAAGACTAAAATCCTTCAAATCTAACTGCACAGTTCCCTCCCAAAGAAACTTTTGATGGCACAAATTAATTATTCTCATTGCATCTCATGTCATTGCTCTTTTTTAATACTAAGAGAATTTACATGGCAAAGTAGCCATGGTCTCAATCCTGTATTTGTAGTATCACAGCTGGAAGCCATAGGAATGGCTGTTTTGTCACAAAACAGGAAAGTGCAATACCAAGGTAAAGAGAAAGTGAAAAGAGAAGCTGAATGTTGTAGAAATGTGTGTCCAGTTTTGAGATACATGCTGCCCAAGCAACACATTGTGACCAGTACTGGGGTGATGTGTTTTGCACAAATTGCTGTACTGCTCTAACTTATGCTTTTGGGGTCATTCAGGAAACCCTGCTAGAGACAACAAACCAAAAGGCCCATAGGAGACAAAAAAGGTTAGACAAGACTGTGTGACCCCATTAAGATGTGCAGTTCCTTTCTTCCCAGACTCTAGATCGGTCTAGCTTAATCTCATACAGTGTGAGAAAGCAGCTTGTTCCTAGGCCTCTGGAGAATACAGAGTTAGAAGGAAAACAAAGTGTGAGTCTTTGCATAGGCTGGTTAGGATTCAAAAGCTGAGGTCAGTGTTTGTCTTTAATTTGGCTCCATCTCCAAGGCTGCTAGTGAGTGGTCCTGCATGATCTCTGCCTTGGCAGAGAGTGTTTAAAGGGAAGGAGATACGTGTTTTTGTTTCCACAGAGATATGATCCAGGCCTCCTGGCTCAGCCACTTTGAGGCTTTTTTGCACCTGGAATTAAACATCCAGTGACTGTCTCAGGCCAAGCACATGGCTCCACCATCCAGCCCCAACACTCCTGCTGCAATCCCTGCTGGGTGTACAATCCTGCTAACCAGGCAGTGCCAGTCTGAAACCTGTGCTTCTGTTAGGAGAAGGAATAGAGAACATGGTAAGACACTTGGATAAGGCAGAGGATATAGATGCAGCAGTTTTGGGTTCCAGCATCACCTTAGCCAAAAATTTGCAATGCAAAATGGCAATTGTATAATTGGTGAGTAGGAGGTTCAAACAGTGTTCTTCCTGTTTCCTGCCTTGGCAAAAGGCCCTCAGCGGCACCACCCCTGAGCTGATCATCTCCTTCTGTGCTGGCAATTTGCTGCCATCACATCGTAACAAGCTTTCAGCGCCATGGAAAGGGGTACTTTGTCCATCTTCCTTCCTGAGCTGAGGAATGCACTGTGCAGCTGGTTTTGCTTGATTGCTTGAGACAGTTTTATAGTTCAGCTCCCCTCCTTACCGCAGTATAATGTCGTTGCTGTGCCTCTCTATTTGTGTTTGTTTTCCTGGAGCCACTGCCTTCATAGCCGGTTTCTGTTGGGTACACAAATCTGCTCTGTTGGCTGCCAGATCCCATTTTGGTCCCCACACAAACTAGGAAACCACTCTGCAGCTGTTGACCATGTGGATTCACCTGTTACTCCCTGGAGACATGGACACACATGGTAATGAATGCAGCCGTGGCACCTGTCACACACATTGGGAAACCCCATTCCCCATCCCTTCATCCATCAACACCTGTAGAAGAGCTTAAAAAGACCCAGCCACATTCAGAGCCAGAGATAAAGATGATTCAGCCTTTTGCAAACATCTACAGTGTGAAATTGGAATGATCTTTTACCATGTGTGAAGCAGTGAGCAAGAGCATTTGTGAAGGGAGAGGTAGTACCTGTCATGAGCATCACTCCTACAGCTTAGAGAAAACAGCAATCCTTTCCAGGGAGTTCTAAATTTTGAACCCACATCTAAAAGGCATGTCCATATTTCTATTATTAATGAAGATGTCAGGGGATGCCAATCAATTTCAATGGGTTAGACTTTCTTTCAGGGGGCGGGTGGGGAGAAAGTAAAGATTGGGAAATTATTATAACCTGCCCTTTCTGGTGTCTTTCAATGACCAAACCACATTATGTCTGGGTAGCTCCACAGAAACACTGCTGAGTCAAAGCAGAGATCATGTTTGTACTCTAACAAGTCTGTCTCATTTTCTAATTTTGTGACATAAGCTACAGTGGTGCATAACTGCAAAGCAAATATGATGAGTAATGAGTCAGTTTCAGCATCCAAGCCACTGAAAACCTGCCACTTACTCTCAAGACTGTGATTTAGGGTTGAGCAAGTTTTGGTGAGCCCTGTGCTGGGGTCATGGCTAGTAGAGAAGAACACCTGGGAACCTGCATGTTGGTCAAAAGAGTAGTGATCTCAGGACAGTGCAATGACTTGAAGGCTTTGCCCTGCAGCAGTCTGTGCCTACTGGAAAGGACAAGAAATTTGTCACCTTTTCAAAATCTAACACTGGGTGGTATTTTTTTTCTCCTCCCACAAAATGCTGTTTGTGGAACATGTAGTCACAAGCCTCACTAATTGGCTTCATCTCGAGGGTAAAGGTTTCCTTTTTGGAATCAGTTGGTGAATGTACTCCTGGATTTACTTCTCTAATTTGGACAAGTGACCCTTCCCTGTTCTCAAACCGTTGGTCATGTAAGTTCTCCTACCTAGTCTTGAGGTTTAACAGTTTTCAAAGGCTCTTTCTTCTGAAGGAGGAATAATGTTATAGGTCATTTTAATTAAGAGGAGATAATAATCCAGTAAGAACTAAAGCCAGACTGCACTCTTGTCTTCAGTCCAGCTAATGACCAACCACCCTCTTTTATTCATGCCTGCAGGAAGGAAGTCCCAGTGTCTGGAAACTGGCAGACCGGAGGCCCTGAGTTCACTGTAGCGAGAGCATCTTTGGCAAATTAATCTCATTTTCTTGGCTTCCTACTGGAAATTGCAATCAAAACTTTTGAAAATTGAAGAACTTATTAAGAGCTTGGCTGGTTCTTCTCCCTGACACTTCATTGTCCTTTTCATCTTAGAGCAATTCTTGATTGCTTTTTTTCTTTCCCCAGGAAAAAAAAATATCTCTTGAAAGTGGTTACCATTGCAAGAAGTGCTCAATAACAATTTTTTATCTAGAGAACTGATCAGGGCAGGTTAATTGATGCTATTTGTGTATGCCCACATAAAAAATACTCTCCATGCCTTCTCCCTTTTGAATGATTACAGCTAGAGATGCAAATGTTTTTCTTTAACAACTGCACATGAATTCAAATTAGATTAGATAAAGCTGATTCCGGGCAGTTTTTTCCTTGTTCGGGTATTGATGTCACTCCTATAATTTGTTGAAGAAATGGGATAATTTTCTATTAATTTGCTATTTGTTAATGATACAAAGCCAAAATCTGCTATCAGGTATAGAGCACAAAGCTGAGTGAGTCATAAACATAAATCTAGGGAAACAGGGGGTTAAAACATGTAACATGTGGTTAAAAAGTAACTAGAACATCCAAAGCCCAACGTGCCTATCAAACATGGTCTCTTCAATACAGGAGCATTTTGCCCCTTCCTTGGCTTGAGGAATGTAAAAAGGCATTTGAATGAGTTTCCAGCCCATCCCAAAGCCAAGATCTGCCCGCTGGTTTTCTTGGGTTCAGGAAAGCAAATCTCATTCAGTATCTGGAGTGGAGAAAGCAAAGTGAATATTGACTATCATTTCATTGCTTTTGTGCTTTGTGGCTTCATTGTCACAAAACCTATTTAAAGAAGCACATGGGGATCTCTTGCCCATCACTGCCACCCTTGAGATATGGTTGGCCTTTATTGCAAAAGAGTCTAAGCAGACACTAAGCACATCAGCTGCTTCCCCTGGCTCAGTGTACAGTTCTTTCATACTGTTCTTTTATTGGTTTGTGGCTGTTCCTGTCTCTCCACTGAACAGTGCCTCCTTAGTATGAAATTGCTATCAGCACTAAGAGTTATGATCACCATCCTTGCTTATTTTGATTATTTGTTTTACTCCACTATTTATTCACCTGTCTTGGTTTAGTGATAGAGTATTCACCTCTGTTTTCAGTCAAGTCTACCTGTTTCAGTCCGTTTCCACAATCATCACCATCTATCTAGACTTCCAATGTGTAATGTAACTTGAAATATTTATTTCAAAAAACTTCTATTTGGTCTCATTCCACAGAGAAAAAAGAAAAATTAGAAATATAAAACCCCACATGAAACCTCAGAGCTGATACAATTCCTTTGGTAGTTAGAATTTGAAAGCTAAGCGACTAGAATAATTAACACAGATGTCTCTGACAAAAGTCAGATTGACTTTATCCAGTGTAGCCCTTCAATGCAGAGTTAAAAGCACATGTTCTGGAGTTCAGTGCAAGGGGTTCTAATTAGATACATTAGCTAGCCCTCTGTATTTGCTGTACAGCCCATGCCATCATGTTACACAGGAGTATGGAGACTATCAGAGCTACTCAAAGATGAAGGTTATAAACAGGGTGAAACTGTTGCAGACAAGGATGCTCCATGATCTCGCTATTCTCTTTGTCTCTCTTCACAAAAATGTGCAAAATAATTAGGTAAGAAGTGCTAAGAAAGGCAAAGACAAAATCACTTAGGCAACAAGGAACAAAGAGAAACATGAGGAGGAGGAGAAGAAGAGAAGGATAGACCCGCGAAACCTGAATTGTGCACTGTAGAGTGATCTCATGGGGTGAGGAGAGAGACTTAGTAGATTATAAACACTTCACAACAGCAGTGGATGAAGGAGAGAATTAGTCACATCCACAGAAGACAATAAAACAAAATGAAAGAATTGATGCTAAGGAAGGATTGATTTTGCAGCTCTCCACCACCAGGCAGAGACTCTCCAGGAGCAGGACAGCACCAGAGAGTACTTCTCACCAGCTTGGCAGAAGTACAAAGTGCTGAGGGCCAGCACAGCTCTGCAATGCTCCTGGCAGCTCTCCTTGCTGGCAATATGTGTGGCTTGGTTACTGACTGGGAGCCACTGGAGGCACAGGGACAATCTCACAGTAATTTCATTCTACATTGCAGGGAAAGCCGCTTTCCTCCCAATAAACCTGTGTGGAGCTGAGGATAAACAGAGATAAAGGAGATCATCTGTCTCCAATTTAGCGAATATGGAGTTAACAGACTCATTGTATATACTCAGCAGCTTGGTTTATCCACGTTTTATTTACTACTACAACATTTAAAACATGCTCCCCTAGAACTTGCCCTGGCACTCCGCCTGAAGAGACTAATCCATCCATCATTTGTCTGCAACACTGCATGGAGATTTTGCTTTGGCCTGACTAGGTGCATCAGCCACAAATGAATCCAGTAGCAGCCCAAGCGAGTCTTCTCTTCTTGTTCTTTTTATCAAATGAATATGCCACAACATCCACATTGCAAATAAACTCCAAGCCCTGAAGATTGTATCAACACCATCTTCTGCACCAGAGAGTAGCCTTATTTTGTAAATCAGTTTGACAATTCTATTAACCTCTTTCTTGCATTCAAAGACATTTCCTAGAAATGGCATCATTGGTAACTGGCCATTGTTTGTATCCTGCTAACATGCTGAGCGGCCCAGCACTGTGGGTTAGTGTGGATGGAGCTCAGGGGCAATAAAAGAAGGGCACAGAGTAGCAGCTGACACTTTCCAGGATGAACAGAGGGAAGACAAGGGTGAAACCCCTGAGCCATACTTGCTGTTCCACTGGAGAGCTTCCAGCTGAGCCCTGTAGCAAGGAGGTGCCTGTAAGTCATGGCATGTCTCACACCACCCGGTGTCTGCCAGCCCAAAACAGTGATAAAGTGCTTCAATAATGTCTTAGCATCTTCTGCGAATAAGTAAGTGTCAATACATGACATAAGGCACTCTTGATCCCCCCCAGAATGGTTTTATTAACATTTATTGCATGCATAAAAAAACACAATTGAATTCATCAGAGACAAAAGGATGATGTTGATGGGATGTGTTTATGATTGGAATTAGTCAGATAGTTACTTGTAGGCAACAAATGTTTTAGTGTTTATTTGTGAATATTAGTGTTTTGGGTTTGATTTTGCTTGTAAGGGAGAAAAAAGTCACTCCTTGTTTTCTGCTCTGGTGAGACTGTGAACCTGGGTGCTGCATCGAGCTCTGGGATCCTCAGCACAGGAAGGACTTGAACCTGCTGGAATCAGTCCAGAGGAGGAATATGAAGAAAATTAGAGGAATGGAACACTTTTCCTGTGAAGACAGGCTGAGAGACTTGGGGTTATTCAGCCCAGAGGAGAGAGGGCTCCAGTGAGACCTTATTGCAGCTTTCCAGTACCTAAAGGGGGTTACAAGAAAGATGAGGAGAAACGTTTTTGCAGGGCCTGTTGTTACAGGACAAGGGGCAATGGTTTTAAACTGAACAAGGTTCGATTTAGATTAGATATAAGACTGAAATTTGTTACAATGAGGATGGTAAAACACTGGAGCAGTTTGCCCAGAAAGATGCCCCCTCCCTGAAAACATTCAAGTCCAGGCTGGATGGGCCTCTGAGCAACCTGATTTTTGTTGTGTCCCTGCTCATTGCACAAAGGTTGGACTAGAGGAACTTTAAAGGTCCCTTCCAATCCCATAAACATCAAAATCACTAATTTCTTCTGAAAATGGATCCTCTGTCTCTACACCTTTTACATTTAGAAATTGTACATCAAATTCTGTATGTCAAACGTTGCCCACATCTGTGTCTACTGAATGGGTACCTTTGCTCTTGGAAAATGCAGAAGCCTTTCTATTTGGCTGACAGGGGAGGAACTCAGCCCCACAGCTGTTCACAGGAGAGCAAAGACAGGTCTGCAAGCAGGACCGTGGCCTCTAGTTTTCCAGCATATGCATGAATGACAATGCAGAGCTGCTCTTGGTAGTAAATGAAAATTTCTGAAACTTCAGAGCAAGGTTTATATCATATAATAGGTCCCAAGTGATCTTATGAGTCAGATTCAAGATGTTGCTGCATCAGATACATCCTATTACTAGACAAGCATGCAGGTAAGAAAAAGACAATTTTTGGGCCTTTTCTTACTCTTTCTTCATCATTTCTAAGTGATCAGTGGCAGATGTGTGCTTAAATGTATTTAATGAGACTGGTCTTTGACTTGTCCTGCTTCACTGGAGCTTTCCTTCCCCATCCCTAAAGCTCTAGGGGAGAGAGGTAACAAACCGTCTGCCAGTGTGCTGCTAAAAGGTGGACTGATTTCCACTAGACAGTCCTATTCATATCCCTGATTGTATGGGTTTTTTATCCTTTGAACGAGAGTCTGGTCTGAAGCCACATGACAATAAGCAATGGAAAATGTTCCAAGAATAGATCACTTACTATTTCCCCTTTGTCAAACATTGCCGCATGGGGGACAGAAAAGTTGAAAGTAGCAGCAAATTACACAAAATGTTGGAACAAAAATTACAAGATGTGCCCAGATAATGATATATTTTTTGGTTTGCAGTTTTATTCAACTATAGAGCATTAATATAAGCCTTCTGTGGTGCTTCCCATTTTAGGATGGGCCTCTCTCAGCATGCTGATGAGTCCAGCCCTGCTGTGCTCCTCCATAGGGGCTGTGATCATCCTCGCCCTGATCTAACCATCTCTGCTCTGGCTGAGGCCACAGGGCATAGTGAAAGAGGCTGGAGATTGTTTTGGTTGGACCAAAGATGATGTGCAATATGTTTTTTCATGATTATTATTATTCTCAGTCATGTGTTGGAGATCTGGCAGCCAGATCTGATGTTATCTAGTCTGAACCACTTATGCAAAGCACAGATTTCTTTCCTGTCCCAATATGAGTGAATTTTAATCCTGGGGGATTTGGAATTGGCTTGGAAAAAAGGAGCATTCTTGGGGCAGGTACAATTACAATTAAGAAGATGAATCTTCAGAGGGATGGAGGAAGATTATCTACTCAACAGATACGGAATGGGACAGGACTTTCATATAAATTTATGGCAGATAAGAAAAGTGAGTTTGCATATAATAATCCCGTGTTGTTGCTTTAAATAAAGATTCAGCCTGATCCTTCTCCATAAATGTTTCGTATAAAATGGAATTCATGTGAAAATAAATGTGCATACATGTGCGTGTATTCATGTGTGTACACATCTGTGTGTACCTGTCTGCGTATAGACAGAGAGAGAGAAGAGTTTCAGTTCAGTTCACCTCCAGATCAGCCCCTTGATGCCTAAACCACATCCTCTCCCTGTGCTTCAAGAGTCTTGAAAGGCCTGTGATAAATGACGGAGAGTCATACAAGGGCTCTAATACCGAAGCATTCATCTCCCAGTGAATCATCTGGTAATTACTGCTCCTTTGCTGCTCTACAAAACACCAGGTGTCAACACACTAGAGGCAAGTGCACTAACATGCAAAATAAGAGACCCTCTCCCATGAGCTTTCATGGCCACCTGTACTGGGAAAGCAGCAAGCTTTCAGGGCTTCCCAGGACAGGAAAGATGGGGTTTGGGGCTGCCTCTCATCTTCAGGAACTGTTTCACCCTAAGGGAGTGGCTATACGTCTTTCCATATTGTGCAGCACTTTTTGATGGCTATTCTGAGCAGAATCCACACTTCTAATCCCTTCAAAAGCAGAGGGTGCTGGTCCTCATCGGTAAGTGATTTCATTTATTGTTTTGTTTTCTCTTAAGGACTCATGAGGCTGCTGGCCTTTCCCTCACTGCATGACACCTGACAGGACCAGGCTCTGAACTATGAGCTCTCTCTAGGTGAGGCTTTCATCCTGTCCTTAATCCTGCTTATCCTTGAGCTGATGTTGCTTTCTGCCTGCATCTTGTTCAGGAAACACAGTAGTTGTTTCCTATGCAGGAGACCCTGGTGGCAGCTCAGTAGTTCTGTGTATCTCCATTTTTTTTTATTATCCTTGAATTTCTGATCTGTATCTTCTAAGGCTGGGATTTCAATGCAAATACGTCTAAAAGAATCTTGTCAGGGTTAAACTGTACCAGATTTGTTAGATGAACTGTACCAGTTCATCTAATACAAGGCATAACCCTCCCTTACAGTCCTTGCCTTGTTCTATTGATGAGCCCCTTTTTGTGGGTGATAGGGGAAAATGAGTGTACAAATGGTGCCAGCACAGAGCAACCATTTTACATTTCACATGTATCACACAGCTTTATTTTTCTTTCACTTTTCAGCTGTTATAACAGCATTTATGGAGGAAAGGAAATGTGTGGATGATTTGTGGAGGAACAGAAAGTGCCTTGAATAGTTATGTGGGTTTCAGATCACTGGGGAGCTGTCAAGACAACTATTACCCACGGCACGTGATGTTGTGTAAGGCAGTCAGGTGTAACTATGGCCACTTAGATAGGGGCTAGGAAAGCTTGGTATACTGCCAAGGTATGTTGGGTTTGTGTGGCAAGGTTTGGGTAGTAGGAGATCTACAGGGGTGTCTTGTGGGAGAAACTACCAGAAGCTCCCCCTAGGTCCAACAGAGCCAACACCAGCCAGCTACAAGATGGACCTGCTGCTGGCCAAGGCCAAGCCCATCAACAGTGGTGGTAGCATGGGAAGAAAAACTTGTGCAGTTGAAACTGCAGCAGGAGAGAGGAGTGAGACTGTGGGAGAAACAGCTCTGCAGACACCAAGATCAGTGAACAAGGGGCAGGAGGTGCTCTAGGCAATGGAGCACAGATTCCCCTGCAGCCCACAGTAAAGACCATAGTGTGTCAGGCTGTGACCCTGCAGGCCATGAAAGTCCACAGAGGAGCAGAGATCCACCTGCAGCCTATGGAGGACTCCATGCCAGAGCAGGTAGATGTGTCCAAAGGAGGCTGTGACCCTGTGGTGAAGTCTGTGATGGAGCAAGCTCCAGGAAAGTCTTGTGAACCCATGGAGAGAGGAACCATGCTGAAGCAGGTTTGCTGATAGAACTGGTGACTCCACAGGGGACCCTCACTGGAGCAGCCTGTTCCTCAAGGACTGCACCCTGGGGAAAGAGCCCTATGCTGGAGCAGCTTGGGAAGAGCTACAGCCCGCGAGAGGTACTCACACCGGAAAATTTTGTGGAGGACTGTCTCCCATGGGAAGGACCCCACACTGGAGCAGGGCAAGAGTGTGAGGAGTTCTCCCCCTGAGGAGGAAGGAGTGTCAGAGACAACGTGTGATAAACTGACCACCACCAGCATTCTCTGTCCCCCTGTGCTGCTGGTGAGAGCCATGGGAAGCAGGAGGGAGGGGAGGGAGAGAATCAACAATAAAGTTAATTCCAGGAAGAAGGGAAGCATGGGGGAAAGGTCTTTTAATATTTGGGTTTTTAGTTTCTCATTACTCTACTCTGATTTGATTGGTAATAAATTAAATTAATTTCCCCAAGTTGATTTGGTTTTGTGTACTCTTTTAAAATCCTGTTGGGCCACTAACAACTCCCTGTAACTCGTTTTACTGAGGCTGCTCAGAAAAGCCTCCACTACACCAGCATGTTGGTTCGGACATCAACATTATGTGAATAAATTGAAAGTTTCTTTTTCACAAACAGTTGGGCACGCAGCTCTGACAGTCCCATTCACAGCCCTCCATGCCAGAGCAACTATCCTGTGTGAGTGCTCAGAGCAAACAAATCCCATCAAGAAAAAAACAGGCCAAGGCAAGTTAATTTAAATGAGTATTCAAGAGGTATTTTTTGGCAGTAACAGTCTGCCTTTATTCAAAGGTGAAAGGCTAATTGAAGAGGATTAGCTTCAAAAAGCCTTGCCTCACACTGGTACTACTGCTGCCTTGTTTACTACCACTGCACTGCTTCATGCACCATTCACTTTCATCACTTTTGTACACACGAGCAGATACACTAGTAAGAACAAAAGTCCACTTAGTGCTGTCACCCTTCCAGCAACTTACATTGGGAATTCAGAGAAAGTGTGTAACATACAGAAGAAGCCCAAGTTCATGAGAGTGAACTGTCTGAAGTCGCAGCTTTTAGGTTCATATAATTTAAACGACAGGGATTTCCAGTGCTAGGGATTGAATACAAATTATTGCATTTAGTTGCCATTGGTATTCCTGCAATTAATACAGATTTTATCTTTAAAACCATTTTAGCTTTTGATCAGAATGATGTCCAGTGACAACGTATTTTGGAGTTTAGTTATTGTACAACATTCATGAATCTTCCTCATAATTGTGAATGTAGAATCAGAGTAATATTTAGATCAGAAGGGATGTGTGAAGAAGGGGTGTGTGAAGACTGTGTAGTCCAACTGCCCACTGAAAGTAGGGCCAGCTTGTACCAGGGTATTTGGGTTGGCCAAGTCCAGACAAACTTTGAATAGCTCTAGGGGTGAGGATTGCTTTCAGCAGTTCCCAGGGTATGGCTTTCCTCTGCAAAATCTGTGATTGTTTCTGTCTTTTGTACCTTTTATTGCTGCAAAAATGCTGGTTTGTGGTTCTCAGATCACTCTTCAGTTCTGATTTTGAAAATGGTGCCATGTGCAGTTCTTCTGGCATCAAGACCAGTTTAAGCAGCAGGTAATAATCCAAAATCCTACTTCAATGGGATCATATTTATAGTCCTCTTAAGGTATGAGTGAAGGTTCTGGTGTTTAGTTACTGTTCACTAAATTGATTTGTTCCATAAAGTTTTCCTATATTTGAATCTGAGAGGCTTTGACTCAGCTTCCATATAAAATAACTCTGCTGAGCTCCTCTACAATAAACACTGAAAATCATTCCCTTTGTTTTCTGTGATTGTTTCTCCCCTGCAGTTTTCCTTTGACACCTTTTTTATCTGTTGGTGATTGTCTAGCAAGCTGGCAAGCTGTAGCAGACAAAGACTGTGAGTGCTTTGGAGACAAAACTGGATTTTTACTACAGATCCAATCAGAATCCAGCATAATGAACCTCAGCTCCAATTTAGGCTCCTGACAATTACTGCTGTTAGCCAGGCTCTATTACTGGCATCTAGATTTTGAAGCTGTTTCTTTTAAAACAGTAAAGCATCCCAGGTCCAATCCGCTGCAGATCTTGTATTGGTACACAGTGGGACAGCCTTCCTTTTGGGGCTGTGTCTTCCCAAAGAATGTTTCTCAGTGGTAACTGCTGCAGGGAAATGACTGTGTCTTGTCCCACACAGGTATCATTTTCTTTTTCATGAAAACAATTGGAAGCAATAGATGTGTAAACACAAAAAGCTTTTTGCGTACATCTCTGAACACACACATGCATTAGAGGAACGTGATGGCAAAAATTTTATTATCTGCCTCTACACTCACAGTTGTGCCCTCCCGTAGCAGAGCTCAAATCCAAGTCCCTTTGGCACGAATGACAACTGAGCCACAGATGTGGTGTCGGGTCCAACAATGGCATGTGGTGTATGAGGCAAAATGATGGCATCTGCAAACTGTGCACATCAATTGGCATGTTCCTGGCTGTGTTGGGAAGAGCTGCTTTTGCTGCAAATGGTGCAGAAAGGGTTTCAGGATCACTGGCTGAGTTATTCTTGTCCAAAAATCACCACAGACTGCACTCGAAATGACACCATCATATTCACAACTTCAGAGGCAACCTAATAATGTAGTGGGGGTACTGCACAGACTTGCAGTACATCAGTGACCAAACTGAACAGAGTAACAGAGCAGTCTGCTAGGAACAGAAATTGCTGCCCTCCTTCACCTAATACCTTTAAAGAAAGGAAGTTATATTTGACAGCTTAAGAGCTAATTCAACCTTGTGCATAACCACCTAGCAATGAAGATTAAAAGAAGACAGGAAATATGTGATAACTAAAGCACTGGAATTCTAAAACCTCATAGATTTTGCAAGAGCATAGAGGGATCAAAGCAATAATTCTTCAGTAATATGACTGGAAAGTAAACAGCCTTTTTCATATATTGGCAAGAAAGTAAATAGATAATTTATGAAATAAAGTGTTTGGAAAATCAGATCTAGACCTCTGTCACACCCTAATCAAGGTGTTTATCACAGTATTAAAGCATACCTACGCAGTAAACTCATTATCACTAGGTTACACTGGGTACAGCAATGTGTACATCTTTAGCATAATAAATTAGCAGAGGCACTCACAGGTTTCTGAGCAGTGAATTCCATGTGATGACACCAGAAGATCTCCATCAGTATCAAATGTGTTATAGGAATGCACATGAGCACCAGTGAATTGAGAAAGAATCAGAAAATGGGGATAATTACTGCCTTTTTTGTGAGGCAGATTGCATTTCAGAAAGAGTACAGAGAAAAAAAATGGAGACATCTATTTAGATAAGACTAATAATACTTTTCCTGGATTTTGGGCAGAAATGTAAGCATGCACCCTGTTCCATCGATCGTAACTATTTCTGTTATTAATAATACATTCCAAAGTTTTTTGCAAGGACTTTACTGAGCTTGTGTGTACATAAAAGACTAACTAGATACCAGGAATAGATTGTCCTAGAGATGACATGTCCAACTGTGCAAAAATAATTAGTATAGGGCATGAAACCTGGTTTCTGTCATCTTGATGGATGTTACATGACCAGGGTATTGGAGCTGCTCCATGCTATTTGTCAGTGCTGGGCAACACATCAGGCTTTTACATTTCGGCTTTTGGATTATTTCCTCATGGGTAGTGACACTGTGGGAGTACAGAAAGACCCTTTTGGATTATTCTGTAGCTGATCTGAACACCAGAATAAATTAAATGTGCTGTACTAGAATGGCATCATCAAAGTGTACCTCTTAACTGGATGTAGTACCTTCAAAAGATAGTCATCCCTGCATGGCTTGATTTGTCATAAGGACTTTCTAAGGACGCGTTTTGGACAATTGTCCCTAAGGGCTGGAGAGAAATCTATCTCACATTTTCATGCGTGAAATGTACTTTGGTAGGGCAGAAAAATCAACCGAAATATTAATTTCCCTGCCTCCAAAGGCAGAGTGGCTGAGCAAAATGGAAAGGTGAGATCATCGCTCTGGGTAAGACCAGGCAAGACAAGCTGTCACAGCTGATGGCCATCTCTAGCCTGCTCCCTCCAACATGTACAACACCTGGCATTTCTTCCCCCACTTCTACATCACCAGCACTTTGGATTGCAGTCCAGAAGTGACAAGCTGGTAACACAGAGGCAGGTGTGGGTGCTCTGAAAGCTGTAGCTACAAAACTGTGCCAGTATGGCTCTGGGCCCAGAACTGTTTTCTCCTGAGTTGAAGTGCCCTCCCAGTGAATGAGAGCATATGAAAAAGGATATGGAAAAGCTGCCATAAAAGAGTCTGTTTCATTATTTCCAGAGGTGATATGAACCTTACATAAATGGAGTGAATCAAACTTTACTGCAAGGTATAGTGTAAGCACCCTTGAGGATAAAGTTTCATTTAAAAGGTGTTTGATGACTGCTCCCCTTGCTGAGGAATTAGCCTCAGTGGGACCCCAGTGTTGCTGCTCTCACTGAGGCTGTGCTTCACTCAGAGCTAGCAGAGTGCACAGGGGGCTCTGCAAAGCCATCAGTGGTCCCTAAAACTTTGGGTGAAGGTGGGGTAGAAAACAAGTGCTGAACTTGCAGTAAAACACAGGGTACCTCAGAAGATTGCAGCTGTGTCTGCTCTACCTTATGCTTGTGATTGCAGCTAAGAAAGAACTGAATATAAAAGAACCTATACACTGGAGACACTAAGTGGGGCATCTCCCTACTCTTGGTGCCATTAACCCAGATGACCTGGGTTAGCCATAACTGCATGGCCAAGTACAAAATCAGTAGATGTCCCAGTGTGGTATAAAGTTGACAAGACTAAAAGGGAAGTAGTTTACACAGATTTCTATGGGGTGGGTGACCAAACCCTGTACACACAAGCATGGTGCCAGGTAGAGCAGAGGTTCAGCAAAGTAGACAGGGGACATCTGACCTGTGGAAGTCTGATGTTATTGGTATTAAATAGTGACAGCACTTGTAGAGACCTGTCCAAGAAAGTTCAACTCACAAAACGCCAAATTTCCACTGTCCCACTGGGACCTGTTGCAAAACTGATGAAATACAATATATGATGATCTGAATGCATTACAAAATATTCCTATCTAGCCCCCAAGAGACAAGAAAAAAAGGCCGCAAGGCCAGCCTGGTTCCCCTGGTTCTATGCAAGTGAAAACTTTAATCACCGTGTCTGGACTTCATATTAGGACTCACCATTAAAATTAATGTGGGGAAGGAATTGCTGGTTGTCATCACTGACAAAGACAGACAACCACTAAAGCTATTATTTGTACCAAATACCATCAGTGGTTAATAATGTTGTTTTCTTCTGTCTGAGACTGTGAGTAGCAGACTGCAATATTTAAGTAGAGTTCAGCTGATTGAATGGCACAGATTGTGCATAGACTGCATGAAGCTTAAAAGCTTTCAGACACAAAAGTGAAATTTTATTGGCATCTAAATTTGTATTGATTACCTTATCATTAGCTAATATTAGCCACATTGCTTCTAATACATAAAATCCTCTATCAGTACCAAGAAATAACATCATCTTGTGACCAAGTCTGTTCTGCAATGTATGTATGTTTGCACGAAGATGCAATGTAGATCCTGGACCAGATTTATTGCTGGCATCAAGATATATTAATAAGAGTTTTGTTCACTTACAGCAAAGAGTATTCTGGTTCACAGAACTATATACACGAAAGAGAAACTATATGGGAAATTAACCATGAGCAGACAGGAGAAAAGAATTTTTGATTCAGTTATTCAGAAGAAGTCTGGTTGCTTTTCTAAAAACTACCTTTTACTTAGGCTGGAGTTATTACTCTCACTACCGTCATAAATGAATGGAAGTCTGTGACCTTCTTATGGAAGTCAGACTGGACAGTGGCATAAATTTAGAGATTCTAAAACATGCTTCATTTGAATATTGCTGGATCAGAGGTCATGACGGTGATATTGCAGTCTGTCCTGGTTTTGAACATTCCACTTGTCTCTCACCTGCCCTATGGGATGGGTTTAGGTTGGGAACTGCTGAAATCCAGCTGGTTTCTTCGCTTTCAGGCAAGGCCAGAATGGTGTTCTGTGTCTGTGGTGGAGGCACAAAAGCAATGGGGCTGGAGACAGGACTGTCTCTCCTGCTACGAACAGTTCAGTCCCCAGTGCTGGCATCAGGGCTGGTGGCACTACCAATTTAATGGTCTGTGTGTGGAATGGGGTATGGAGTTCACAGTGGACCCTAGACCCTTCTACAGGGTGTGGCCATAGCTCCTGGTGGTCTGACACCGTAGCTCTGGCTGCCTCTGGCCCTCAGCAATGCTTCAGAAGATGGTGCAGAAAACCTGCACAAAGCTATTGTAAAATAAATGGCCCCAGATGAATCTTTTGCCTTTACCCTGTACTAGTGAGTATCTTATGTCCTGGAACATGACAACTTATGTCCCTCCCAAATTCTTGTAGTTTTCCAGCTGCAATTTTAACCTTCGCCACAGTACTTGAAAGTATCCTCGTCTATACAACACACACTCTCTCCTTGGGTTCTGCTGAGCTCCTGCATTAAATCCCGAGTCTCACAAGTGGCCTGTATATTGTATGAAAATGACATTTTTTTCCTAGGTTTTGTATTTACTGAGTATCAACTTCACTGAGTGTCTTCTTATTTTTCTCCTAGGAGAATGCATTAAGGATTTACTGTTGCTAGCCTGTTCGTATTTTATGCAGTTGCAGCATGTCCATCTTCCTAATTTTCTTTGCAAATTAGATAGGTTCTGTCTTCTCAATCTGTCTTCCTATGAAAGTTTTCCCATGCCTCTAACCAAATTTTTTCATCCTGCTCTCATATTACTCTCCTGCATGGCAGAAAACAGCCTTATCCTAATTAAGTACTCTTCTGATTTGTAGCTGAATTTTTTAAGGGCTTAGAAATACACATATTTATGTATGCAGCCTGCAAACCTGTCACGAATCACAGAGACAGAGGGCAGTGCTGCAGGTCCAAATGTACAATCATTAGAGACAGGGGTCATAACATCTAGCCCCTCTCTGAAAAAGGGTTTCTGATTTCCTCATTAAAGACTCCTATCTATATTCCTCCAAAAATGTCAACAATTCAATATATACTGTAGATAATCTTCTCCTGGGAGTGTGTCCTGGAAGGATGCACCCTGTGTTTCCAAGGCTGACAAAAACCTGATGCATGGCAGGCAAAGGGCACTGCTGGGGTGCAGGATCTTGTGCAGAAAGAAGGACTGTGTTTTTCTGGTGCTGACTTCTACACCTTCTTGAGTTTCTCAAGAAGACCAGGCATTGAGGTGGCACAGGTTTGTTTCTGCTGGGGGAGACTAGAGAGCAGCAGACACCAGGGATGTGCCACAACACCCACCCAGGGCACTTGGCATCCTCCAGCTGCTTGCAGAGCTGCCCACAGCAGTGCTCCCTCTTCTCCAGGTATGTTGGGCCGTGATCTGAAAGAAGAAATCTTCTCCCACCCTTAACCTTCCTAGTACTAGGGGGTTTTGACAGGTCTGTGTTGAGTGACAACTGTACAAATCAGTGTTACAAGACTGCAGGAACTTGATTTTGAAGCATGCACAGATCAGCTCTGCCTCGGTGGGGGGATCTGCTTGCCACTGCTCACCTCAGCTGGGCACAGGACTGCAATGTGATGCTCATTCGTGCCATGAAGGGGGTCACATCAGCACAGACCTGATATCATGTGCTAGGAAAGCGAGGCACAGCAGGTTGGTTTGAGAGGCTGCATCCCATCCATCTCCCATTGCCATTATGGAGAGCAGGAGATGGTACGCTGCCACAGCCACACAGGTGCCAGTCTGTTATTGTACACACTCCTTGAGGGTTTTTACCCCTCTGCGACTCAAAGCATTAAAAAAACCTATTTTTCACTAGTTTTGCTGGAAGTGCAGAACTGGAAATTAGAGCTGTCTTCAGCAGATGCTGCTGTGAAAATGCGGGGTTTATGAGATGTCAGAGTAGGAGTGAGGGGATGCTGGGAATATCTGTGGTTTATACTAATCTCCATAAAAATGAAGTTGGTCTTGTATGTCAGAAAAGAAGATGCTGAAGTCCTTGTCTCTTTTTTCCTTTGTTTGAATGGAAATTTTCTCCTCACTCCACTTTGAAATTATTTAAGTATTTTCTGTGATGTGAGATTTCTGATCAAGTTCTAACAAAGGACATTCCTTAACAATCAGCCTTTGTTGCTTATGATACATATAATTTGCAGGGGAACTGTTTATTGGTTTATTTAGGGGGTTTTTTTCTGAACAACAGGAGAAAGATGGGCGAATTTTCCTTCTCTCTTCATCTCCCTGTTTTCAACCATATCAATGACAAACTCTGAGGTACTAGGAAACTCGTCAAGACTAACTCTCCTAACATCTGTGTTTGCTCTCCCACTTAGAGAGAAAGACTTTAATTTAGAAATAATTTCATATTATGGTACTGAATAAAGAGAAGTCCTCACATCTGCCCTTTGCAGGAATGGTTTCTTTGTGCTGGAATACTTTGCTGTATATTTTCTTGGAAAATGCTGGCGTTTTTTCCTCCCTGAGTAAATTATTTTAGTGAGAAAGTGTCTAGGGGACAATCACAGGCCCTAGCAGCTCTAACACCTTTTAGCTGGTGGGGCCTTTAACAGAACAAGTTGTTGTAGATGTACATGCGTGTGTGTGACAGTGGAGATCTAAGAGAACAACAGTGCACAGAACATAGCCATGTTGGGTCTCTCATTAACAACAGAATACTAAGAACATAAGGATACTTTCTTCTACATGCCCCTTGTCACACTCAGCCCAGGTTACTACATGCTTGAGTAGGAGCACAGTGGATGAGAACTCAGTAATAGGAACTTGCTATCTGTTATTACAAGTTTTAAGGAGTTTTTATAGTTAACTTAGTTGCATAAGACAAGTAGACCTCCACTGACTTACACTGCTTCTGTTACTGCTAAGAAAGAATGACAGATTTTAACAAAGTCTATAGATTTCTGCTGGGTTTCTCCCACCACCCCAAGGCAGGTGTTTTCTGATCAGAGGTGTTTTTCCAATGAAGTGGGGTGTTTTGCTGCTATTTATTGTGACCGGTGTGCAGTTTTTTTATCAAGTTGTATAACTTAGTGTGTTTTGGGGGCCAAGAGCTTATTCTCTGTCACTGGAGCTGTACTTTAGGAAGCCTTCAGAAGGGTAATCTATTTCTGGGGTGTATGAATTTGCACTATGACTCCAGAGACCTAAATTCTGTGCTTAACTGCAGTAATGCCTAGCTGTGTGATGTTCACCAAATTATTTGATCTCCTGTCTTCTACTTTCTGCAGTTAGACTGAAAAATATTTAGCTCAAGACCTCCCATCTCCTACGCTTGCAGAGAGTATTTGGAATGCTTGCAGAAAAAAAAAATGATGATCAAGAAGAATATATACTAAATTAAAGAGGAAATATCTCCACAGTCACACAGAAGTTGGATGGTGTAATTGTAAGAAAGAGTCTTGGATACAAGACAGTTATAGGGAGTAGCTGTCTTCAGTTTATTGTTGATCTCTTTCATCCCTGTGGCTTAGGAATTATTTCTCCCTTTCTGCCAGAGTTACTTGTAATCTATCCTCCTCCACATGAAAAGCTGATGTGGCAACTGGCCTTGGACAGAAAGGCTGTGGACCCATGGCCCCTTCCAGCTGTGTCCATGTATGACAGTCTGTTCTCCCCTCTTTGCTCCAGATGACCTTTCCCATTCTTCTCCTCCAGCATCTGCTGCCTATTTTGATCAAACCAAGCCTGCCTCTTCCTTTTCCTTTAATTGTGTTGAAGAAATTAAAAGCATTTGGCTGGAAAATATTTCCTCAGAAAGTCAAAAATATATTCCATAAGCAATACTGAGCTTTTGGCTTCCTTCAGATGGTCCTGGACAAGATCCTTCCCTCTTCTCCTGTCTGTACCTTTAGAGGTGACCTGAGGGTAAGGCACTGCAAACCATTAATCAAAAAGGAATCTGCTTGACTATTCTCTGCGCTAGGGACTGATGCACACCAGCAATTTGAGAAAGGATCATTTTATACAGCACATATGTCTAACACCATGGGTCAGCACCACATTTGACAAATTCTTCTCTCCTCCACTCTTCACACCTTCAAATAAATTTCAGTTTACAATTTTCTACGAACAGCAGACTAATGCCTGGGAAGGTAATTAAAGTTGTCTCCTTAAGACATTTTCAAGTTTATTCGTTTTCACTGGAACTATGACATTGTAAAGATCAAGAAAGGGTGTCTTGATGTCTAGTGTTATTGTCTCCCAAGGTGGTTTTTCCTAACTTGTTTAGTTTTGTGATTAATTTTGCTGGTGAACTTAGACTGTACTATTGACATTGGTATGCCTGAATGAGTAATTGGAATAGAAGACAGAATTCTTGCCATAATAGTCACTGAGTTCAGTCCAGACTCTACATTGTGTTTCTTTGCCCCAGTGGATCTCACAGGATACTTTTTGCTGGTGGGTCCATTGGAAGATTGTCTGAGCTGACCTCCCTCTGAAGGTACAACTCTCTTCACTGTTAGATCTGGTCATCAGGGCTGTGTCCAGCTAAGCTTTGAGTCTCTTCAGCAGTAGGGATACTGCTGCCAGCCTGGGCACCCTTTCCACTGCATAAACTCTTTTGCAGGGTGATGAAAAGACACTTTGGGGCCTTGGGATGGTTGGTAAAGGAATCTGGAGCACAGATTATTTTTCCTTCTTTCCTTCCAGTTTTGTAGGCAGTGACACTGAAAGAAGCAGGTGGACCCATTCTATTAATACATCTGTATGTCTGGTGTTGCCATCAAATTTTGGGGGTTTTCAATAGTGGGCTGGCCTAAATAATACCAGGTCTGCTGGCATCAGATGAGATTCACTTTTCGTCAGGGGGGAAGGGAGTCTTTGCTCACAAGCTAGCGGGGTTCATAGGTAGACCTTTAAACTAGATGTGAAGGGGGAGAGGGATAATATCAGGCTTGCCCATGGCAAGCTGTAGGACAACACACCAAGGTTTGAGGGGTAGAATGCTAGTGAGGGCCCTCAACCAGTGGCTCTGAGATGTGCTGACTTCTCTGGAGAACACTTGAAGTCTTACACAGCTGAGCCAGGGGCTCCTGAGAAAATAAGAGCCAACAGGGAAACCCCAGTGAAATACCTCAAAGAAACTGAGGGATGTTCCTGTGGGAAGGTGGCACAGTCAACAGCTCAGCAGAAGTGTCTCTACGCCAGTGCACGCGGCATGGGCAAAAAACAGGAGGAGTTGGAAGCCACTCCTGCTGCTACGACTCAGTTTCCATTACTGAGACTTGGTGGGATGGATCCCATGACTGGAGTGCTCTTTTTTTTGGCTACAGGCTGTTCAGTAGGGAAAGTGAGGAAGGAGGGGTGGAGGCATTGCACTTTATATCAAGAAATGGATGGAGTATGAAGAGTTCATGAAGCCTCATGAGACCCCACCTGGAGTACTGCTTTCAGGTCTAGGAACTTCAGCACAGGAAAGACATGGATCTGTTGGAGTGTGAGCAGAGGAGGAACATGAAGATGATTCAAGGGCTGAGCGCCTCTCCTGTGAAGACAGGATGAGGGACTTGGGGTTGTTTTTCCTGAAGAAGACAAGACTCCCAGAAAAAAGACCTTTGAGTACCTAAAGGGGTTCCATAAAAAAGATAGGAACAGACTCTTTTTGCAGAGCATGTAGGAGTAATGGTTTTAAACTAAAAGAGGGTAGGTTTAGACTAGAAACATTCTAGGCCAACTGGATAGGCTCTGAGCAACCTGATCTGGTTGAAGAGAACCCTGATAATTGCAGGGGACCTTTAAAGGTCCTTTCCCATCCAAACTATTCTGTGATACTATGATGCAGAGAAAAATGGTTTTCCATACATGCAGCCAAAATTTCCTTTTTTTGCAACTTGTCTTCCTTGCTTCTGATCTTCTTCCTACCCTGAGAGGAGCCTGGCTCTGTCTTGCCCCGTGAGTTAGCTAAAGTCAGCAGTGAGAAACTCCCTAAGCTGAGGCTTCAGCAGTCCATCTCCCTCAGCCTTTTCTTGCATATCATGCATGGCAGCCTGCCAGCGTCCCTCAGATGGATCTGCTTCAGCTCAACCACACAGTGTCTTCTGTGATTTGGGAAGAGCTATTCATAGTTCACCTGATCTGGAAGCTCAGCTGGAGAAATATCCAGGAGAAGGATGCAAATTTGCCCCTCTGGGTGTGTTTTCCTAGTTTGCAACTGTAAGGGAGTACCTGTGACCCATGAATATCTGTGCCATTATTTGAGAATCGTTGCCTGGAACATCTGAGATTTGTTCAAAGACCTGTGTTTATCCTCTGCTATTTACTTGAAAACCAGATATTACCTTCCCCTGGAAGTGTGCTGTCAGAACAATAACAAGGTAGACCCATTTCAGAGATGAACTGGGCTATATTGTTTTTGACAGTGATAGAAGTGAAAGACTGTTGGATATGAGTAAATTCTGCAGACAAAATATGTGAGAATAAACTTGCAATACTTTTTCCTGGTCATCATGCTCTTGGACCTTGCCAGAAGAGCTCCCAGTGTTTGGATTACTGTTCAGAAAATGCCTTCATCTTCTGCTGTCAGTGTAGCCATCCAGGCAATTGCAGCAATAGCTGACAGATGGTGGGATCCACTGGAAAAATGGTTTTCCACATGCAAGAGGAATAAACAGAAGAGTGTGACAAGACTCATTGAAATGGAAACTAGATGAAGAAGATAAACCAGGAGGAAAGTCTAACCTGCCTATGAACCAAGAGCTAAAGAAGAATCACCAGAGCAGAACAACTTAGAGAAAAAGCACACAGCTGCACAGCCAGAGCCTGCAAGGATCCTCTGTCTTCTGTCATAATCAAGTAGTTTGAGAAAGGCCAGACAGTAGGTGTTGGGGCCTTTAGGTGCTTGAGCCAGTGCAGTGGTGGGTAGGGGCAGGAGTGGGCCAGGTGGAGGGGGAGGAAGGGAGCACTCTGCCCGCCCTGGCTGATAGCAGCACTTCCAGAGGGCAGCCAGAAGAGGAGACGCAAATTCCCCAGGCTATTTTCCAATCCACCTGTGATCCATTGCACTGGCCATGCTAGATAAGATGCACCCTGCCTAAAACTATAATGGGGAAAAGAACCACAGAATCATCACCAAGCAGTCATAGAGTGATTTGGGTTGGAAGGGGACCCTGAAGATCCTCTAGTTCCAATCCCTCTACCATAGGCAGGAACACCTTCAATTAGACCAGGTTTCTCAGAGCCCCAGTGAGCCTGGCCTTCAAAAGGAGAAATGAAAGAAAGTTTCTCTATGGTTTAAGAACAGTCAAAGGGAAAACCAAGCACTTATTTCTGTTTGTGCCATCCCACGTCTCTTCACCCTCACCAGCAGTGCTTCTCAAAAGGATGTTACTTGCCTTTCCCCTGTAATATGTAACCTTGGGGTTATATTTTGCCTTGAATTTGGTGACATAATGAAAGAATCATCTTGCTAGCACAACCCATTTCCTTTCATGCATCTGAGGATTTCCTGCTGGCTGGGGTTGCATTTCCCTGTTTTGTTTGTTCTATATAAATGTGCAGTTTTACAGCTTAGTGTTATTTAAGGCAGAATAAGACATCTCCTCTACAGGACAACATTTGAGAGGACCTTTGTGAGCCCTTGTTAGGGCTCATAAAGTACTCTAAAGCTACACTGCACTAAACACAGATTATCAGTTAATGCTGCTCCTGGATCTTCCCCTCCCTTTCCCACACTGGTCCCTGTCTTTTGTTCAAACAGGTTTTGTATAAACTATATTTTCATCTGTTTGGCTTTGTGGATATGTATCAGATCCCCTTTCCGGTGCTGAGTTACAGCTCTCCACATAGCACATACACACATCCTACCTCTTTGTTCCTCATAAACTGACCAAATAAAAGAGGTCTCTGATCCATTGACACTCACACAGATATTTTAAAATATTTCCTTGAAACAAATCTCTGCAATTTCCAAACATTTCCAGCAAATCCAAAAATCCCTCTATAAATATTGCTTCATAGAAATGTTATGACAACACCAAGTAATATATTTGATATTTCCCAGACTAGAAAAGTGAGTGATGGCCAATTTGGCTTCTCTCTTTCCTCTACAATTTGCAGGCAAAGGAGACAGAAGGGAGAGAGGTCCTGGAGATGCTGTTTGCTCATTGTGAGATGTGTTTATTCACTGTTAGTGGATAGATAATTAAGTTAGCTCTGTTTCTCTGCTTCTTCCCTGGGAACTGCCCTGGGAGGCGCTGAGAAGGCTCATATGTTCCAGTGATCCAGACAGCCCTGCTAGCAAGAAATTTATCTCCCAGCAAGACTATTCAAGTCAAACAAAAGTTACCATGCAAACTGGACAAACTCCAGATTTGCACTGAGTGATGTATCAACAAACCATTAAAACCAGAGCACTGTGCTTTGGGAGAGCAACACCAAACCCCAGTGATGCAGAGCAGAAAGAAGTACAGCTCCGTCCGTGCTGTGAGTCAATTCTGGTGTCAGAAGATGCACTTGGCTGTCTCCCTGTGAGTTAGGAGCTGGCCTGGTAGCATAGCAACCCTTCCCAGTACATCCCACTGCCTTCCAAACAGGCACAGGGTGCACTGGTGGGTATTATCTCAGTGGCACTTACTGCAACACACATGGGCTTTTCAGAGAGTCACCTTCCCCTACTGCTCTAATGAGAGGGCTGTGAAGATGACACAGCCGTCTACCCCTTTCCTTCTCTCCCACAAATATGCTTATGTAAAGCATCTCCCACATATATGTTTATTTTAACAATTCTTGTATTAGCAATCACGTGCTTACACTAGGCTCCTGTTTTATTGGAACTTGAAGAAATGTTAACCATTGCTTTTACCACTGGGTTGAGGAGGAGTGACAGTCTTAATACAGCTTTTTAAAACTTTTCTCCCCTTTGAAGAACACCACATAGCTCTTTCTGTGCCTGGGCTCTCACACAAAAACCAGCTCTAGGCCAGCTGACTAAGTGTGAGAAATCTCAGCACACAGCAAAGCTACAAGCACAGAAACAGGAACCCAGTGCTGTGCATAACCACTGTGATACCAGACAAGGAGAGTGGCAGATAAACTGTTGCGTGTCTCCCTTCAAAAATTCATCTAGGATTATATCACCTTCCAAAGCTGATCCAAAGAAAGCACTTTGCTTATGGCAGGATATTAGTTCTGTGGATATCCACATTATGAGTTGACCATATGTGGTGTGAAACCACCTGCCATTTCTTGGTCTGGGGATGAGATCATTAAAAAAAAGGGTGGAGGGAGAGGAAAAGTGTATTTCCTGCAAAGATACCTCTCTAGATATACCAGATGCAAAGAATTTGCAATAGACACCTATCTAAACCTCCAAACAGGGGATTAAGGAGCACAAAGCACAACTTTCCCCATTTTCAGGATCAAATAGGCAGTAATGGGAGTGGGTTTCACTGCCCACTTCCTTCCAAGTAGCATAGCATCCTGATGTCACTGGAAGAGCAAACAACAATAGCCGTATGAGTGAAAAAACATGCTGAGCCAAAATGAGGGAGGTGGTCATCACTGAGATTATTGGATAACAAGGCCTCTGCTGTCTTTTCCCTGTTCCCTATGTCATCCCTTCTCTCTGTGCTCCAGGTTGTGTTGACACTGAGTTGATTTTTTAAGAAAAAAATCAGTACTTTTTTTCCGTATTATTTGGCATTAAAGAGTGGGCAGCAGCAGCCACCTGTCTGAGCACTGCTACTCTATGCTCTGCCTCTGTAGCATCCCCCCAAATAGTGGTCAGGGCCCACCCTGAGCACAGGGTCCCCCCTTGTCCCCAACAGTGACAGCCTGTACTGGTTCCCTGATACCATTTCTGATAGAAGGCCTGCTTCAGTTTTCCCTCCTGTTGCTGTGGGTGCTCTGAACAAACCTGGACACTTAGTCTGGTCATCAGGACTGCCCATGTCTCTTCCAGCTGGCTTATTTTTGCCTTGTGGATCCCTGCCAAGAGGAAGAAACCTGTGATGCTTTTGAGATGTGCCCCAATACACTGCTAAACAGCAGGCATCAGCCTCTTGGGGTTCCCTTGGAAAGGCATTTCCCAGGGGTGCAGGCAGCATAACTCAGGAAGGGCATCTCTAAGCACTTCACCCTGCTTTGGAGTATGAAGCCACTTGTGGCCAAGGAAATCCTTCTCAGCAGCCTCTGCAGGGGAATGACCCAGCCTTGGCCACTCTCTTCATCACTGTCACTGCTCCAATGTATTTTACCCCTCACTAAAGGGCTAAAGGATGGTGTTTAGCTACTTCCTTTTTTGTTCCCTAACACCTGTCGTCTGAGGGCTGGCATCTAGCTGTTCTTGGCTGATCCCATAGAAGCAAGGTGATGATCTCTGCTCAGCTTCCAAGGCATCACATAAAGGATGAGCCTGCTCTGTCCTACTAATTAATTTGTGGCAGTGAGAGCTTATGCACTGCCATTCTCCTAAGTTTGCAGTGTGGGCCACCTTTGAAACACCTATAGAAGCCCTCCAGGTCTTTACCACCCACACCTCTGTCCCATAAGCCAGCTCTTCCCACAGAGTCAGAAAAATGCAATGGACAAAGAAAGGGACAGACTGGAAGCCACCAGTACAATGTTCTTCCTTTCTGAGAGGAGTTTTCTTGTCACACAGAACAAGAATTGAGCTTTCTCAGCCTGAATCAGGCACCCATCGTCTCACACAGATCATCGAAGAAATGACCGGGGACCTGCAAACCTGCATCTGCATGGCACAGTCTGCACCTCTAAGGGTGCTGACCCTGCATTGAAAAGCTTCCTGCTTCCCTTGCTGGCTGTCATTGCTACAAAACCAGGATGGTACAAGCTGTGAGAGCTGGGGCCTGTGCTGGCTTGTGCAGGAGCTGACTGGTGAGAAAGGATGGTTAACAAAGTGGGTTTTTCCATTGTCAACCTACATGGAAAATATTTAAACATGAAGAAACAAAAACTCAAACCACAAGCCATACTGAAAGGAAACAACATCCCCAACAGGGTGGGTTGTTGCTCTTTTTTTTTCTTTCTTTTTTTTTTTTAGAAATTGAAACCACACAAGTTGGAGAGGATTGTGCTCTACTTACTTTTTCAGTCTAAAGTGGCTACACTGGCTGACAAATCCTTATATGTGACTTGTCACATTTCCCTGCCATTTCCTTTATGCTGAACAATGCCACTTCCAGCTGCTGATGCCATGTGTCAGCCATGTAAAGAAAAGCTATATACTGGGGTTTTTTTGATAGGTTTGTACCTGTTGTGTACTTGATAGATGCCAGTTTCTTTCCTGTTTTAAGGAAAAATATTTTGTTTAAACTTCAGCATTATGAAAAAATCTTAAGTTGCATGGTAGAGGAGATTGTTAAAAACAGAGTGATCTATAATATGTAAGCAAAAGCCTCATCCTGTCATAACCTCCTTTACCAGCTATGTGGCTGTGGGTTCCAGAAATGAACAGGAAGAAATGTAAATATCTGGAGGAGAATGTGGATGCATGATCCAAGGCCAGAGGCACAGTTTTTCCCAGGGGATTTCCTGTTTTGTTTCCCCTATATGAGGGCAGAAAGCAGTCCATCTCCAGCCACACTCACACACCTCTGGCCCAGCTGGCTCCAATTACCATTTGTGGAAAGGTTGGCTCACAGGGCTCCTTATTGGGGTGGAGCAGACCCCGAGGACAGTGGACAGCTGTACCCTTAGCCTGTTTGTATTTCTCCATGCTTTGGGGCTGCATCAGCTGCTGCCCTGTGGCTGCACAAGGCCTAGATAGCCCTGAGCCCTGCACCACTTTGGAGCTGTGCAGCCCCAAGCCCTGGCCCTTGGCAATCCCTCCAAAACTCAGTCTCCACCCCTTGCTCCTGTGCAGCACCTGCATCTCAGTACAAGCAGAAAAAGCCCATGAGATGGGGTTTTCCCCAAATACTGAGCTTGCACAGCTGTATTCTCTCTGTTGCTGTGCCTTGGAGAGGCCACCCCAAAGAGCACAAGTTCTGTCCATCATGGATATACTCAGCCTCACTTGCAAGTGAATAGGGATCACCAGGGGTCACTGGAGTCTGCTTTGAAAGGAAAACAAGAGCCACTGCAGGCTTGGCTGGACACGTTCCCTCTTTTCCAACTGAGACAATCCTCCCATGCCTGGGACTCTGCCCATGCACTGCTTTCCCAGGTTGGCCATCACCTCTCCAAATAGCAGAACCCTCCTCCAGGATGCTGTAGATGGCTGTACCTGTGCCAGTGGTGCCTGACAGCCTTGCCAAGGAATCAACAGTGCTGGGAGCTCTGGGGGAGGCTAATTACACTCTTATTTATTTAGATAAATCTAAAATAGGCTTGCAGCTGGTGACTAGCTTTTTTTCTCTCCTGGACAGACTGCTGGTGCCTACTATACAGGTAGTGTCTCTTGCCTCTGCTTTAAGGAAAACCCTGAAGGACTGCAAGAATAAATATATTTCCTTAACTCTTCCTCCAAGAACATTGTGACAAGTGGACTGTGATTTGGTCATGACTTATTATGGGATATTTGTGCACAGCATCTGGATACATCTACCAATAAACAGAGCTCTCCCATTTTTACCTTAGGACTTTACTAACTGATTCCCCTCATTGTTAGAAATTTTGACCTATTACTGGTAGAAAACATTGTACAGGTAAGCAGCAGTGTTTTAACAAATTGCTTATCTAATCAGACACAAATGATGTCATGGCAATAGCAGCAATCTTGGACATGGATTTAGATCTGATATGTTAAATCCCTTTGATGCTCATGGTTCAGTGATCAGCACAGAGAATAGGTGTTTGTGCCCAGAGCAATGGAAAGGGATGGAGTTGTGATTCATCATGTCAGCATGGAAGTCTCTGGGAAGCACCATTTGACCTGGTCTGCTCTGCACCTGAATCTTTCTGGTCTAAGCACTGATACTGTTAACTCAGTTTAAGTTCAAAATACTTGTGTGTTTCTTTCCATTAAGGGGCCACATGTGCTATAGGCTGCCAAACAGCACATGAAAGGCAGCCTGGGCAGGAAAGGGTGGAGGAGAGGAAGAGTGGAAGCCACTGTCTATGTAACAGAGACTTCTTGGGCACTTCTGTCTCCAGCAGAAATATCCTGGAGTAGGTGAGAGTCCAAAAGAAACTGAAGGAAGAAAATAAACAGGTGAGTCAGTAGGCATGTGGAGCCTCGAACATAAAGATAGATGCACGGTGCATCTAATGATGTCTCACTCCTCTTCCTCTCTCAGTCTGTGTCTCTGACACATTAGGGTAGCTTTATTGGAGAGTATTTTTTCCTATACTGTTAACACGTGCTGTGGACTGTTTGTTCTACGGGTTACTGGAAGAGGCCTGATAATCTCAGGAGCAAAAAGGCTCATGGTATTCCCATGGTAAGACACTCAAATTGTAGTATTGACATTCTGTTTGCCAAGGAATTGATCGGAAGCCTTGGGGGAGGAACCACAATAGATAGGATTTACGATCAAAATTCAAGGACTTTGTACGCATTTTGTACATGGTAAGATTATGTGCAGTAACTACACCATGACACAACATGTCTTCATCAGGTTAGTAGTTTAGTTTAAATATGTCACCTGTTACTAAAACAGGGGGTTGTTCTACATTATGGCTAGACATCATTTTGATATTTGGGAAAGAGAGGCATTCTGTGGCTATCAAGAGAGAGTGAATCAGACAGCTTGATCCATCCTTCTCCTCCTTACCTCTTTTGCTTCTGAATCCTCAGATTTCACCAAGACAAATGACATGTCTTCTCTGTGGGCACAGCATGTCAGGCAAGTAAATAATCAGTTTCCTTATCTTTCACCACAGACTGACAGCACTGCCTGTGTGTGTCAGCCTGGGAGGTGGAGATGTAGGGAACAACAGTAGATTACTTTCTATCATGCATACAAAGTCAAGAATAAAACTGTGAGAGTTTCTTCTATATGAAAAGTTCATCCAGAAAGGAAAATATAGGCAAATATGCTTGTTTCTAGCCTGGTAAGTTGGACATGTCCAAACGCCGATCTTGGGATGTGACCTGGGAGTGAATGAATATATGTCAGAGCAGGGTGTGTGATGTTCCAGGTTTACTGGTCAAGAATTGTGTCTGCATGGTTTGTGTGAGCTAAATTTCCCAGATGAGGTTATGAATATGAATAAGACAGTCCCTGAAGTCCTTCATGGAAAACGTTGAAGGTGACTTTGCTGGTACGAAGGACAAAGTGTATTGGCTGCCATTCTGGAGTCTGCTCTTTTGGTACTCCCAGCTTAGTTTGAAGCACAGACTGCCAGAAAGCTGGCAAGAACTTCTCACATAGCATTTCCCAGAGTCAGTTTTAGACTCAGAAAAAAAGTGAAATAAAGATGATAAGATCTGCTGTCTGCACTGTCGAGGATCAAAGTCCAACCATGTTCCAACAAGCTTCTCTAATTTTCATAGTTCTCTAGTATCAGAGACACTTTTCTAAGCCAAACTTCTGAACTGTGCACAGTGCAACCCATTCTTTGACGGGCAAAAAGGGATGAAATAAATGCATATTATATTAAATTTCATTCTGTTTGTAATTAACATGACATTTTATGGTGAGTGAAACTAATTTCTTCCAAAGATATTAGATATGGGAAACATAGCTGACAATTTAATGCAGTAGGACATAAAATTGGTGCATTAGAGGCAGGCTAGAGAGGTTTTGATTAATTTATGTCCTTATCCAGTATGGCAACAGCTAGGATGTGTCACTACACAAACCCCTACCCTGCTCTTATGGGCAGATGCTCCCTTCCAAGACGGTTTACAGATACAATTTTTCACTGTGTCAAGACAATGTTATGCAACCAGGCAGAGATGGTGCATGCCAGGGATTTGCAGCTAAATTATGCTACCTAGTGCAAAAACCACTACACAGGTGCAATGCATTGTTGCCCTTTCTCACCACTTTCACAAACAGGTTGCAAATACAGTAATTCATTAAGTAAGTTGCTTTCCCTCTACATCAGTGCAGCCCCCTCCTGCTCTAATACATTGTATACTACAGTGTTGAATGTACTGAAGTGCTGAATCTGAGAGCTCCACGTATAATTTCTTCTACTACAACAAACAACACTGACAAGTTGTTTAAGATGTATCAGCCACCCCATATTTAGCTTTTTTCTTTTTTAATTAAGATCTGTCATGGAAGAACAATTTATGTCATTCACATGAAAAATCTCTCCCATAAGGAAGCACTTTAAACAATGGAGACACAATGAGTGCTATAATTATATAACCTGCAAACAATCAAATCACATCACATCATTAAATAAAACAATCAGGACTAAATGACAAAGAGTTAGATACAGGTGCATATACCTCAGCATCTACTCAGCATGTCTTTTCCAGAGTTGTTGGAGACATTGGCTTCCTGCCTTACACATCTTACACCAAATATCATGTAACATCAACCCCAGATCTAGCCCTAAATCAACATATACAGGGACTGTCCAGCATAAAGACAAACACAAGATAATCATGCAGATATTTACCCACCTTCTTAATTGGATTTTGCTGGCTGCTGGGAACTTGGAATGACACAGCAATGCTCTTATTTGGACCCAATTATATAATTGCAGTTAAATTTCAAACTAGAGTAGGTGTATCAATGTACACCATTTTCACATCTTGAGCGTGTATTTTAGTGTTATCTTCTAACTCTGGCATGCTCTTTTTAGGAACTTTCCATTCCTGACAGCCCCAAACTTGTGTCACCATGACTCTATCAGGCATTGGGATATCCATTGTCTTCACAAACATGTTTGTTTCCCAAGTAAACTAATAAATTATAAGAAGTAAGGAACAGAAGCTCCCATCCATTTAGAGCTACTAAATTTGATGCTACCCATCTGCTTGCTAGGAAAGCAGGTTTTATAGGCTATTTGCAGCCCATGAGGAGATAGGATTTGCTGAGATCTGCCCACCTGGGACAGGCATTATCTGTACCTGAAAATGGCAGAACTGTGACAGGCAGAGTACCACTAGTAGAGCAGAAGGGCTAAGTGGCTCAGTTATCAGGACCAGGGGCTGCAGGAAATCCCAGGGTTAGGAATATACTAAGCAGAAAGCCTGACAGACAACGCTTAGGGGATATTTCATTCTCCACAACCAGAACTTTAGGAATGGGCAAACAAGTAGGAAAAAGCTTGGCACGGGAATAGGAGTCAGCTTTGGGAAGCTATTGGAAGAAAATGTTTTACTTTGCAGCATTTTTAGTTGGAGTAACTAGCTACATAACTGAGGAGCAGAAGTGCCTTGTAGTCAGACCATAGTCATAGGAGGCTAAATATAGTAACTGTTTCATTAGGCCTTGCATTGCAGTAGCAGCAATGCAATTTTTTTTTACTTAATCCTTGCCTATTGCTAAGTTATCATATTTCCTTTCTGCTGGGAGCAATAGGCTGAAATGGGACCAACACTCCACTCCCACTGCTCAGTGCTCTAATGCAAGAGCAGAAATCTCCAGGGGCCTGCAGGCTGCTTTCCCACTAAGCAGCAAGACCATTTTCTGAGGCATAAATCCCATGGCAAGGTCATCATAAAGCATCTCTAGATTGTAAAGTAACCAGTTTTAAATACTAAGGATGATCAATTTTGCATTTATGGTCTGCTTCATAGGACCTGAAGGTACTCTCTGGGCTGGTTGTCGCTGTATAATATTTCTGGGGTTTGAATGCATGCTTCATACATATGTGCAAAGATAACAGCTGGTTTTCTCAGGCTTTTTTTCTCTCTTTTGTCCATGTAAGATTATGTATTTTCCTGGAGAACTGCAACAAGAAAGAAAATGGAAAATTTAGGCTTCTTTCACTTTTTTTATCCCAACATAAAATAACTTCAATCAGTGCCTGCTGTGCGGTTGTGAATCTCTTTAATGTGCATCCTGTGAGTCATGTGAGTTCTTTTAGGAGGAATAGAGGAGAATACAGAGTTTATACTAATGAGGCCAGGAAATCAGAGAATAATCAATTTTGTCTCTAGTTCTCAGCTTTTTCTCTGCTCTCCACACTAGGAAAGGCTACCCTTTAGACCACACACTGAGGTCTGTGGGATGCAGATGCTGTTCCGAGACAGGGGACAGGGACAAGCCAGAGGGTAGCAGAGATAAGGGCAGTGAGAAGAAAGGCAGCTCAGCAATCACCTTCTTAAAGAGACATTTATTTGCAGCATTTTGTAACACCTGTGGGGAAGATAACTTTCTCTCCGAAGTTCCAAAAGTTACCTCCTACCTTGAAGGAAACACTTCAAAGCATGAGAGTATGTCCTGCCTTCTCTCACAAGAGCATCCAGAAGTGCCTGTTCTGGTTTGACAAGGCAGTGTGTGTCCCTGCATTGCAAGCAGATCCATTAAGGGTCAAACTGCTGGCAAGCAAATTGTTCATGCCTGGGTTAACAGGCAAGGCTCTGAGGCAATCATTTACTGCTGTTATTTATTATGGGCTAAATTTGAATGAACGGTCTTTGCATAAAAACTTTGTCCTCTCAACTGCTGCTCTTTAGCAGAAAGCCAGGCAAGACACTGAAGTGAGTAGAGCTCAGTCATGCTTTAAGTTTGCATAAAGCAACCAACTTACAAGGGCCAAGTCTGGCAGCAAATCCAAGATTTCCCAATATGTAGGTTTGCTTTGCCATCTCCTGCCATCTGGAAGACTTTTCCGTTTTTCCCCAGGTTACAGATATATCACAGATTTGGGCTCTGGCTTCAAGCAAACTGTTCCCTTCTTCCAGCTCCTGTTGTAGGTGAAGGTTTCCTCAGCAGCAGCTGGCACAAGAACCTTCTTTATACTCTGGCATGAAGTCCAGCAGTCACAGTTCCGTGCAAGAAATCATGCAGCCTGGAGCAGCTCCTCTCTCTGAAATTAACTTGCCTCCTGGCTCTGCTCCTTCCTTTCCTGGTCTTTGTGCTTTGCTTTCTGTCTTTTTGTATTCCTGTCCCCAGTCCAAGATACTTTTTGTTGTCAGTCTGTATGTTTTGGTTTTAATTCAACATTAGGCATGCTCTGTTTGTCACTGGCAAAGCCTTTGCAGGACGGGTTGCTTCATTTAGAGCAATCTCCTGAGAGACAGAGATGAGGTTCTTTTTTTTTTTTTTATATTGAAACTATCACTACTTGTGCTTTAATCATGTGAAAACAAACTGGCACTGAAGAATTTTATATTGATAGTTAGCAGCTCAAGGCTGCTGACTCTGGGTAGGTTCCCATCCCAGGAAAAGAAAACACCTCTCCTCAAGTAAGCCCTCTCTCACCTCTTAGTGAGCTCAGTGTGCAGTTGTGAGCTGTGCATTGTATATACATATACATATATATATAGATGACTGTGGACCAACAGGGGAGTCACAAAGCAAAAGAATATCTAGAGACAGGTGGGGCTTTTCATATTAAAATACTGACTTGAGGAAGATAGGTTTGGGTTTTTCCTGACTAAATACAAGACCTGTTTAAAGATTATTCCAACTTTTTAATCAATCTCCTTGACAGTGGACAGAAAGCTGCAAACAGGTCCTTTAAGAGTGACTTTCTTTGCTTCTCCTTCCACAGTGCCCTCAGCAGACCATCAGATTCTCCCTCGCATTGGGCCACAGCGTGCTGCCAGCCAGGGACTTTCAGCTAGAGGCTACCAAAGATCAGTAATCATTCCTATCCAAATTCACATATTTGGCTTTTCTTATTCTCATTTCCTGCTTCACAGTGACACAAGGAAGAGGATGATGATATAAAAAAATTAATGAGAAAAATTAGGTCTCCCCAAAACATCCCAAATAATTCTTTAAGAACACACCAGATGGGGATAGGGACAACAATTAGTGAAGGATTTAAATATTTTTCCTCTGGGAAGACTGGACAAGGATAGCATATAGAATGTCTTCAAAGGCATCTTTGGTAGCCCTGCACTAAGAAATGTTAGCGTGGGCTTGTAGCTGGCACTGATCAGCCTGATCCACATCACCCCTTTCTGATACATATCAGGAACTCTTTTCCGTTTTCCCAAGTATCAGGGCTATATTTATGTAGCTGCATTTTGCCTCCTGAGTGGGCTTGTTTGTAGGAAATCTTGTTTTATTAATGCCCCACAGACTGCAAACGCCTGCAGAGTGCAGTTCACTGTTTGCCCAGTATCCTCACAGCCTTGGCTGTACCTAAAGCAGTGCCCACGAGCTCACTGGCAGTGCTTCATGCCGTGTGCAGGCAGATTAGACCAGTGGGTGCCAAAACCACCATACTGCCTGATGACACTGTGCCGAGTTGCCACAGCAGGAAATTATAGACCCTGTCGATTATTCAGATTTTTAAAAAGGATTAAGTGTTTGTATGGATAGGATTTGCATGTGAAATGATACTCATTAGGAAATAATTATGAGATAAGGCCATCATTGTGCTTCGGGGTAAGGCTGATTTCCATCTGCATCAGGAAGAAATCACTGCCTTCCCACTCCTGAAAAGAGCTATGATGGTTAAGGTCTTGCTATTGTCCCGGGTCATTGAGTCAGACAGAAGGCTCTGATTCAGCAAGACCCTTGGCCTGTCCTTAAATAGAAGTAAAACATATATGCCAGGGACCAGTGGTTTCCTCTCGTTTGGAGTTAAGTATGGACAGTGTTGCACGGTTTCCAGGTCCCCATGCCTGCAGCTGGGATCAGCTGGCACTGGGCTGCTGCAACCTGGCAAGTGATGCACACCTTGCCTGCAGCTTTCCTCTCCCCAGGAGCACCTCAGCTGTGCTTGGGTGCTCTCGATGGCTCAGGGGTTCTCACCAGCATAATCTCTCACTACTTGCATCTATCTAAGTGCTTCTGTGAAGGGATTGTGTGTCAGCAGTGCCTTTGCTTGGGGACAGGCATGCAGGGAAACTGTGCAGTGCTACAGCGAGGCTGTTCTGGAGACAGGAATAAGCCCCAGACTGCCAGTGAAGTCCAGCTTGCTGGACCCTGGTTTTACTTTATCCCATCATGAAAGACTCTCAGGAGGGGTTGTACAATATAAATTTGTTTTTCTGTTATGGAACACCCAAGTTCCCCTCTTTTTTTTCCAGCAGGCAGAACAAAAAAGAGGCAAAGAAAAAATAACTGTCTGTGAGTATATTTAGAGGTGACAAAGAGCTCATCTGCAAAAACTGGACATTGAAACATTATGAAACCTGCTGCCAGCACTTTAGCATTGTTACCTTGTTTGCACACTCTGCTTCTGGCAGGGTTTTTAGGACAGTGCTCTAAAGAAAACACACAAACCTCATAGTGTCTCAGCCTAAGTGTAGCAACAGCTTCAATAGACCAGAGGAAATTGTTTTGATCTAGCTTGTTTCCTGCAAACCTAGAAGATTTGGAGATTTTTCTGAAAATAACTGCTTGGAAGGAAATGAATATTGGTCTGAGTTTCAGATAAGACACAGAATGAGAACACACATATATATTTGTGTAATCATATATATGTATATATGTATATATATATATATGTATGTGCGTGTATTTACACACAAATATATATGTATTTATGTACATATATAGAGGAAATCAGAGAAAGACAAACCAGTGTGTATGCAAGGGCACCACCTGGCCACAGTGACACTTGTATGCAGGTATGAGAAGCCCCCGGTGACTCACAGCCCCCTTGGCTGGCACCAGGGAGGGAGCTCAGTTACAGCTCCCTCTTCTTTTAGAAGAGCTCATAATGGTTTTTACAAGCTGGGCTTGTTTGCAAAACTCCCAGAAAGGCTCTGCATAAACAATACTGTCTCGGAAGATAGAAAGGAGATACAACTTTCTGCAGATGAAATTTCTATATTAAAAATATAGAAAGACAATACTAGCATAGTTCATAACTGACACAGTGAGCTATTGATACCTGAACTGTTACAATGGTGAGATTAAGAATCACTTTGTCTCCTGCAGCAGGCAAAAGTATATTAGCAAAAGAAACACACAGGTAAATGATATGCAGCAAAGTAATTTAAAAAATCCCTTCAAAAGCAGAGAAGTCTCAATGCCTCCTGGCATGCAGATTCCTGCTCCCAGTCACCATCTTCTCCAGAGCATCGGGTACCCGAAGGCTCTGCTTTCGCTTGGGAAATGCCAGGCTCTTGAGAGCCTTTCTGTTCCCTCCAGAGGGCAATCAGACGAGACAAAGTCCCCTCTTTGCAGTCTCATTCGGCTGCTGCAGAAGGCAGAGATGTTGGAATGCAGCAGCCCATGCCCTCTGGATCCACTTTGGCAAACACACTCCTGGCATTTTGCAGCCTCCATGGCTGGGGCAGAGCCAGCCACTGAGAATGATTCATCTCCTGCCTGTCCTTGCTAATGATGGAAATGATCGCCAGCTCGATGACTGAATCAATTAGCATTCCCACACTGATCCTCATTAGGATCAGAGTCCTGGATGCATTGGGCAGGCATGGCCTTTATCTGCACCTCTTGGTGATATGCCTTTCCCTTCAGGTTCCAGCATCATGCAAGAACATGAAAACCTCCCTGAAAGAAGGCTATTGCCCACCTCCTCTCTTGATTCCCAGGCTGGCTACTACCAATGGCTCCCTCAAACAAAGATCTCCGTGTATGCTTGCAACAAGCTTTCAGATTGGGACAGATGATGGGAACACAGGGCCAGAGAAATGAAACCTGTTTAGTTCCCTCTGTGTGTTTGCAAAAGACTGAAAACACAGAATCAAAAGAATGTCCAATTCAGCAACATTTCGAATGGCGTGGAATGAGCAATTCTTGGCACAGGCTGCAGATTCCAGGTCTGATTCATGAAAACTTGGATACAGGAAGCACACTGTGCAATGAGAGCTAGGGAAGGCAAGACAGCATTGCACTGGGCCATGAGCTGAACAGCAGCACTGGTTCATTTGGGTGTTTTACCTCTGTTTTACAGAAACATCGGCTTAGAAATGCTGTCTAAATGTGAGTGGACTGTTCTGCTTTTCTGTTGCAGATGCTATCTGTGCCTCTTTCACAAGATGCAATTTAGGTATAAAATGTTTTTACCTTCTGTGCAATATGAGAAGCAAAGCAATATAGAATGTGGTCCAAATAATTAATTGAATAAAAAAGAAAAAAAGAAAAGAAAAAAAAAAAAGATCTACAAACATCTTTTGTCGTTTGAAGCAGACACATTACCATGACAATGTAGTGAGAGAGGCAGAGGTGTAGAAGCAGCCTGACAATGCTAAGGGAGAGGATCTCTCTCCCGGAGGAATCTCCCAGCCAGCTTTGAAGCACTCGATATGTCCTGAACATGACACTTGGCTCCCAGCACAGTGGTTCAGACCATGGTGTCAGCACCCCTGCTCTCTCTGCCACCTCTTTTGGACAAGCCTAAGCTGTGAGTATTGAATCCCTGATCTGTCAAGGAGCGAGTGTCAGGGCCTGCGTGGTCACTCTGGCTGGCATGGGACCAGCAGTATGGTCACCTTTTTCTCCAAACATATTGCCCTTCATCAGAGACAAACAGAACAAGGCCAGGCAAAATTTGCATTCCTCTTAATGAGGGGAAGCTGACCCAGAACCTTTATGTCACAAAGGGAATTAGCTTGCAGTACTGGGAACAAGGTGCCATGTATGACTTCTTCACATATTTAAGACTTTGCTGTCAATGGGGGTCTGCCAGCAAGCAAGCTGAAAAGAAGTGAAATGGTTAGAATGTCTGCAAAAGAAGAGCAGATCAGAGCTTGGCACAAAGCTACGTTTGTTGGCAGTGCATAACTGATGTGAAATAAATTACAAGCCAAAAAACAGAGAAATCAGCCTGTTCTTTAGGGCACTGCCTCTAATGGGGGTTGAATGCTTTCTATTTCTGGCTGAATTATTTTGATGCGTGAAGCATGACAGATTGAACTGCTGCCCAGCATCTTATTAGGTTTATTTACTAAAAGGCAAAAAGCACGGGAAGACAAGATAATCATACACAAAGTATGCCTACCCCTCCCCACTGTCTCCCTCACCCGATGGTGCAAAGGCATGAGTAATTTTTTTTACAGATCCATGAGAAATAGGCGTCAGCAACCCTTGGTAGATGGATTGTCAGATTGGCTACTGTGGCATTGCCAGCAGAGTCCCTGCAGCTGCCCCAGAGGCAGGTGGCCCTTGCACAGAGACTCAGGAAAAGCCCATACCCTGTAGCATGATTTGGGAGGCATAGCCAGGATATACCGATGCTCTGCCCTGCTCAGTGACTGGGTAGCCTTGCTGTGCAGTCACCTCTGGGGGAGGCAGAGAACAGGGAGGGAGCTGGGAGTTGTCCAGCTTTTCTGCTTTTTCTCATCTTTGAGAGACAATTCAGATTAAATCCCTTCTAAGACAGGCTGTTCTGCTACATACCCACCCCTCCCCATCTGGAAAGTCCCCAGGCATTTCAGATGCATCCTCACAGCCACACTCTGCATATGAAATTATATCTGTATGCGAACCCAGAGCTCCCAAAATGAGGAAATACGCTTATTAAAAACATATTTATTACTTTCAAGGAGTCCTCAAGCAGCATTGTTATTAGCCTGTAATATTGCTGTTTGCTCCCTATTGCCTGTAGTGCTCTTTCAGAAGTTTAAAATGAACGTTTCTTTCCCTGCCAATTTTCTCTTTCAGCTTCACTAAACATTTAAGGGTTAGTAATGTTTCTGTTCGTGACTGCATTATTTTTGAAGAATTCAGCACTGTGACAGGAAAGGTGCTTGTGCAAGCTCTCAAGCGATGCTCTCAGAGTTTTGTTCCAGGCTGTACCAAAATGAGTTCCTTAATGTGCGAAGAAGGAATCTTGTTTTTTCTGCCCCACTTACTGCTGTTCTAAGTTTCCCAAGAGTGACTCCTGGCAAGGCAGGCCACCCAATCTATGCTTTAATCCACAGATAGATTGCAACAGGACCTGCTGTGTGTGTCACCTGTGGTCAGAGTGGCAGCCCAAGCCTCTGCTTCACCTCCTCAGCAGAGATGGGAGTAGAACACAGAACTGTGCACCTGTGCAACCTACAGCAGAGCAGGAAAAGAACAGGCAAAAATCTGACCCAAAAGAAAAATGTAGGATGCTTTCTCAAAAATATTTTAAAATGCATTAAAATAGTTCACCTCCACTCAAGACTTGCACCCTTGTGTTGTTCTGCCCCCCTGTCTTACAGGGCTAATGGAATGCTGTAGGTCAGCCTATGTGCCTGTCTCAGGGAGACTAATGCATTACCAGCATAACTGAGTTTTCTTCGATTCTCGGGTTTATGGGCTCAGATCTGTCATTTCATTCCAACTATGCCTGGTACAGGATTCAAGCGAGCATGCTTTTGGATGAAAGCTAGAGAACAAAGCTGTCTTTTTCCTCCAGCTGTCCTTCAGATCCTGATCCCTTAGCAGACATCAGATCTCAGGTTGCACTCACTCTATACTATGCCAAAACAAATATAATTAAAAACATTGACCACATACTGAACCAGAAAGAGTAAAGATCTTAACTCTGGCTTGCCCATACCTGAGATAAATGCTGTAAGAACAGGGCTGTTTAGATACTTCTATTGGTTTTACAATTCCTGGATGTTGGCTGTGTGTTTTGGGGAGGGAATGGTGTTATGGTTTTTATTTTGTTGGGTTTTTTAATCTTTAAACAGCTCTACATTTGATCCTTTGTAAAAAGCCTTTCTTTCAGGTCAGCTCTATTGAATAAAATAGGATTTCTTCACTATTCAGTTACAATAAAAACCCAAAAGAATGAAACAAAGGAAAGGCTGAGGTGAGGAGCAAAAAATAGCAATGTTTTTTTTTTAAAAAGAGTCCTTTTACATCAGTGTTTTTGGCACTTTTTGTCACAAACCTAAAGGTTGCAAATGTAAATTTATGTTCCTCTGTTCAAATATTTTGCCCAGCATGTTGGGAATATTCACAGTTGTTTCAAAAGCCATGTCATTCCAATATGACATCAGAGTTCTAAAGGATAATTTGGGTCGAAAGGGACTTCTGAGGATCATCTGGTCCAAGTCTCCCTATGAAGAAGGGCCAGCTTAGATTGGGTTACCTGCCCTTTGTCAAGTCAAATTGTGAATATTTCCAGAGATGGAGATTTCACAACTATTTCAATAGGCCAACCCATTCCAGTGATGTACTACTTATAATTCTCTGAAATGGCCACAATGAAAGTTGTGCGTTTGTCTCAAAATTTCAGCCTTGGTGCTCTAAATGTAAGTCCTGTGTTTAGGAACCAACCTTCTGCTCCCCCCCACAGGTTCTGCGAGGCTGGCATCCCAGGGACTGCCATTTGAATACCACCACCAAGGAAATACCTGAGGTGGGTACAGAAGAGAATGTCCCAGTCCATAAGTGACATCTCAAGATGTGTACAGCGTGGGTTCACTGTGTTTGGTTTCCTCCCTCCCTGCCCACCTCAGGAGCTGATGGAGCTTATTCAGAAGCAGAACTGTGTGTGTCCCGCTAGCAGTGGGGCTCTGTGTTTGGCAGCCACAGAGAGACCTTTGACTACAACCAGTTCCACCAGCAGATTTCTGGTTGTTTAAATTTCCTGTGACCCTTCCTGAATTTAAACCACCCTGCTCTCTCAACAGAGACTGGAAAGCAGCAAATGGGCACTGTTACAAATTAAGCAGAAGGAAAATGGGGTGCTGCTGAGGGTTCAGTGCAAACCCGCCTCCATCACACCTACAGCCAGCATGGCCCATCTCTCAAATTATGAAAGAATTTAACTGCAAGATGAAGTCAGTGCCCATCACTACAGTATGTCTAGCACACTCCAGACCTTCAGCACAATGAAGAAATAAACAAGCATTGTTTAAAATACTGTGCTCTGGGTGGTCCTCCTCTGTTCAAACAGAAGGCATCCAGCTAAGCAATCAAGAAAATGCCCTGTAAATTGTGTTTTGCATTATTCTCCATTTAAAGCTAAATATAAGATCTAAGAGAGGAAATTCCCAAGAGATCAGCACTCCCTGCAATGAGTTCAGCACTCTTTGCAATGAGTTCAGCAGCCAACATCCCTCGTGCCTCATGCCAGTGCTGTCATAAGCAAAGGCAGCCGATGAGCAAACCAAGATCTCAGGATCAGGAGAGCTCTTATCTACAAACATTTGGGCAGACAAAGAGGAGATGATGTTTTGTGCCTTTAGCACAGGAAAATGTCTTCCTTCCTTACTAACATAAACTTCTGAGAGACCTTCAAAGTCTGAAGTTAGGCACAATTTATTGTATATATTCATATTGCACCCCAGTAGCCTATCAGCATTCGAGTTGAGCAATTTATTTGGGAATAGAAAGGGCCCCTCTAGGGTCATCTTCCCCACTCTGAGTTTCCACAGGATTCTAAACTCATGAAACTTGAGGTACTGTCTGTGGAACATCCCAATGAATTCTGTTTCTGAAGAGGGAAATGAAATTGCTCTCTGTGTGGAGTTATTGCCATACAGTCTTGTCTCTAGAGTTGGAGAGACAAATCTGGAATCCTTCGAACAGATTTTTCACTTAAACTTACATTTCTATTACACAGATGGTGGATGACAAGGCAGTGTTGGTAACACAATTCAGACCTGCCATCTATCTCATCATAAATGTCTCTTAGCCCTTCTGATACATTTTAAGACTAAAAGACATCAAATATGCATATAAGCATGAAGCTAAAAGCATACAGAAAAAAAAGTGCACAAAATTATTCTACAACATTGTTGCAGAATCTGAATTAGCTCTGAGTGAAACTGTCATACTTGCAAGCACTTCCATTCACTAGATTTATTGGTTGCATGTGCAAAATGGTGAAGCAGCAGGAGGAAGAAGAGGGCCATCCTATCTAGTTTGACTCTGTGAAAGACAAAGCAGCTCTGGTTATTTGTCCAAATGTCTTTCACTTGGACAATGCAAGATCAGGACACAAACATGACTCCTTTTATCTTCGTGTACCATTGCATGGGGACCCAGCACTTGGACAACTACGGTGCCACCATTTCCCACAGCTCAGGGTCCAAGCCCTGGATTCAAGTTTTGAAGTTTTTTGTTCCATGCTGGCACATGTAGATTTAAGATTACTTTTCCAGCATGAAAGCTGTCTGAGAGGCTGGGTAGAGACAGCCAGTGATGTTTCTCCAATGAGGACCTATACTTCATTTTCATATGCTTTTTATGAGCCTGGAGAACTCCCCTCATCCCAGAACAGCTGCTGCTTCATGCATCAGGAAATATTTCTTAATAATTTAACTAGGTTAATGCAGCTTGTATAACAATTGAATGGTGTGGCATAGGTATCCACCTGTAAATTATATCCACCATGGGTCCACCATTGTACAGACAAACTCCTCATTAAAGGAAAGAACTGAAGAAAACCAAACACCAGTGATTAGTGATTGTGAGCAGTCAGCACACAGTGTAATAAAGATTGCTGTCAGTGCAGATTAATAGCATTAGTAATATCTTATTTCACACAACATGTGGTAAAGGCTGCTAGCAAATACAGTTAAAGCCTACGCTCACCCAATCCTTTAAGATCTACAAACAGCACAGATTCTGGTCCTCAGTATCTACCACTGGTAATATTGATCCTCCCATTAGTCTTTGTGGGAGAACCAGATTTACTACTGACTGAAATCATGGAGCAGCTTTGTTTCTGTTTTCAGAGGGGAACAAGATTTCACCCTCTAAGTTCCCAGTGGATAGATGGATGTGTTTATGCCCACTGTGGGTCAGTTTTTCAGAAACTTCAATGATTTAGTTCTTTCAGTACTCCTGCAAGATCAAAATACTTTGGGCATGGAAGTGTGAATGGAACATCTGTAGTAAGCTTCACAGCAGAAAGTAGAAGGCATCTGTGCCACTACCACCATGGTATCCAGCCTCCCCCCAAAATCTGTACCTTACCAAAATCACAAGGATGGCATCATTCACAATGTGTTGAAGCAGTCTTAACAGAAAAACACCTTGCATTGACAATATTGTTTGCTGAGCAGTTTGTTGCTGCAATCTTGAGTGTATTTATAACAAGTCTTTGGTTGGGGCGGTGATGGAAAGCAGAACTTTCTTTGGTGTATACCTGCATAAGGTGTGCACAGCTTGATGAGCTGTTATGTCAGATGACTGAGTTGCAGAAAACAGTTAAAAGGCTATGCAGTATTAAAGGAGCCAAGATAGACGTAGTTCAGTGGTTTCAGAAACATGCTCCTGTGGGGGATAAGACCTGAAACGTGAACAGCTACAGGCACTCACAAGTAAGATCTGCAAGGATAAACAGTATCAGCAACATACAGTCGATACTACAAAAAGAAACCAGGAATGCATGTAGTGGGCACTCTCTGTTAAAGGGCATTGAGGGTGTCTACGGGCCTGATGGGGAATCAGGAGAGATGTGCTGTCTTTTGGGAACTAAGGCCTGAGATGTTGTTGAGAGGGTGCCACAAATTATCAAGAACACAGACTACCACGCACTGCTACTCTTTCTTGTAGGCATGAACGACACCACAAGTCAGAACCTGGCCAGGTAATCAAGAAAGACTACAAAGTCCTGAGGGTGCAAGTGAAAAATGCTGTTTCCCGAGTTATTTTTTCTACCATTTTACCAGTCAGAGGAAAGGGTGCAGCCAGAAACAGATGTATAATACAAATCAGCTTCTGGGTTTGCAGCTGGTGCCATCATGAGGGTTTTGGCTTTTAAGACAACAGGACATTCTTTAATAACTATGGCCTGTTAGAGAGCGATGGGATCCACCCATCTAAGAGAGACAAGGGAGTTTCTGGCAGCAGGCTGACCAGATTGATGAAACTGAAGGACTCAGGGTGTGGGCTCCAAAGTAGCAATGCTCATGACATCAAATATGACTGGGGAACAAGCCAGGCCAAACAAAGCAGCAACAAACATTCCTCATCTGCCTCCCAAGATGAGATCCAGAAGGCAAAGCACCTCAGGAATGTGTATGGCACCTCTCTTGGGAAACCTACATGCTCAATTACCTCTCTGGAATGCCTGTACACCAGCACATGCAGAATGGGAATAAACAGAAAGAATTAAGAGATCTGTGTGTGGCCACAGGGCCATGATCTCATTGCAGTTACAGAGACATGGTAGGATAGCTTGCATGACTGGAATCCTGTAGGAACTTTTTAGGAAAGACAAGCCAGCAAAGTGAGGTGGTGGAACTGCTCTTTATGTGAGAGAGAAACTGGAATGTATTGAGCTCTGTCAAGGGGTGAATGAGAGCTTATGGGTAAGAATTCAGAGACAGGCTAACAGGGGTGACACTGCTGGGGGTGTTTGCTACAGGACACCTCACCAGGAAGAGGAAGTAGAAGTTCTAGAGACAGCTGGAAGAAGTCTCACAGTCACAGGCCCTGGTGCTCATGGGGACTTCAGCCATTCTGATCTTTGCTAGAAAGACAGCATAGCTGAGCACACACTGGCTCCTGCAGAACATTGGTGACAATTTTTCGACAGAGGTGGCGAAGCCAATGAGTATATGTGTACTGCTTGACCTTGTATTGACAAACAAGGAAGGATGTGATGGGAATGTGAAGGTGGGGGTCAGCCTTGGCTGCAGTGACAATGAGATGATGGAGTTCAGGATCCTGTGTGGAGTAAGCAGGGCAATAAGTAAGATTGGGTGGAGAGAAACCTAACAAAGTTTAACAGAGGCAAACAGTCCTGCACCTGTGGAAGAAGAACCCCCTGCACCAGTCCAGACTGGGGGCCAACCTGCTTGAAAAGCAGCTCTGTGGAGAAGGACTTGGGTGTTCTGGTAGGGAAAAAGCTGTCCGTGAGCCAGCAGTGTGACCTTGTGGCCAAGGAAACCAATGGTATCCTGGGGTTCATTAGACACGTCATTGCCAGCAGGGTGAGGGAAGTGATCCTGCCCCTCTACTCAGCCCTGGTGAGGTGGCACCTGGAATATTGTACCCAGTTCTGGCCTCTCCAGTTCAAGACAGGCAAGGAAAGAGGGTCCAGTGGAGGGTTACAAAGATGATTAGGTGTCTGGAACAGCTCTTATGAGAAAAAGCTGATGGAGCTGGGCAAGTTTAGCTTGGAGAAGAAACAGCTGAGAGGGAATTTGTCAATGCATAGAAATATCTTAAGTTTGATTGCCAAGAAGATGAGGCCAGATTCTTTTCAGTGATTCTCAACAACAGGATAATGCAAAAATTTTGAAGCCTAGGAAGTTCCATCTGAATATGAGGAAAAACTTTTTTGTATTGAGAGTGACTGAGCACTGAAACAGGCTCCCCAGAGAGATTACGGTGTTTCCTTCTCTGGCAATACTCAAAACCTGCCCTGACACAAGCCTGTGCAATCTGCTCTAGGTAAATGCTCTAGCAGTGGAGTTGGACTAGATGATCTCCAGAGATCCCTTCGAACTCCAGCCATTCTGTGATGCCATGTAACTAACAGGAGTAGCAGTCCCCAGTCAGGGAAATTCTGAAATAGCGTTAAACCTGAAAAGGCTTCCTGTTTGTTGACAACTTAAATAGGCACTAATCTGCACCTGAATGTTGGAACAGTTCTTGCAATGGACTGAGGATCAGAAAAAAGAGAGCAATCAGAGGTGGTGGATCTTAAACAGATGTTGCCCATCTGAAACTGAAATTGCTGGTAAGACAGTCGGGCCAGCTTGCTTAAACAGGTGGTCAGGCTGAATCTGTGCAATCTGGGTTTAGAATCTTGGAGTCTATAAATATAGAGAAGAAAGTCATGTGATAAAATTAATTATCCTTTTCATATTTTTTCTGCCACGGTCTAATAAGATTACTTGGATAAGAAACCGGACAATAAAATGACACAAGCAGTCAGGATCCCATATCTTATCAAACAATATGCACTCAAGTGGGCATTAGGGCTAGAGCTAAGCATTGGTTATTAATGCTGCCTTAACTTCTGCTGAACCTAAGAAAAGCTCCAGCTCCAAGAAAACCAGACATGTTGGGGTTCATTTGAACGGAAGTAGGAGACTTCTTTGACCTCCACCAGTCCATTTTCTGAAGGAAATGCTAGCAGACTCCAGGCAGATTTTTTTTGCCTGATCTTAGTTCAATCCTGTTCACTCATCTCTCTGCCCTGAGAGACCTCTCCCTGTGAAGCATTTCTTGCTTTATCACCTCAATCTGCTTCTGTTGCTATGGTTCTCCCAATGTGCCTGTTTTGTCGCTTCAGTCAGTATGCTCTCCCTCCTCTTTCCTTTTGCCCTATAATTTGCCATGGCACATTTCTCCCTCTATTTTCCTTGAGGTCACTGTTTATTATGTTAATTTCTTTCATCTTTCTTTCAGCTTACCTGTCTCACTGATCTTTGTCACTGCTCCTCTCCATGGAGGGTGAGGAATGATGTGTTTGCTCACAGGGTTATTGTGAGCTGTGAAATTTATTATAATTTTAAAATCAAGAAATAATTTTAATAATCAAAATTCCCTGACCAAAACACTGCAAAATTAGTGGTTGCAATCTTCTTATCCATGCTTGGAGCAACCCAAACAGGGAGGAATTGCCAAGGCTAAGCAAGCTGACAAATGGTGCTGAATTTTAAGGCTGCCTCCTCGCAACTCCGCCCCAGCTCCCTGAGATGTGTCCCTGCCCACGCCTTGACAGAATGTTCAGCAAAGCCAAGTTGAGGCCTCATTAATTGCTTGCTCAGCTGTTGCAACCCTCTGGATGTAAGGAGTTGCATCAAAACATCTGACCTGCACAAGTTCAAAAATTGTGTAGCATATCTCTTCATGGCCCTCCCTACCCCCTACATATGCTTATTCCATGCTCTATTTAATCAACCATCCTGATGGATGTTGTTAGGATTTACAGGCTAGCCTTGTTCTTAATATGCTGGAAAAGATGTGCAGCTCTGGAAACAAGGAAAAATGCTTGCTGTTGCAGGTGCTGTTTTGCAAAAGCCCCTGTAATTGTTGCTCCTGTGCATACAGCCAAGACCATAAGGTCTCCTGAAGTTGAGCAAAACACTTGCCCCATCTGCAACACACAGATATGGTCAGGTAATCCATCTCCATATTGACAGTCTGCAAAAACCTGTTCATTATGAGACAGTTTAGTAACTACTGGCAATTTAAAAAGGAGTCTTGCTTCCTGCTGCTGCTGTCTTTGGTAGAGGCCTTAATAAGGACATATGATGTGTCTCTGTCTATGACTCTAATGGTAGGACTCTTTTGCTGCTCTAGGGCCAAACATAAAAATGGACTGCTTCTCTTTCTCATGCTGCCCAAAGAATTTTTCTAGTGGAGGGGTGCTTTAGGCAGCCATATGATGCACCTCTGATTCATCTTCCCTCTAGGCCCAAGGAGAGGTTTGACCGCTGGTGGGGTAAAGAGACGGATCTGTTCCCAGAGTGCTGCTGGAGCTCAGCACAGAATTAGTTTCAAGTTTTTCCCCTCTTCTCTCCTGTCATTGCTAGGTCTCAAATGCTCGCTGCTCCAGGGCAAGAAAAAGAATTTAAAGAAAACTTAATTTAAGAATCTAAAGAAAACTGTGGTCCTTAGTGGTAACATACACCAAAGGTACAGGCAGCCTTTTTGCTTTCTAACCACAGTGAATGCAATGCTTGTAATTATTTTATTCACATTAAATAGCATTTACTGAGCCTGGAGGCTGTGCTTAAGTTGCTGTGATTATCCAGTGCTGGGGCCCTGCTGAGCCCTCCAGCTGAAGCAGGGCCAGCATTGCACTGCTCCAGGTTGATAGGTTTGTGTCTGGCCAATGTCTCCCTGTGCCAGCTTCCTTGGCACAGGGAGAGCTGGAAGCAGTCTGCTGGGATGCCAGGATTGCACCAAACTGGGAGCCTGGCCTGCTGTGATGCTGTGCTCCATGGGGCCGGGCAGCCTGGTGAAATGGTCCAGGGCAGCAGCAGAAGATGTGGGGCTCTCCTAACTTAAGGGAGCAGAAATGTGAAAAAGATCAGTGTGATGAGAGGGTGAGGCTGATATCTGACTGAAACTATCACTTTACAGTGCATAAAAACGCAGGACATGTCATGGGTCCAAGAAGACAAGCACATGCCAGAAAGGGGACAAAGCAGAAGAAGCCTCTGTGAGTGTTTTCTCAAAGTGAGTAGGATGGTGGGTCCCCAGGGTAGGTCACAGTTGTCTTTCTCCAGAGATATGCATTACTGTCTTCCAAAGCCACCAAAGCTAATCTGCTGCCCACCCACCCATGGCTCACGCTCTGTTCTGCGTGGGTGGAAAAATTCCTCTGCTTATTCGTAAAACTCCTGGGGCCAAGTAATTCCCTGTGTCGGGGAACTTTGCCATTAGACAGGAGATTTCATTAAACAAGCCCTCTTGGACAAGGGCAGCCTGCGGGAAGGGCACTAACCCACAGAGTACGAAGGAGAGAAGCCTTAGCTGCCACAGGCTGCGGGAAGGGATGCCAGTCCCACTGAGATGAAATTTTCTAACCTTAATCAAACAAGAGGGAGCAGAAATTCATGTTTAATTCCTAGAGACTTAATTTCTCAAAACAAATGGCATGTATGAGGTTTTTCTGCCTCCAGCAAAAGGCACCCCTCTAGGTGCAGTCAGCACCAAGGCTGAGTGCTGTCTCTCTGAGAAAGCAGCAGCACAGCCACCCCAGGCAGCCTGACTGAACAGGCTCTACCCCTGATGGCGTGAAGAAGTCCGGAGAGGAACATGGTCCTGTGAATGCAAAAGAGAACAAACACTGCAAGGATCAGCCTACAGAGGCCTAAATAAATGAACCTGCATTGCTGGGAATGCAAGGGGGGAAACAAATGGAGGGCAGCAAAAAGAGCAATTCTATGTTAAACTGCTGAATTACTCCTGGAAGGATATACCTCCCCAGGAGAACTGGGCCAGGAAAAAATGTTGTGCTTTTTTTTCTCTCCCAGCAGGTACTGGCTAACATTTGCCAGCTAGAAGGCATTCTCCCAGATAATATCACAGCCTGAATTCGCACAGAGAGTGGAAGCCCAGCTGGGTGGTTTCCCTTTGCAATAGACTTTTTTAGCACATGGGTATTTTTTCACCATTATCATCACTGTTTTGCAAATGACAGATCTGCTGGAGTGCCTCACAGACAGTTTTGATTCACTCAGGGCCCAGCTCTGTTTCCGTGAATCGTAGCTGCTAGGGACAGAAAACTCCATTTTCTCCATCTGTCAGGCCCAGAAGGACTTCTTTTGCACCCAAGAGTATAGTTTCGCAACATTTAATTGCTTTGTTTCATAAGCTTGAGGTGATGAGGATGTCCCTGTTCCCCTACAGTCTGCTGCACAGACACATATGGCTTTGCCTAGTCCTAAAATTTCTGACTTTGAGGAAGTTTCTCAGCCTCTTCAGTCAGTGCTGCTCTCACCAGGTCAGTCCTAACACCTCTAAGTTATATCTCTCTAATTCTTTTGCAACCACTAAGATTCCAAAGTGTTTACTGATTTATAATGTATGAGGATCCCTTGTAGATTGCTAAAGTAACAACGTATCTCAGCTCTTCCATAAAAATTTTCTTCTGCGTGTCCTACCTCTGTTCCAAGGAAATGAGGACACCAGCTCTGTCTTGTAGGTGGTGAAGCTGATGCATAAAGAATCCAAAATTATTTTCCTGAAAGTGCACTGCCAGATCAAAAAGCAGAGTCTGAATCTTTTGAATCCTTTGGTGGTGCTCTGTCTCACCTATGCCTTCCCAGGCCTTGGGGATCTGGTCACTGCTTGTGCTAAACTGTGATACGTGTCCATTTCCTCACTCCGTGATGAAGGGTGCTGATCTCCGGCACAACCTTTGCCCACGTCACACGTAAATTTGTCCCAGTACCAAGCCTGATGTTTGCATAGGCCATTCATTAGGGATAAGTAGAGCAGGGAGCAATGAGTGTTGCTAATTGCAGATAATTACAGATCCAAATTATCTTATACTCTGTGTGTCTGTTTATAGGGCAATTACACTGTAAATAGGATGCAATTAGAGTGATCTATGATGAAGGGCTACACTTGTCACTGGATGCTGAACTGGATGGACTCTAAATGGGGATGCCATCTCCTTTCACTGGAGTTCCCCTCAAATCAAGATACTGCCAGGTTCTTCAACTTCAGCCCTAACCATCAGAAGTAATTTTCACGAGTTTGTCTACTAACTGTTCCCTTCTCTTACTTTTCCTTCTGCTAGTCTTTTTCTTTTGGCTTAAGCATCTGTACTACTCAGAAACACGTATCACAGTTTTAGGTCGGGGCTCTCCTAAAACGGGACTTTATTGCTAGCTTAAGGAGATGGTGAGTGATTAGGTGATGTCACATGGTCTCACTGTTCCCTGCATAAAATGAGTTTTCGGGTCTCAGCCTGGACAGAGAAAATACCCAGTGTATCTGCGGTATCATGGGAACTCTCAGTGGAATCAAAAGTGCTTTACTGTCCTGGTCCTGCTTGCTAGAATGGAAGAGGTTATGTATTTTTACAGTGCTCAGCAGTGGGAGTGTAAACTGGCTGGAATTCCTAAATGCTAGTTCAATATAAAAGCTAGGTAGTAAGAATAAATTTGGCAGGGAGTACTGGGAAGGTAATATTCCCTGCTGCAGCTTTTTCTCATGGTTCAGTGAGTACATAAACCTCAAGTTTGTCAGTCTAGCACTTTTTACCAGAACTGGCATCTTAAGCAATACAGGTGGTGTTGGGTTAATAAAAGTCTCTGCTAAGAATAGCTGTACAAACATGGCTTTGGGCTTTCTGTAACATTTACCTGTGAGCTTCTTACATCCTGTCTACAGAGGTTACTCAAACAGGCACAATGTTGGACACAAACCCTTTTTTGTCTAATTACGAAAGCAAAACAAAATCAAGTTGGACTTTGGATACATAAGAAAAATGTATCAGATGAACTCTGACTGTGATAAACTTTCCTGGCTGTTCCTGAGGTTGGATAAAACTATGATGCAGTTTAAAAGGTTTTTGTTTTTCCCTCTCAACTTTTACTGTATAAATTAGTATCTCAGTTTAGTTTCTAGCACAGAGGTGCTACTGCTGGAAAACTGAATGGCACTGAGATTTGGAAAGGCAGCTGTGACAGAAAATAAAAAATTAGGTGTCAGTAGTTTTCACCCACAGGTTGCTGTTTTCCCAGAGAAGTTTCTGGGTTGTTCACTGCAGTCAGTTTGGAACTGCTTGGCACAAACTGTTCTTTCATCACTTCCATCGGGAGGAGTACTGCCCAGTTTATAACATCCCTTGAGTCACAACTAGCCCAGAAGGTAAGTCAGATGAAAGATCAGAGATTAAAATGCCTTTTAGGCAGGTCTATCCCTCACCTTCTTTTCAGGAAAGGTAGAAGTCACACCAACATGGACAAAAGCATAGAGGAGTTACAGTTATTGCTACATCTTGGGTGTATCCATGCTCTCCAAGCAAAATAAGCTCTAATTTTTAGACTTTACAACTTTATACCTTTAAATGTTGAAGAAATAGATTCATTTTTCCTTTAACTTCTCACTAGACATAAAAGACCTCTCCTCAGGTAACCTGCATGCCCTTCCAAGTCTTTGGAAATGGGAATAAGCCATGGCTCTTTCTTCATGGTGAACTTGTTCACACTTTCAATCTCCCTTCATAGGAAAGGACATGGAAAGGCAAGAGGTCCCAGGGCAGTTAGCCTTGGTAATAACCATCAGACTGGCCTGCATTTGGTCTGGTGAGGAAGCAAAATGAAAATGCTTGCCAGGCCACACACAGTCACATAAAAAAACCCCAAGACTGAAAGAAAACAGCTTTTCTGTGAGCTGTGTGAGTGGTCTCTACCACATTTTTCATTGAAAAAAGTACTTTGTCCACAACTATTTAAAACCCAGAGCTGAGGTGCAAAAGTGAGCACTGCAGGTTGGAGCAGAGAGACTCAGTGAAAGACCTGCTTATCATTTTGACACCGTTTTCCTCTGAAAAGAGTTAATTCCCTACCATGCATTCGTGATGCATTTATCTATTTCTTCAATTATTTGAAGAAAGCACATAAAGAAAATCTTGTCTAGAGAAAAATATCATGCAGGGCACATTCTCACAGCTATCTAAAAACCTTGGAAGTGGATGTTGAGTGATTTGGGCATCACGCTTGCCTGGGAAGAAAAACAATAGCACTCCTACATTCCCACAGGGCGAGTATTTGAAAACCATTAACTGGCACAGCTAGAAACTGTCCATGTTGAGAGTGTCCATGTCAATGTGTTTGCAGGACCCATTTGGCAAGCACTTAAAAATAGGGGGGGGAAAAACCTTTAAGAGGTTTTGGTGTTTCACAAATCCAAAAGGACACTAAATCCTGACAATAAATGCATCTTATAAATTAGCTTGGGCTGCTAACTTAGGTTCGTTCAGCTTTCTGAGTTTATTTCTCCAGGGGGCTAGGAAAAGCCTATGAAGTTCTCCTTTCTGGAGATAACTTAAAAGAGATGGATTTGACAGGAAAGGGATGAACACAGTCATCCAGAAAATGAAGTCCAGTGAAGCTGTGCTTGCAAAGAGTTCTTGAATTGTGGGTCCCTCTGAAACTGTGCTCCTTTCTTGTGCCCCCAGCTTTGGCCCTCCACAAAGAGCTAGGGTGGCAGCCCTTGCACTGCAGAGCAAGACTCAAAGTCACCTCTCTAAGGAGCAGGAAAGGAAGCACCATGGCACCAAGGAGCAGCTGTGCCGGAGACTCATACCTGGAGAGCAAAACCCCTGCTTGGAAATGGCTGGCAGGAAAATCCTGTCACCCGATATCATCCAATGTCTTCAAGTTATCTTCTCACAGATTTTTCTTTGCCCTGACTCTAGTGCTGGCAACTAATCAAGTCCTGTCTCTCAAGTGTTGGCCCTTTGATAATTTTAACTCATTTAGTAGGTTTATAAGCAGTCAAAGAGCCCTGTATTAAAGGGGAAATCATTAATAGTAGCTAGAAGTAGAACATAATATGAACATGAATAGTAGTTTACCATGAATGAGTAACTATAATGGGCATCTTACACCATCGTTGTTTTAGTTAAGCTAAGTGGAATGTAGGTAATGGACAAATATTTGAGGTGAGAGAGAGAAATGAGTCACGATTTTCCATGAGAAAAATGTCAAAAGATCCACCTTGCTGACAAGAACCAACAGATATACTCTTCACCTTATTTAGACTAAGGTAAGATAACTGGAACATACTTAATTAGATCATCTGGAGTTCAAAGTTTAGTGTTATTGCTAAAGTTTATAAAAAGGAGGTCTCCTATTGATGCTGAGTTCCTCCGGCCCATGTCCCTGCAAAGGTTCTCATCTGCAGCGATTAATTTATTTCTAAAACCTGATCTCTGAGTTTAACCAAGATTTTCATTCTTAGCAAAGATTCCTTTCACATCTCTGAACTAATCTTTACTTGTGCTTATTTTTACATTTCTTTCTCATTTTCATTACAGACCCACATACCTTCCATTTGTGTTGATTCCCAACAGACCAGCACATGAACTTCCTGTGTCACATCTGCCATGCACTGCCCTTTGCAACTCAGAATGCTCTGAGGTCGGACCATAAGTTCATCTTCTATTCACCTGTTTCCATGAAAGCCAGTTCTGTTTGAGATGGCTTACATGAACTTTTGTGGCTTTTGAGCCAGTGTCTTGGGGTTAACACATCTCTCCTTGAATACCAACTTGCTTGAGGCCAGGAGACAGTCTTTAAACACTGAGACTGAGATGAGCACACAGCTGCATGTTTCTATTCATACAGACACGGTTGTCTGTCAGATACAGATAATTGGATATTTATCCATATATTTGCATAAGTGATCACAGGAACTGTCTACAGAAGCAGAGACCCTGCATTTCAGGGGCTAGCCTGGATCCCTTCTGCCTTTAAAATGTCAACCCCTGGTAGCTTCCCAAAGGGTGACTCAGTTCCCAGATAAGTTACAGCTGCAGATTCAAGTGAAAAGTTAATTATGAATAATAAAGAGAATGAAGGAAAGAACTCTGTGCTCTGTCCTTCTGGCATTAGGCAATTACTGCTCACCTCATTTAGAGGTTTATGCTTTTTTTTCTTTTTTTTTTAGCAGTGTCTGGCTGATTTCTCCTCTTGTGGAAGTAGAGAACATTGTATATCATGAGTCTTCACCTTTTAGCTACTGAGCTCTTTCTTAAACCTGGTGCTGTGTGGCTGCCTCGGGTACATATGTTTAATAAATATTTAAATTCTGGATGAACTTAATACTCTTTGCACTTAATCTTTTAAAATCATGTTGCTGTCTGAATGCCCCTCCCACAAAGTGCTAGTGGCAAAGTGCCTTATCTCCTCTGAAAGCTTTTTTGACTCCCAGCTGTACTCTCTCTTGTTTTTTAGCCAAGCTTTCAAAGTGACATACACAAACAACCAGCTGCTAGATATTTATGTGGAACATTAGCCTTGCAATTAAAGGGAGAGAAAAAGAAGCTCTACTTTGGGGTCCTTCAGAGTTTCATTACTGCCTGTTCTGCTCCATTACTGCACTTCTTTGAAAAGTGAACTGTATTAGGGGGGCCCAGCTGCAAGCAGGTCCCATTGATCACCAGCTGCCTAGGGAATTATCCATGATAAGTCAAATAAGTAAAGTTATGCTGAAGGTTATGAGTGACTGTCCAATCCTACCCACAGCTTCTTCCTTCTAGTCAAATGAGCATTTTGGAAAAAAAGGTCCCAATCTGGAAGTGGAGCCCATCTACAGACACAGAGGCCACACCGTTGTCACTACCCTGCTGGCCAATTGCTTGCTATGTTCTAGGCAGGAGAAGGCTGCAATTTTGGTGCCTCCTGGTGGGTCAGACTGATCCATATCCAGATTGTCCTACTGTTTTAGCCTGTATCTCTTATGGACAGAATTTAGCCCACTGAATTTCAGCCCATGCTGTTGGAAGTGCTTTTTAAACATTTATCATTCAATCCTAAGCAAGTTCTTGAGGGCTCAACAAACAGGTGGAGGAATGAATTTTGAGGATCAGTGACTAACAGTGAAGTGCAGAGCACAGAAAACCATGTAATCTGAACCGTATGGCAAGCAACTAGGGAAGACTTAAAAAAATAGAGTTTGTAAGAATTAAGATACTTTCCAAGAACCTTGTAGCAATCATATTCACTGTTTTGCTGTAGCTGAGGCATCAGCAGTGAACATGTCTCCAAACAGTGGTGTATATTCTGATTTCAGAGAAAGCTATTGTGGGAGGGAGTGCCACTGTGTTGTTCATTACACTGCCTCCAGCTGGTGAGCAACCAGAGCTAGGAATGCCACTTAAAAGATGGCTATTAAGGGTAGCCTTGTGGCTGGCAGGAGTTCATGTCACACGGGAAATGTCAGAAATGCAAATGACACATTTCCTTAGGACACAAGACTTGAAGGTCTGTTACTACTCACTGAGGTCAGTGGAGAAGGGAAGGAAGAACACAGAGCTGAGTGTGGGGAAGGAAGTGTTTTCCTTCCAGCCTTCCAAATACTCACAGAGCTTCCATGGTAATTTCATTATTTCCATTTCCCATATGAGGAGAATGGATGACACTGTTGTGCACAGAGTGAAAAATAAGTTTCCTGGTTTTTATTTCTAGCTCTGCATCTAGCTATTTGTCTGATGTCCAAACCAGATACTTATGCTGATCCACAGAACTTTATTTTATCTCTCTGCAAAACAGGACTAAAAAAGAGTTGATCTTCAGGGTGACTGAATATTCCCTTCACTGCTTTTAAAGCAAATTTTTATATGCATTTTGAACAATGATGTATATATGAAAATAATTTAGTTATCATTAATTTATTCTTTGTACAAGAGAGGGTTCACACGGCAAGTAAACACAGTCAGCAACTGCCACACCTGCACTTGCGATCTCACATACTATGATGGGCTGCCCTCTGCCTAGATGGAGAAGTAGTTGGTGTCTGGACTCCAAGAGCTTTGCCATATGACAGGATTTAATTAAAATCTGCTTCTACACATCAGGGTGGCTGTCCCCCTGCTGCCAGCATCAACCCAGGCCACAGTGCTGGTGGGAGAGCTGGTGCGCAGAGCCATGCTGGGGACAGGTCTTTGGCTTCTCTTTTTCCCTTGGTCCAGGGCCAAGGTATCTCCCAAAACGTCTGACAGCCACTGAGGAGATTCCTCACTTGCAACAAAGCTGGCCATGGTAGCTGGGCTTGCTGCTGAGCCGTGGATGGACAAACAGCGTTGACATCACAGCATCAGAAGATGCTGCCTCATGAAAACTGAGATATCTTGTGAGGAATAATTTGTATCAGTTTTAAGAAAAACATGGATCAAGAAAGGTTTCATAGACAACTTTCTGATTTCATTATGTTTTGATTTTTGTGAACTAGTTTGGTGTCTTTTCAAAAGGTTTTAGCTATTAATTCATTTTAATTGTGTGCACATATAGTAATATATATGAAAATTTAAGAATGAAAGTCACATTTTCAATGTATATTACAATTTGTGTTAACTTTATGGAGACAAAGTATTTTTAAATTTTAAAATGTAACTGTGAGTTAAAGCTATTTCTGAGCTTAGAAAATGGAACAGCTGGGTTTTGCCTTTCCACAATAAATTTTGAAAATATATTTTGCTCCTACTTGGAAGTCCAGATCTCCAGCCATAGGAGCTTCTTCTGTTCTGGGCATCTCTGTTATTGACAGATGGGGCTTTAAAAATGGTCTGTGATTATGAGGGTGTGACAAACACCCATAAATTCCCACAGGTTTTATTTTCTACCTGCCTGAGCTACCTTCTTGGTTGCAAAACAGTTATAACACTCTAGTGCTTCCACATCCCCAGACCACTAGTCATTTAGTTGGGACATGGAGAGATGAGATTTCCAGATGAGACTATGGTGAAAAGCTGGAGGAGTTTTTAACAAGTGAGTTTTAGGATGGAAATCATTCTGTTTGGATTCCCTTCACTTTCTTTCAGAGTCATTATCTCAAATTTGTGTGTGGAAGGCAAAGCTTCTAATTATACACTGCAATGAATGCATTTTTTATAAATAGCACCGATTGTTCTGCTGGGACATTCTCATCTGAATCAGCTCCTCAGCAGCTTTGCAGCCTCTGTTTTCCATGAGCAAGGAGGAAATTTTTTACTAAAGAAACCCAAATGGATCTCATGTGACACAAAGGCTGAAGCACTACAATAGGATTTGGGAAATCTGGATTTTGCTGCCAGCCAACAGCTGTGTCACGCTGAAGTCACTTCACTTCTCTGTAATTCTGCCCCTTTGTCACTTTTGAGTCCCTGGTACAAAGCCCTCTGGAATAAATAGAGCTGTTACAACCATGACCAGTCTCAATACACATGGGAGCATTACTCCACTCTGTAAGGCCTTAGCGAATATAACTAGTTTGGGTTTTTCTCTGAAGATTATGCATAAGGCTCAAATTCCAAAGCAGACAGAAGCCCTGGCTGTGTTGCAGCAAGTGTTATTTCTTTCTCCCCATTGCCACCACACCATCACATCAGCCTCAGGCCCGAACCCCGCTGCCAAGGTGAGGGCCCATCTGCAGAGGCTGAGCCAGCCTCCACCGAGAGTGCACCCAAGACCTCTGTTCAATCACCTTGGCAGTCCCATACCAACAGCGGGACTTGCATGCAAACAGTCATGGCAAGAGACTGCGTGGGCAGTAGAGGGGACACAGGTCTAGAGGACACCACCCAGACCCTTGCAGCTGCTGCACCACCAGGTACTGGCTGTGCCTCTGTGGCTGAGGGCAGTGGGGGATCACTCAGCCTGGGGCTGAGCCAGTCTCACCACAGCAGATACCCAGAGCTGTTCTGGGGAGCCCAGACTCTGCCTGAAAGCCAAACCATCCCTGATGCAGCCCAGTGTCAGAGGCTGTGTTTATGTGGCAATGAATATGTCATGGAGATGACATCTCAAGCATGCTTGGGGCGAGCGATTCACAGGCTGCTCAGTTTATGAATACAGCTCAGCCAGGAGCGCGTGTTTAATTGCTCAATGTACTGTAACACCCGCTGCTTCCTGCATTATCCACTTGCCCCAGCACTAGAGCTGCCACCTTCTCAAAACAGTAATTTCATGAAGTGAATTGCCTTTCCGTAATTATCTTTTTATGCAATTAATATATCCTCAGCAAATCACAGATCACTCTGCCTTCTCAATACGTAAAGCAATTAATGAGCCCCAGCTGGCAGCCATGGCTGAATGAGTCACTCTGCTGGAGAAAAAGATACCACCGTTGCATATTCTCCCCTGCTGCTGTCAATTGCCACTTGATATCTTCGACTGAGGGTGATTGTCTGTCATTCCCATGATGGAGCTGGACCAGCTCTGGAGGATACCAGACCAGGTCTAGAGAATACATGTTCAGAAGACCTGGTCTCCTCTCCCCACTTGTCCTGGCCATCACCTCTGCTCCAGCCATGACTGGTGAGAAAACAGTGCTGAAGGTTCACACTTGGCCAAGAAATAGGTGGGGAAGGTGCTTGCTATAAAATCTTAGTCACTTGATTTCTCTAATAGGGTTTATGAAGTTGAGAGAGCTACTTCATGCCCCATACAGTATGAAATGAAAGCAGTTTTAAGCCTTCTTCAAAGAGAACGAACTGGGACATCCCTGGGGCAGTTTCTTGATTGTTTTTGAACAGCCCTATATGCCTTTCAGCATGTACATCCCAGAAATGTTTCATACATACTACCATTCCATTCCATTCCACTCCATTCCATTCCATTCCGTTCCATTCCATTCCATTCCATTCCTCTTACAGCCTACCACAGTTAGATTTTGCTGATTGAGGTCAAAACCACTTTTTTTAAACTGTCTGCCATGATGCCTTGGTATTTTCCCTATCTGACAGAGTTAATGTGGAAACTTTTACAGTGTACAAACAGCTGAAGGGCCTTCCTGTGCTGTCTCAAAAAACAAACAAACAAACAAAACCCCAAACAAACAAAACCGACCACTGAATATCTTTTGTTGCCATTTACCTGTTTGATTCCAGGAGAAGATAATTTGAGTCCACTTTCATTTCTCCGGACTAAAGAGACAGCTTTATCATCATGGTGTTGTTAGGTCATTTTGTTCACTTACTGTCTTTCCAAACAGCAAGAAATGTGATTCATGGGGTGTGTCTGAAGGAGATGAAGGCTCCTGGCTTGGCTCTGGAAAGCAGTTGGGCACATATCTCTAGAGATCTGGAAACCTTTGTGCATCTGCAAGAAGCAGACAATCATAGCATTTAGGCCAGCAAAAAGGACAGACAGCTCCACTGAAATAAAGGGAAATATCAGAAGCCCTAAACATAGGGATCAGGACTAGGAATTGGAAACAAAATGGGGCCATGGCAGGAAGCAGACAACAGGAGCAGGACAGGATGGGAGACTTAAATGTGGATGGGGAGTTTGAGGAGAACCATCATGCAGGCATTAGTAAAGCCCAGGAAGAAAACATAGCCAGAAGAGTTACAGGTTGTTTGAATGACAATTTGACTAACAAGCAGAGGAAAATCCAGAACCAGGAAAAATTATCAACATGGGAGAAAAAAAAATCTACCAAAAATCCAAGTACTGATGGTTCAAATTCCCTTACTGCCTGAGTTTTGCATAATTTTTCTCCTAAGACTACAGTGTTCCCCCTCCAAAGTGAAAGTGGAAGAAAACCACATAAGAATGGGTAGCAATAACAAAAGGGCCAGCAAAATCACATAAGAATGGGTAGCAATAACAAAAGGGCCAGCAAAATGTACTGAATAGCACCATTCATGTGTTGTAGCTTTGGTTTCATTCACAAGAATGAACCAGGTCTGCCAAATTCTTACATGATTTTTAATCTGAAGTTGTTAGCCATCAATTTAGGCAGTGAGCAAATACCTCTGGATAGTTTGTAGATTGTGTTTGTAGACTGGATTAGTGGTGAGTCCAGCTATTTTATGGTTTCTCTGCACAAGAAGCTCTTCTACAGACTGTCTCCCTGCCCTATCCAAAGTGGGGCTCAAGAGGTCTTGTGATGCCCTTCCTGGATACCTACATTGCTGCCTATTGAACCAATGACATGTAAGAAAGACAGACCTCCTCCTTTCCCCAGCATTGAACAAGATCCAGAGAATAATACAGACTTCTACTTTCCACATGGTCTTTCCAGCTAATGTTTCTTTTGGAAGGGGAGAAAATCAGCCCACCATTATTATTTATTAACATCTACTTCATGTCAGATCTGAGTTTCTGACCTATATTGTGCTTGATCAGAGAGCTCATTGAAGGGGAATTTTGCCTAGAGTAAGAAGTTCAAGTTTAGGTCTATTAATTATTAATTGCTCTATTTATTTATTCAAAAGCCCTGGTGAAATGGGAATGTTGGCTGTTTTCCTTCCTCATGAATGGATTCTCTTGCCTGGTCTCATCTGGTTTTGCACATGTTCTTCTCCAAACAAACTTGTGCATGTTTGTGGAGACAGAGGATCAGATTTTTTGCAAGGCAGGTCAGGGTCCAGTCACATTTATTCTACTCATACACTGCTTTGTAGAACAAGCTGACAGACAAATTGAAATATTAGATTAATTTCCTGCGGATCCAAATTTTTTTAAAAAGCAAAGGATGGAAGAGACTGAATTTAGAACAATAAACACCAAAACTACAGAGACTCTGTCAGTCAAAGAAGATCTCTTACTGTAGTGATTTATTACTTTGGAAGATGCTGTGGAAGATGCTGTAGAAATTCCTCTTCCATCAAGACTGTTCACCTATAAGCCCACTCGGTTGTCAAGGTTTGAAAGAAGCATCTGTGCCAATTGGTGATATTCTTAGGTCTTTCCAGCATATTCTGCCTCTACTGTGTTTTCAGTTAGTTGATAATCAAAAAAAGCAGGAGTCCATAATCTTCGCTTTCATGCTGTCCTTCGGATCACCTGCTGCAGGCCGGTGTGTCCTACAGCCAAGCCAAGGAGTCAAGGGTGGTGGGGGAAAACAACTCTGCTCTGTGCTTCAGAAAACAGCCATAGAGAAAGAGCATCTCAGCTCAGGTGGGATTGGGAGCAAGCATTGGGTGGACATCTCTGTGAGCCTAATTGTCCTGCAGAAAGAGCCCCTGCTGTGCCACTTGCCTGCTGAACAGAAGAAACGCTGCTTCTGAGTCAAGGCTTCAGAGACTGCCCCAAGCACACACCACAAAATAAAACAAAAGGATCCCATAGCAACAAAAAACTCTGTGTACTTTCAGGGAGGAGTGACAAAACCATATTGTGAGACATTTCAGGCACTCAGGTGGCAGTGTTCAGGTGGAACACTGATAATGTAGACCCTTGATATCCACAGACATTTCCTGGACATGAGAATGTTGTATTCTTGTACTGTTTAGCATCACCCACAAATCCACGAAGAGTAAACAAACCTTCTTATGTCTCTGCTTGAGGGTAACTTGATTTATTTTTGAGGCAGACAGCCCAGCTGCAGGGTGCTGGCCTTCTGGCAGTTGTAAGGTTGCAGGCATCAATGTTAATAATCCTCATCTCTCTGCTACAAATGGTTTCTGAAACATCATCCAGCATTTCAGCTCAGCATCACATATACTTCTATATTTTGTGTCCAGGAGGGAGCAATTTAGGGCATGGACTTTTATTTGAGTGAACTATAATTCCCCTCCTGTGAAGGTCCAGATATTTCTACTGTGTAAGTACTGCCCCAAGGGCTCTTCCTAGCAGCTCCTTGGATAAAGCTGTTTTTTTCCTTACAGAGGTTCCCATATTGAGGAAACAAATATGAGGTTTCTATTCAGGATCATTTGGTTTTGGGTGTTTTTGCAGCTAAGAAGAGAGCAGATAATAAAGTGGTCCTCTCTTGACTGTGCTGTTGACAGGCCGAGCTCCTCTCTTCTCGCTCCCTGCCATGTCCTGCAATGTTCGTTGACCCCAAGTCCCACCAACTGCTCCATCAATCAGCTGTTTGCTGCCATGGCTCAATGTGTCAACATGTTAGGAAAATTAGGAAGCCACGCATTCCTTTAGCAGGCTTCTTGTTTCAGTGCTTTAATTGTGCATAGGTCATTAGGGTAAGGGATTATATCCACCAGCCAGCAGGTAATGACATTACCTGTATAAGGAGGTGTGGATAGGGCAGTAGATAGGAACTCTGCTCTGCAACTCTCTGAAAGCAAAGCAAGGGAATAATCTTTCAGTGATAGGTCACAGCTCCAAACACTCATGTCTTTTGGACTTAAAGGCAAAGGATGCAGTTGGAGCTGGTCTATGTGGAACTGCAGCAAAATGCCTCCAGGAGAAGAAGGTTTTGGAGGGCTGACAGCCTGCACACTATCCACCTGGGAGGGACCAAAAGCACTGTGTGTGGCAGTAGTAGGCCTTCTCCATGACCAAAAACATATAGAATCAGAAATCTCCTTTTCTTGTTGGGTTTACAGTCTTTTTTTTTTTTGGATATACCAGTTTGAACCATTGTGGGGACAGGCAGAGAGGTGTCAGAAGCAGATCCTGTTTTGTTTGGTGTCCAGGCATGGAGCTGGTTAGCTTCCTCAGCTCCATATTTCCTGCCTCAAGCCAGCAAGGCTGCTGCATCTGGGTATCTTTGCTCATGAGAGTTTGCTGGAATACAGCAGGAGACAGTGAAAAGACCAGCTACCCACTAGCCATTACCCCAGCAGCTCAGGCATCACCTTTGCTGAGTCTTCTCAGAAAGGACTCAAAGTGTCCCACAGACCCTTTCCCATTGCATTGGCCCACCTGCTCTGCAGCTGGAGGTACAAAAAACCAATGCTGACAAGATCTGGAAAGAGAAATGCAAAGAGAGAAAAAGGGTTTGCAAAAATTAAAAGTAATGACAAGTAGCAGGAAGCTCCACATCATCTCCTTACAGCTTTCAAGGAAAGCTGACTTTTTCCAGGCCTGAGTGCTGCATTTTCTCCCTGTTCATCTTGGCAACCTCCCCAAATCCATCTATGCAGCAAGGTCCCTGCCTCTCTACTGAAGCTCCTTTCCCTCCCACACACCTCCTCCCCACCCTTTTATGTGCATACCTAATGCCTGATGCAGTTCTGTGTTTCTACGCTTTAATGCAAAGACAGATTGCTAAAGCATGTGAATGTAAGAATGGCAGTTCCAGCTCAGACCTATTCTCATTTCTAAGACTAACAGCACTCTGCATAAGTGCTTGGTTGAATGATTTCCAGTCCATCATTTATTTTCAGATTATTTTTCTGCCATACATTGCTCTTCATGACTGCAGCTGTGTAACTGGTCAATAGGCATTTTTTTGTCTCATTGATTGTATGTTTGAAATGTTTAAACTGAAAAGTAATGACTAGCAGAAGGTGAATAATGAATCTCATACCCCTGTTATCAACAAGGCAAGAAATAACTCATGCTAGATATACTGCAGGAGTTTCTAATCATTGTCACCACATCATGCTCAAAGATAGAATTGCTTGGACTTCATGGGTTTTGGTACAGTGTTTTAGTTGTTTATTTTTGTGGTGTTTTTTTTTTTTTTCTTTTTTCTGAAGGGTCCATGTTTCACTCAGTAGGGTTTGGGTGGAAAATGGGTTTGGAGTTTTTAACACCACAACTACTGCCTGGGTTTAGATGAAACTTCCACAAACAGAATTTAGAAAGTTTGTTGATGAAAAATAACTTCTTTCATGAGATTTTTAAGATAAATTTATGAGCTGTTCTCTCTGTACATGCATGTATGCATGTGTGTGTGTGTAAACAGGCAGGGAAGAGGCCAGTGGGAATGTATATGGGGATCAGTATACAGTGGTCCATGTGCAATATAACTGCATAGGAAAGGAGATGTGATGGTCCAAGAGAACTGAGTTTGCTGCACCTCAAATGTCATTTTTGGCAGACAGGGGTTTTCAGGACTTGGTGTAGACTACAGGGAGGTGGGAGCCAAGGAGAAGGGTAGTCTGCCTTTCCAGCAGCCCATGGGAAACTGGGCCTTGCCAGGTGTGGTGGGGTGGAAGACCCTGAAACAAAATGAGGTTTCCTCCCGCATAGTGTTGGCTCTCAGCCCTGCTTCTACAGCTTTGCCTTTAAGGAGAGTTTCCCATAGCAACAGTTTTTTAATAACAGGCAAAAAGAGCATCAGCTGCCCCTGAAGACACTAAAAGAAGGTCAAATTGCAGGAAGAATCTTCACAATTCAACCACCTCACCTGTAACTCACTTCTGTTCTGACAGCAACCCCTGGTCCATCTCTGTCTCTTGTCCCAGTTCCCACCACATTACCTCACACCACACTCCGTCAGTGCCACTGGCGGGGCAAGCAAGGAGAGTCTCCTGCCTTAATCCTCTGCAGCCCCAACAGTGAGGAGGAGCAGTCCTGCAGCACTAGAATTGCTGCACACAGCTCCTTCAGTGATGGGTGCCTGAGGAGAACATGGAGGAACGGGCAAGGGTGCAAGGCTCAAAGCACAGAGAAGTGTGACACCTCCTTTCACACCTTCTCAACCCCCTGTATCTCTTGGATATCCAGCATTTCTTCCACTGTGGATGTTCACTCTCCTTTGAAAGAGAAACAAGGGCTGAGCTCAATGCTGAGATGTCCGCACTACACGTCCAGGCAAGTGCTTGCATTCAGGGGTTTGCTCACCTTTTTTTTGGTGATGCCACCACTGGCTGGCCTTGCTGAGTTACTGCTGGGCCTCAGGGACTTGCAAAGAAGACACCAGGCTGTCTATATCCATGGGGTAAATGCCTTGTTCCCTCTATCCCATTTCCTACAGCTGTTCTTGCAACAGAAGCAGGGTTAGGGGCCAGAACAGCATGTCAGATCTGGATGATACCGTGAGGGAAATTAGTTGAGTAATTGTAACTGCTTGGGATGAAACAGAGCAAAATATAAACCTCTTTCTGTTCTTCCCCTTTCCTCACACATATATTTTGCATTTTTAATAAAAACTCACTTATTTTAAAATTGTCTTCTATTTATTTATTAAATCTAAAACTATACAGAAAAAAAAAATTGTCACCCACACAAGAGTATAAGTGCTGATGGTTGTGTTTATAACCCCACCACCCTTGATGTTGCTACGTTGACCAGAAGTTATGACAGCAAGTTTTTGTGTCTTCCCAGAGGTGCTAGCACTTGTCAGTGGAGGACAACTGGCAACCCTGAAGATGGGAACTTGCCCCAATCCCCATCTGTCACCTACACACAGATGTCCACTTCCTTTTTCCCAGAGAAACATTGTGCAGACACTGAAAGTGCTGGAGTGGATGCAAGAGCACATAAAGAAGAGGGAGCCTCAAGCGGAGGGGTGTTAGACAAAAAGAAGTGTCTTGCAGTGGCTATTAAGTGTTTCTAGATGAAGATATAATCACAAGCTTGTCAGAGTTGATTTGTTTTTGTTATCTGCCTGATGTTAAAAACATATACATCTATTTCTGAAATCACCACATGGTAAGATATGACTGCCTTCACCCCTAATCTTATTGGAAAACTGACTGACTTAAAAAAAAAACCCTCAAGGCAGGACAGGGACTGTGTCTCACAAACTCCCTCCCTCTGAGCTGCAATGGGAGGCAAGGAGCATAAGGGCACTGGCAAGTGGTCCCTACATGTACCCAAGGCCAATGGGATTGTGAGTGCGAGTTGAAGGACATGTTCTTTCCAAAGTATTAGCCTGTCTGGGGGCCTCCTCTGCATTCAGCTCCTGACAGTAGGGCAGCCAGGGCTGCCTGGGACCCCTGAGGTTTAGAAGACTAACATCCATTCAATTTTGTGTTTTGTCTGGGAATGGGAAAACTTCAATATAGATTCTCCAGAGGAAACCTACTGCATTGGCATATAATCTCCCTCTGTCAGGGGGTGAAAATGAAACTGTCCTAGTAGGTCACTTCTGGGGCATTTCTCTGAGAAAAGACAGAGGGAGATTGTTGCTTCCAGATCATTTTTTTCTGACACTATTTCAGTTTTACTTGAAATTTGGCTTCCCATTTTATCCATGTGATAGTCTTTCACAACCACACATGCAGCATCCATATGTTCATCTAAGTCTTACCTATGTTTCCCTGTTTTAGTGCTGTCATTTCTAGATGGAGATTTCTATTCAATTCAGCTAGATGCTCTCCCTCCTGCCATTCCATAAGGTGATGGATGATATACTGGTGCTCAGCCACAGCTTACATGAGCGTTGCAACTTAGCTCCTCTTCACTTCACCTCATGTGTCTGTCCCTGAAATGCCTTTGCAGTTGCTCTCTTGGTTCAGCCCAGATTGCCAGCATCCTTCTGGTGCCACATGTCTTGGTATTGAGGCAGCAGACCTCATTCTCTCTTCGCTCAAATGAGTGTGACTTCTGTCCAGAGTGTTTATTCTGGGCAAGTCCAAGGAGGACGCTCTGGACAGACACCTGTTAATGTTTCCCATACTGGGAATGAGGCAATGGAACTGCTGTTAGCTGCTCAATTGACGATAGATAACCAGCAAACCCAGTGACTGAAGAGATTATGAGCAAGAGGGATTAGCTGGGAAAGAAATAATTTGTGGACCAGAGGCTTCCCTGTTAGTCTGTGTGTGATCTGCTCAGTACCATGAGATCCTGTAGATATTTAACTCCTTTGTCATCACTTAATGTTCACAACATACACAGGCAGTTGCTGCTTTTGGCCGAAGGAGCCCAGAGCGTCCCTGCACTTTGAGGAAGGTGTGTGTGTTGCTCCCCATGGGGTGCTGCCTCTTAAATACTTCTTTAAAATTACTTAAATGAACCCTGTGACTTGTAGAGTCAAGAGTCTCCTAAGGATGCTGTGAGGCAGGCGTGGTCAGAGAAATATTATGACAGCAGCAAAAAAGAGATGGCCCATTCCTGCCTGGAAAGGAGAGGAGAAAAAAAGAAACAGAGCTCTCAGAGACAGCTGAGATGCAGAGAAGAGATCACCAGCTGTGGGCACACACATGCATCACTACAGACAGGGTCCATCGCCTGTCTGAGAGCACAGCATCTTCTCTCCTGTCAGCCCCACAGGAACAAGGCAGGAGGTGCTGGCAGCCAGTCGCATCTCTCCACCACTGGCTTCGACACTGTACTTCACTGTCAGATGCTACCGGGTGCGGAGCTAGGCACGACTCACCGGCACAGCGGAGGGAGAAAGAAATGCACTTTTGTGAGTTACTCCCAAGCACAGTGAGGTGGGCGGGAGAGAAGACCACTGCTGGCAGTGCTCGTCCTGCAGCACCTCCTTGCTGCGGGCTACCCAACTGGAGTTTTTCATTTTTTTGAATGAAACAAGGCCTGAAAGTTTCAAAGCAACATGGGAATCGCAGTTGTGTTTTATGCATCAGGTTTAATGGTATCTGTGTAGATAAATCCCCTGGACCAGTTTGAATATCACAAGAAAGATCTGGAACACTGAGTCATCAAAGGATGCATTATATTTCCCACCTGAACTGATTGCCTGGCAAGAATTTCCAGATCAAGAAACCACACTTTGCTTCTGCTTCTCATATGAGCCACGTGTGAGATCTCACTCATGTTCTGCTCTGAACCGCTGTTGAGTATTGTTAGCCAGTCTCTGTGATGTGCTCCAGCTGCAGAGGATGAAATAGTGCCAGTGCATCTCTTACTTTCCCTTCGGGATGCTGAGGCTTTGTTCTGGCATCCTTCCCCTGCTGGTGAGCAGACCCACTGAAGTCAGTCTGTCGACTGTCCAACCATGGCAGCGTTGCTCATGCTGTTCAGCCCAGCTCAGCAAATGACTCTGAGCCTCTTCAGGCTGAAAACTGCTCAGGAGGCAATAAAGTGCTGTTGTGGGAATTTTCATAAGTTGCTTCCTGCTAGAGCCCCATCCCCCTCTATTAGTCTCCAGCCCAGCAGCAGCAATAAATGCCTCCTCTTTTTTCCACCGTCTGCAAGGGTTTCACTCAGTAGGAGCAGGGTGAAAGTGCTTATAAATCCCTTTACTGTTCATGAAAGTGGGTCAGATCAAAGAAAGCGAATCAGACCAAATAAAGTGGATCAGATCAGATTCCTCTACATTCCTGAAAAGGAAATGGTATCACCCTGCAGACTGGCTTCTCCTTACATTTCTTCAAATCCTCGAAGGATGGAGTATTTTTCAATATTTTCCACACTGCATTTTGCACTTTCCCACCAGTCCTGATCCGTGGCCCCTGAATAGTTCAGTTGCCAGGGCAGAGAGCTGCAAAGAGAATTTAGGTACTGCCTTGGCTTAGTTTACTTTTATTTCCTTTCGAGGGTCTCACAGGAGAAGACCATGGTGTTCCATCAGCCTGCAGGCTGCAGGTAGAAACCATTTCTGGGCATAACATGCTTGTTTGAGTTATATATTAGCAAGCTCTTTTGCACAGCATATTCAAGCCTCTCTTTACAGGGAACTGCAAAGGCCAAAATTTGTTTCCATTTTAATGCCATAATAATTCCAATAGCTGACTGTAAAGTAGAACAGAACAACTCTCTTTACATTAGAGAAAACTGAATAATTTCAGACACCGTCTTTAGGCCTCATCTCTTTCCAAGGTAATAATCACCCAACATTTTTGTGTTGCAACAAAACCAGCCACCCAGGACCGCATCATATTTGCTAGGATTTGTACTGAGAGGAGGAGAAAGCACAGATCCCCTCTCCATTGGAGTGAAATGAGAATTTTATTTAATTGCTGGAACATGAGGTTTGTTATGTAGTTGCACATTTCTGGCTCCCTTGGAGGATCAGCAGTGGCAGGTACCCTCATGTATGGATGTCTGCTCGCACATCAGGGAGGATGTTTGTGCAGCGGAAGGCTGGGGACTCAGTTGAAATGGGAAAAAGTCTGGCTGCAGATTTCCTCTGTGATTTTGGCCACATCACTTTGTCTGTGACTCATGTCTCCACCTGCAAAGAGAGCAGTAAAAGCACTGCCTGCCTGCCACTGGTGGCCACAAGAAGCAACATGAGTGTCATGGGCTCAATGACCACAGTGACAGGGAGTGTTAGAAGTTATTCCTCACCCTGCACAAATTGTCCCCAAACCTCCAAGAAGCATCACTGCTCTCCTATGGGAAACACCAGCCTATGGGCTTTGCTGCACCCTGCCTGCCGACCACATGGTGTGATTTGGTTTAGGCAGGCTCTGCCACAAAGCCCCTTTATCCTGCATCAGGCTTTAAACCTGCATGGCTGGAGGTGAATAAGGGGGCTCCAGCCCAGCACCCTGCACTCTCTGTATCCCTGACATGGGAAGATTTGTTCTGAGAAGTAGAAATTAGTTTAGCCAAGGAGACGAAAATGTAGAGGCCATCAAAACATATGCGATCAGAACCAGGTTAAATTCCTAGTGGGCGTACAGAATATAGTCATTACCCAATGATTTAAATATGAGGAATAAGGGAAAAGTGGTCATTTAAGAAAAAAATATACCTTCCCTTGATATTACAAAAGTTACCATCGGCTTATAGTAACTAACTAAACAATGTTTGTTCCATTAAAAATATCCTGGCTAAGGGGAACTTTACACACAGACAATTTCAGTAATATGTATATAGGGAGTCTGCAAGTACCTGTGCAAACACATTAAAAAGGGATGACAAGGCTCTAAAGGAAAGTGGAAAAAATGATGAAAAATCTGTGACTCAACACTGTGGAGACAGATAATGCAGATAAAATTGTACTAAGAACAAAAGAAATCCTAAAATTTTTATATATATTTTATCAGATAAAGATAATTATACTTCTAATATTACTGCACAAAACAAAACCCCAGCAGTATCCAATAAACATTTATCTTCTCTATTCTGAAAAAAAGTAGGTGGCATATTAGTATCCTACGAGATTAATGCATTATTCTACTCTATCCTTTGCTAGAGATAAATATTTCTAAATCAGGACACCTACATAATACTCAAAAGGTTTCTAAAAATTCTGTGAAGACCTCTCTAGATAGTTAATGCCAATTTTTAATAAAATTTGGGAAAACTGGCATTTGTCTGCAAACTGTAAGGGAGGCATCATTCCATTAGCACTTTTAAATTATAAATGGGGCAGGAAGAGAAGAGGGCGATCGAGACGCAGAGGCAGAGGGAAGCTGTCTCCAGCCCATTCCCTCGGTCACTAGCCCACCAATAGGGAGAATGATGCAACGTGGAGGCAGAGGCAGATGGGGATGGGTTATTATTGCACATAGCAGAGTACTTTGTGCCTGAAGCCATGTGGAGGTGGGAGAGTTGCAAATGTGCTTTTGTACTGGAACAGTGCCCATCACTACACTGGCTAAACTGGGGCTAATATTTCTTGCATTACAAACCAACTACCTGATAGACCTTAAAGCCTTTTCACCAAACCAGGAGTAGTCAACATGATGTCCACTATCTCAAGAGGTTTCAAGGGTGGCATTTTTGACCTGTGCTCTCTCTTCCAGCAGCAATCCAGAAAGGAACTTAAATTCAGTGTCTGCAAACTTCTCAGCTCTCATTGTCTGGTAGACTGGTAAACAATGAAGATTTATACATGTAAATTCTGGTTACACTGACAGAGAAAAGACTGTGCTTTGGAAAACAGTATTTCTTAACAGCACGGTGAGAGCATGAAGAGATACAGTTATGGGCTGCCAGAGTGCTGCTCTGACCAGTGGAAAGGCATGGTCTCTGACATGATCCTTCCGAGCGGGTGCCCTCACTGGGTCATCCTGCACATGTTTGTGCAAGATAATGGCCAGACCTGCAATTACTGGAAAATGTGGGCAGCTGAAAAGCCTGAATATTTTCCACCAGAGCAGCTCTTCAAAATGGCTCTCCTTGTTTCAAGGTGTTACAGAGGTGAATTTGAAGAAGAAAACATTGCATGATCTGAGCCAGAAGAATCAGTCTGTGTTCCAGAAAGGACATGGGCATTGTGACAACTTGGGACACTGGGTTCCTATTACCAAGCAAAGCCTAAGCAGTCCACATCAATGTGCACAGTCTCTGCTGACTAGAGAGTAGCCTGTGTGCACGCACCTCTGGGAACTGCCAGAAATTCAGTGTCTCCTCTTCCTTCAGTATTAAGACTTCCTCTGGTTATTGAGACGGGCAGTCTCTCAAGGCACTTGGGAGTCTTTATGCTTCCCTATGAGTCTTATCTTCTTCCAGTCACCTTTCTCATAGGTATCTGACCTGAAGATTTCCTCTTAAGCTGGAATGTCTGGACCTGGGCCAAGTGATTATACCAAAGATAAATACAGCTAAAAATACATTACCTTCAGTTTCACTACCTAGCCTGCAGCTCCAGACAAATGACGTGAACCTTTGCTTGCCTCTACTCCACTGTTTGCATTGAACCTATAGTGACCACTCTCTCTTCTTGCAAAAAGTTTCTTAGCTAGCATATAGCTGCTATGGCTTGTGCCATGGAAGAGTCAAAGTTTGTGCATTCAGACATGAATAAAAAGATGGCCCTCTCATTTTTCCATGATGCCAGGAGTAGCTTTTGCTAATGGCAGAAGGCCTGGACAATTAAAATGGCTGTATGCTGAGGTATGCTAATACACTTGAAAAGAGAAAAACTCAAATTTCCTAAGCGCTGGGAGTCGTGCAAGGAAATCATCTGTGTGTATGTGTGTGTGTCAGTGCCAGAGAAGATGTGTTGCTGTCTTTCATGTATATGCACACATTCTACTTCTTTTGATACTTGCTCTTGTCAAGCTCCAAATATAGTTTTTTTTTCCTTTGAATGCAGTCTCCTGAGTAAGAGGGCTGACTTATCTACCTGTTACATCAGCCTCTCCAGCTTGAGAGATAAACATGGGCCTAGGGAAAAAGCTTTACCAGCTTTTGACAGAAAGATTAAATGCAAGTGGTTACTGAACCTAAGGCAGTGCCAGTGCCCAGAATATGAATCTCAGTAAACAATACAAATCCCTCCATTTCAGAGGCACCAGTAGAGTGAGAGATGTGTCCCACTTAACTGTGACAATCAGCCTGATCCCAGGGGAGGGAAGCTCAGTCAGCCACAATGCTTCTTACTCTGTTGTAAGTGTTGTTTAAATGGTCTCTCTCTCTCAGCAGTTTCTTAGAAAGTTGCCCTTCCTGAGGCAGGCAGTTGGTCCAAGCTATCTCACCATGTTGCTCACTCAGCAACACCACACCAGCAACTCACTACATCAGCTGAGGCTGTACTTTCCTCTGCCACATAGCCTGGTGCTTCTAACTGCTCAATGGAGAGATGTTTTGCCATTTTGCAGCTCCCCCATCACTCATCACCTCTTCACCACCATCCATGTCTGAGCTATACACACTACACTCAGTTGACAGTGCATCCAGCTAGCAGGTAATACATGCATGCCTGTGTCCTCAGATTTGGTGATGACTTTTTCTAGCACAACTCTGTCACTAGTGAGCTGGAAGGACACTAAAACTAAAGCTCCCATGAGTGTTGATCAGAGCAGAAACACTCAAGGCTTCTGCTATATTCACTGACATTGTCTTGAGAAGGACTGTGGCTGCTTTGAGGCTACAACGGATGACCTTGCTGCTCAGAACATGAGAGCAAAGAGGTCATCTTACAGCACCAATGTCTGTGAAACTGTGCTTTCAGATACACACTTACAAAATGGAATGTGTTGTACCACTGCAAGTACTGAAGAAGCCTGTAAAAGCATAAACAGTAAAAAAAAAAGAATACTTTATTTTCACATCCACTCCAAATCTGCTGGTCTTTGACTCAAACTGGTGTAAACTATCGCATGGTGGTAGCATCAGAGTGCAGCCTGCCAATGTATCTTGAGCATTTATTTCATTCAGTCCTTCTAGGTGGCTCAGAGATGTACAGAAACCTGCCATCTCTGGACTTCAAAAAATAGCTTTGCCAAGAACGCAGTAAACCATGGTGAAGTAGCTTTAGTCTTCAGCTGAAGATCGCCCATGCCCCTTGCTGGAGAAACAGTGCCATAGCAGAGATTTGAACAAGGCAAAGAATGAAAACAGTAAAGTGGAAAATAAATGCCAAGTACACCATGAATCTATATTTCCATGGATAAAGAGGTTGCCCAAAGCTCATTTCCAGTAGTAAAAAATTAACAACTAAAATGATGCAACTTAAAATGCAAAATAGCATTGGCCTGGTTTATATTGGCACTATATGTCTGATGAAATACAGTGCATATTCCCCTGTTTTTAAAACCAGAATGACCACTTCAGAGGCTGTGGTACATGGGAAATCATAGTAGGTGGTCATATGGCATAGATAAAGATGACATACAAGTGAACTGTGCTGTAGGATAAAGATAGTGGAAATAACTTCAAAATAACTAGCTGGTGTCCTTCTAGTACCTAGCCATGTAGTAGTCCACTCTGGGAACTGCATTGTCACAGGCTATTTCCATTGCTTGTGTTAGCAAGCTCCAGGCCAGCTCAGGAGCTTCCACTTGGCATCATCAGTAGTGCTGCGACTGCATCATGGAGAAACTCAAACATTCTGAGTAGCTCTTGCACAGAGCCAACTAAAAGAAGAAGAACAGAAAACAAATTGCATTCAACAAAGACAAATTTAAGGTCTTTCACCTGGGGAAACATAATCCACAGTGTAGCACAGGCTGGGATCTACCCAGATGTGGAGCAGCTATGTGGAAAGGGACCCAGGAGTCCTGATAGATAACAAGCTCAATAAGGGTGAACAGCATGATGATGCAGCAGAAAAAACAATGGGACACTGGGCTGCATCAGGAAGGGTAATACCAGCAGAGATAAAGAAATCATCCCATTCTACTCAGTGTTTCTCAGGACACACCTGGATTACTGGGTTCAGTTTTGTTCCCCACTGCGCAAAACAAGATGCGAACAGTCTGGAGATGGTTCAGAGAAGGGCCACAAAGATGATCAAAGGACTGTAAAGCCTGCCATGTGAGGAGAGGCTGAGTTTGTTCATCCTTGACAAAATAAGTCTTTGGGGAGATCTTATTATCATGTTCCAATATTTAAAGGGTGGATACAAATAGGATGACGACTCCCATTTTATAAGAAGTCACACGGTAAAGATGAGGGGTAATATGTACAAGTTACTCTAAAGGAGATTCCAACTGGACACAAGAGGACAAATTTTTAACAATGAAGACAGTCAGCATTGGAATTATCTCCTCAGGGAAGGAGTGAATTCACAAATATTGGACAATTTTAAGATTCAGGGGTGGACAGGGTGCTGAACTATCTTGTCTAGATCATGCTTTTGCCAAGAAAGGCTGGACCAGAGGATCCTTGTATGATCCTATGAACCTAAAAAGAGGAGTGATTTTGGATTGTTTCAGTTATGAGAAAATGTTAATGCTAATTAACATGAGCCAGCTGCCTACATGGGCAATTGGAGCCCTCAGACTGCCCTCCAGAAGGCTTTGATATTGGTTGAGACACTGGCAGTTCTGGATGGACAGGGTATTCTCAGGGTTCAGCATCACTGTGTGATGTGATACTTGTATTTCTGTATCCCACACTTTTTTGCCAGTACTCTTCTTTTCCCACTCCTTTGCTCTACATTGTTCACTCTCTAATAGTCCCCAAATACCTTCCTGACAATTCCATCTTGCTCTGACTTGGTTCCAATCCTCAGGGAGCTATCTTCTTTGGAAATGAGCCTGGACATGAAAAATATTAAAAACTCCACATTTAGAGACACGACTTTATTCACAAATCAATTTGCACCTGCTGATTCACCAAAGGTAAGAGAAATAACGCTGTACTTTGTGGGAGGAATACTACACTTTACTTGTTATGCTTCAGATGAAGGAAGAGCTCCACAGAAAGCCTTGCAAGATCCCATTCTAAAGCTGTTGTTCTGCCTGCACAGTCTCTGGGAAAACTGAAGATAGGACAGTTTTGTTTAAAATACTGGGGGGTTTAAAATCTTTGGCAAACATTTAATGTGTTTCTAGTAGAGCGTAAAGTGAGTGGACTCATCTTCTAACACTTCATTATCTCCTTTATTCTTTATTTATTGGTAGTGATGGCAACTGAGTGGCCTAGAGGGAATTGGCAATTAAATTTCTGTAGCAGCCCAAAATAAAATTGCTTTTAATCTAGACTGTGTATAAAGAGATGGATAATTTTCATAGAATCATAGAAACCTAGAATGGTTTGTGTTGGAAGAGACGTTAAAGACTATCCAGTTCCAATTCCAAGGGACACCTTCCACTACGCTGGGCTGCTCAAAGCCCCATCCAACCTGTTCTTGAACACTGCCAGGATCCAGCTTCTCTGGATAACCTGTTCCAGTGCCTCACCACCCTCACAGTCAAAGAATTTCTTCCTAGTATGTAACCTAAACCTATTCTCCTTCAGTTTAAAATCATTCCCACTTGCTCTGTCACAACAGGCCCTGGTAAAAAGTCTCTGTCCTTGTGCCCCTCAAGCATTCAGAGCTGCAATAAGCTCTCTGTACCGTTCGGCTTGAAGCAGTGGAAACGACAAGACAATCACACATGATTTTTGTCTAGTAAGCCCCAAATGCAGGCGGTTTGCACGTTTCGGCACTGCAGGGACAGCTGAGCGTCCCAGGCGCAGCGGGGTGCGTGGGGGCCCCGGCTGCGGGTGTTGCGGGTGCCGCGGGTGCTGCGGGTGCTGCGGGTGTTGCGGGAGCAGCCAGTGCTGCTGGTCCCCCCGCACAGCCCGACCCGCCGGCCGCAGCGCCGGGCCCGCCCGGCAGAGGGCGGGGGCAGCGAGCGCAGGATCGCCCCGCCGGCAGGGAAAGGGAGGGAAACAGAGGAAAGAGGCCACACAGTCCTGCGGTAAGGGCTCGAAACGTCGGGGTGAGCTGCGGCAAAGCCGGACCGCGCACCGCTCCCCCGGCCGGGAGAGGGGCCGAGCGCGGAGCGGGCGGGAGCGGCGGGCTGGGAAGGGCCCCCCCGCACGCTCCCAGCGGGGGCAGCCGCGGTCAGTGAGCCCCGCGGGTGTTCCCTGGATGGAGCTGGACCCCTGGCTCGGAGGGCAGCTTGCAGCTCGGCGGCGAAGAGGGGCCAGCACGGCGAGCAACGCAGCGCAGGAGAAGGGTGGTCCAAACCTTTGGCACCGGCCAGTTTGAAAACATGAGTTGAAGGCAATAGAGACTTCAAACCTGTAAGGGTTAGAAGGGCGGCGTGGGTATTCTCTCGGTTCAGCTTTAAAGTATGAAGGACCCACACAAACAAGGGAAGGTGCCCATGTGCCCATATAAGCCACACAATGAAAGAAAATATACATAATGCACTAATTTATTCACATAGTAAACTGGGGGGAAAAAAAACCTCCAACTTACACCTACTAGAAGAGCTAGTTATAAAACCATTACAACAAATGATTTTCAGACAAGTCTGGATGAAACTGGTAGTGAAAATGTAAAGTGAAATCATTGTTAGTAGGAAAATCCATGGAATCTACCCCGTACTAGTAATGCACCCCTTTGCCCAAATGTCCTGAAAAGTGATCAAGATAGCAAAATCCATTTTGGTGAATTTTTTTCAAAGTGTTGGATCTGCTTTAATTTTGAGACAGTAAAAAAA
>VXBX01008262.1:557112-598300 GCA_013400415.1 Scytalopus superciliaris
GCCCGGCCCTGCCCGGCCCGGCCCTGCCCGGCCCGGCCCTGCCCGCAGCATCCCCCTCGCTCCGGGCACAGCGCCGCGGAACAGTTGCCCTTCCGCAGGATGTTCTGTTAACTCGCGCAGAAAAACTCCAGATGCGTATATTCTTGGGCCTTTTCCCTTCTGTTATTTTTTTTTCTAAAGTTATAGAGTCTTTCAAGCTTCCGTGTAAATGGACCTGTATCCCTTGTCGTATTTCAGAGGGAGGCAGGAGATGCCTCCAGAGTCCACTTTCACACCCCTGAGGGAAAAAAAAAAGACTGGCCTGTGGGCAAAACTGTTGGCTTAGTGTTGCTTCCTCTTTTTCCTGTGATTAATGCCTCTCATTAATGGGAGGAGAACTGGCAGAACTAGCTTAAAAAAATCCCAACCAAACTGTAAGATAGGGTTGTTTTCTAGCACTGCAGATGTGCGCAGTGTTTTGTTGAGCAGCAAAAGAGCCCCTGCCTCAAATATCCAGCAGCCCCCCTGGATCTGGTCCTGCTGGTGAGGTTTGACTCCCTTGACCCACCCGGTGAAACCAGCGGAACGTGAGCTTTGTGTCCCCTAAATTTTTGTTTGTCCAATCAACAGGATTATAAGCAGTGAAAGTGGAAAGGGAAATGACTCTCCTGACTTTGTAAACTCCACAACAGATGTGCGTGTCTGATGAGGATGATATGTTCTTTTCTTTTCAAGTGCAATCGGAAACAAAAGTATTCAGATGATGGGCGTTTGCTTCTTGCAAGGTGTGCTTGGACCAAATGCGCCCCTGCTCAAAAAAAAATAGTTTAGCTCAGGGCTGAGTGATGTAGGGCTCTTGATTCACATGCAGCCTGCAAAGGGTTCAGACTGTTGGTGTGGCCAGCAGAGGAACTGTGTTAGCGAAGGAAGAGTTGTCTGGCTGGAACTGCTTACCAGGGAGCATTTGAGGTAGCCATGGAAGGTGCTGACGGTTGCCCTGGCTCTTGGCTAGTTGCTGAATTGACCAATCCCACTGCAGTGTGGAGTAGCAGGACCAGGGGAAGTTGCTGTTCCCTCCTGCCTGGGCGTAATGTCAAAAGCTGTTGCTCCTTGTGGCTGTTTGTGGGGCGTGAAGGAGGTCCTGGGGCTCCCGACTCAATGCTGGCTTTGGTATGGAGCGTTCTGGTTTTGGAATACCAGCCTGTTGCTCCTCTAATGTCTTTGTGGACTGTGCATGAAGCATGGTACTTTCTGGGCCAGTTTATGGGGGGGTCTCTCATTGTAAGCCTTACTGGTTGCTGATAGCACTTACTTGTACTGTTTTGACAATTAAAGAGTATTATTGTGAGAGTAATACTTGACTTTAAATAGTAACAGCAAAAGCAAGAACTTCTCTGAAACCTTATTTTTTGTGAACTGAGGTAAGGGCCATCTTACTGGAATGGGGTGGAGGCAGGTTGTTGCTCATATTCCTTGCTGGTAAGTGATGGACCTGCTTGAGATTGGTAGGAGTGGTGTAAAGGTTGCAACCATGAGCACTGCAAGAGGAGCCTGAAGTAGGAGTGCTCTTCCACTGCAGCAGGCTGGCTTTGTGATCGGGGGGCTGTAGGCATTGTGGTGAGTGGAAGTTGCTGCCCTGAGTCAGGAATCGAAGCATATGTATTGAGGAAAACAACAAGTCCAGGCAAGAGATGTCTTTGGTCTTTTTATGGAGTACTGTGTACACTTTATCCTTCTGTGGGTTTTTTTAATATTCTTTTTCTCCTTTCATAATTCCTGTCTCATTTGGGTTAATTCCCAAGTGGAGTTGTGGTTTTTTAAGCTTTTTTTCCGCCGTGTGCATTTATGCAAGAGACGTATGTGCTTTTACCTAGCTCTTTATTGTTAAAGTTGCTGTTAGCAGGGCCTGTCTCTTTTTGGTTCAGCTACAAGCACTATTGAACCATTTCCAGAGCTCTTAAAATACTGCCTAACATTTGTGACATTTTAGAGTAGCATATTTAAAATTATTATTGCCAATCCAGTGTTGTTACATGGGTGTGAAAATTTGCATGGAAAAACTAAACACAGTCCTAAAGACAAAATGTTTTCGGTTTGCTTTTCGTTTGATAAGTCATAATACTATAGGTTAACTGGGGAACCTCCTGAAGGAAAAAGTTAGCTGCTAAAACTTGGTCTGAAGATACAAGGCAGGATAGCCAGGAGAAGTAATGACTCTTGTTCCCACTGATGTGAGTGCAGGTGGGAACTTCTGATGCATTGGGAACATGTGTAACTGAGACCTGTCGTTTTCCTAAGTAAAGCCAAAACAAGCAAATACCACTTTGATTCTTCAGTTTGATTTGTGTCTCTCTGGCATTTTTTAGAAATCTGGAGTCAGTTGAATGCACGTCAGGGTATGCTTGATGTATCTTCTTGCACCAGTGTTGAGTTGACTGATCTGGTCATTCGCCTGAGCACAGACCCTTCAAATCCCAGGGCTAAGAGCTGCTTGAGGCACAGGCTGGTGAAGGGGAGTCAGCACCTGCAATATCTGCTTGTGTTGAGCAAGTGGCAGAATTCCTCCTGGCCTGCCACTGGGCAGCCCTGCTGCAGGATGCTTACTTTGCTGCTTTGCGTTTTGCTCCTTGTCATGCTTGTGGTGTATTTCATTGCAAGCGCGTCTGTGCAGCACCTCCTGCCTGAGGCTCTGTTGTAGTGGGTGAAGTCTCTTGGACCAGAGATCTTGTGCAGCTGCAGACAGTTTTAGTGCCTTCTCTTGCACTGACCTGTCAGCAGTAGTGGAGTAAAGAAGGCTTTAATTTCACAGGCTTTTCCTCTCCCTGACCTCTTCTCTGCTAGCAAAGGTGTTTTATGTAAAGCCTCTAGAGCGATGTTCCTTCTAAACTGCATAGTGAAATGTTGCTTTCCAGGAATTCCTGCTAGTTAAACTTGCCTGTGCAAGTGGATTCCAGTAACAAGTCCAGCTGCCCAAAGAAAAAGCAGAGGACAAGCTGAGAGGTTCGTATCACCCTGAATGGCAACTTCAGAAAGAAGATGAGGGAAAGTGCTTTGGAAAGGGAGGAAGTTTCCAGGTAAAAGAGGTCAAAGAGCAGTGGAAAACAGAGAGCAGTTCTATGGCATCTTTGAAAGGTGGGAGCAGCCAAGGTGGATGGAGAAGAAATATGGGATGGAGGGCAAAACAAGTATCCCATGTTAGAGAACTTTGTCTTTATAATGCCCACCATGTGTTGGGTACTACAATGCTAATAGAAAAGACCAGGAGAATTGAGAACAAGGAGGCAAAAAAACAGAGGTGAAGGGGTAAAATTTGACTTGGCATCTAGAATAATGTTTGCAGTGTGGCTTTTTAGAGGTCTAGTCACTGTCCTGACCAAGTAGACCTTGGACTTCAGCTAGAGTCAGTGAAGGTGGTACCAGCACTGGCATTTTTCCTCCTTCCATTCCAAGCTCTGCACATAGTTGCAAGAACCTATGTTTCTGCAGAGAGACAGTTAAGCAATTAAGAATATTGACACTTAAAGCTTTGCTGTTGTGCTTCTTGGTCATTGATTAAATTGTGGGAGCAGGATAGATTGTATTCTTCAGAGCTGTTGGTCAAATGTGTCCTTTCTCTGCAAGGCTGTGAGACAGTACTCTGGCATTTCAGGCTCAGAGTAGTTTCTCTGCAGTCAGAAGGTAAAAACATTATACATATAATTTAATGTTTAAGCTGCAGAAACTGGCAGCCTCCAGAGAGAGATCGGTAATGCGTACCGCAGAACTGTTTCAGTGCAGTCCCTCAGTCATGGACAACCATCAGTAAGGGGCCCACCAGAAGGGTCTATCAAGCAGTCCAATTTGAACATGCTCTGATAAATGGTTTCATTTCTTTGCACCCTTTCTTCTCTCCTCCTTAGACTTTGGCTTTTCAGCAAGGCTACTTTTACTTTACCTGTAGTGACTTGTCCCAGAGGAGGGACTGCTGTTCTAAAATCTTGGCATCAAGCCCTACTGGGGCTGCCACTCCCAGCAGCTCAACTCGGCTGCCTGTGCTGCTGTCAGCTGGGGGCTCGCTTTTGCTGGTGGAAATTTAACTGTGCATATTGGGGGAGATGTAAAGGACAGTGGTAAAAGTGCATGGGAGGCAATGTGGGGGATTATATTGTGCAGCAGCTCTAGAATTGCTGTAATTAGCTCTCTCTGAGAGTCAGCGGTGCTCCTGCCTTGTGCAGTGGGCAGCTGGTACACTGAGCATCCTTTGCCTATCCCCAAGATAGGCCAGCCCTGCATACTGCAGGGCACTGTCTCCAGGCCCCTGACTATGCATCAGGCATGTGGAGCTCCAATGGCCCCCACTAACATCCTTTCAGAGTGTTGAAGGCTGGTAATTGGAGGTGATATTGGTCAGGGCCATCAGCTGTTTTGCAGGCTAATAATCAGTGTGAAATATTGTCCAGTACATTCTTTTTCTTATGTATGGTGTGTGTGTGTAAGTTGCTTTGTTCTGTGAGAAACTTTGCCTAAATCAAGTAGTGAAGAGCTGGTGTATGGATGTAGTGGTGTCTGACCGTCAGCACAGTCACACCAACTAATGCTGCATCACTGTTGCAAATCCAGTACCTCCAGAATGGTGGATCCACTTCCTGCATCTCCTGGACATGTTGAGAGCTTGCACCAACTAAATTACACACTAATGTATCCTTTTTAGGTCTGATGGACTTAACTGGTGGTTGGCTGAGGTTTTTTAACTAGGTCTCATTCCTAGTCAGATGTTAAAATACTGCTTTTTGATTCTGTTAGGGTAGTTGGTGAACTTTTGTAGTCCTTCAGTGACTTGCATACATGAAGTCACTCTGACATGCTCCATCTGCTTTTTGGACTGGAATTGAATGAGTTCTTGGGCTCTTTCCATGCTTCTGTTAATCAGTGTTTTAAAATTGTCTGTAGCATAAAGAACCAGGTATTTCTGTGCAACCCAATACCTTTATGTAGAAGATGCACTTGAGGAGCGGGGATTGCAGAATGGTTCAGAAATGCTTGGCCCCTGCTGGAAATTTTTTTCTAGTTAGCTGTGTTACGATCTACAGGGTCTGAACACCTCTCTCTCTGTATAGAAGGGAATGTGCAGATCAAATGGTGGTGGTGGTGAATTCAGCACACGGATATCTGATTTCTTGGCAGATCCGACACTGGAGTATCTGGACTCCTGCCTGCCCCAAGGAAAAGGGGGTCGGCGTGACCCATGCTCAACCAGTACTCATCCAAGCTGTGTAACGTGAGCCCCTAACCTGTAGACAGATTTACCAGCTCTGAATAATGTCTGTTGTGCTGTGAGATCTTATCTTCCTAATGGCCTGCAAGAGGGTACAAACTAAGAGAAATAAATATGGATCTTGCTTTTGCTTCCTCTGCATTTTCTGGAGTAGTCAATTTGTTGTCGTTATTCCTGCTGTGTTCTTAGTGCTTTTAAAGGGCTGAGCTAGTTTGTCCGAATTTTGGGAACAAGTGAAAGTATGATTTGCTCCTGCCTTCTCATTTTCCCCCAAATATTCTTTCCCTTTTTGCTGAACAAGTGAAAAGAAAGGCACCACCTGCCATGTCCTGAAGCTCAAGCAGAGTGAAACCACTGTAACAAGCAGGAACAAGAGGAACTGTAATGTAACATCCTTCAACAGAATTGAACAGGCACCAATTGGATAAAAGGTGGCAAAGCAGGATTTTATCTTTATTTTGCATCTGTCCCCACAGGTCCCAGTGGGATGGGGATCCCACTGCACCTGAGACTGCCTGCCTAGAGGTATCGGTGCTGCAGAAGCTTTACAATTTGACATTTGATTCCTGAAGCTTTTGAGTTGGGTGGTGGGAAGGGGCATTGCTCAATAACTAGGTGCCTACTGGAAGTCCAGAGGTCTCTTGAAGGGGTGGGGGTTTCTCTTCTGCCTTTGGGATAAAGAGTTTTGGGTTGCAATTTGTAAGTAATACCTTCTGCTCAAGAAACTTTCTGTCATGTGGCTGCATCAAGGGTGAAATTGTGTTTTGTGGTTCGTGACAGAGTTTAAGGGCAGTCTTACAATAATAGAGTGGTGTATATAAAGGCAGACCAACAGTTGGTTGTTGCTGTTGAGTGTGATATTGGCTTTGTGTAGGAAAAGGAAGCTCCAGTAACATGCACTGAGTTTTCTGACTCAGTGGGGCAGTTTGAATTCAGTGCATAGCTTGGCCATGGCTTACAGATGTGTGTGCAAGTCTGGCCCTCCTGTTCAGTCTTCTGACACCAGTAAACATGTGCCAGTGGAAGAAAAAGACAGAGTGCTGCAGGTAACCTTTTTTTTTTCTTTGAGAAAAGAAGCTGGAACTTCTAGAAAAGTGTTAAGTGAAAGGCTGTCTTGTTAGAAGATGGATGTGCTTTCAGAGGGGCTAATTTAGACTCTAAGGAAATATATGTGGAGCTGATTGCTGGCCGGGTGCCAGTCACTGAAGGGCACCGGAGGCTGAAATGCCAGGCAGTGCTGGTAGTGCTGGCACTTCAGCCCATGACGGTTGGGTTGCATGAATTATCTCTCTGCCTTCCAGCTAATTTTATCCTGTTGATTTTTCATGAATCATTTCCCATCTCTGCGGGTTAGAAATTAAAGTGGAAGTTTGCTAGCCAGAAGAGCCACATCTGCTATTTAGAAACTAGTGTCTGGGGTTTGCTTCCTGCCCACCCCCACGCCTTCCCTTCCCTTTCCCTTTTTACCTCCATCATTGTTCAAATACACGAATCACTAGTGTTGCTCACCCACAGAAATTTTTAGGCTGGCCAGCCTGCACAAGTGCAGGGGTACTCTGGGTGTGCATGACCACACTGTGGGCAGCTGGGCAGTGGCAGTGGCAGGCAGGTGCTGAGTGCTGTGTGGCAGAGTCCCAGGTGCACAACAAGGCTGGCAGGACCTGACCAGGGCATCTTGAATTGCCTGCACGTGCCTTATAAAACATTAAAGGCACTTTTCCCTCTCCCAGCACAGCAGAAGAGCCAGTGTGGTGGTGGCCTAGCCTGTCTCATGCCTACCAAGCACTTCCTCACTCCAGCCCTTTTTATCTGTCCATGGATGAGAATAAAAGGTCATTTGGGCAGTAAATTCACATCTCTGCTTCCCTTTGTTGAGCTGCATGCCCTTGATTGCCGTTGAGGCTGACATCTGGGCCAGCAGCAAGGAAAGAGTAAGTTCGTTATCCAGAAGTTGAGTGCTACAAGTAGGCATCCAGGGACCCATATAGGAACATAGCATGGGGGTCTTGTGGGTAAGCAAAGTTTTGCTGGCAGCTGTGCTAAGGAAAAAGCACGTTCCCTTGAAACATAATGAGCATTAGATGAATGAGAGGAGGTCTCTCGCTTGCTGATGTTCATTTTTAATCAGTCTTGGTGGATCACAGCAAATGTAGGAAGCTGAAAGAGTAATTGTATTGGGATGATTTTGAAAATTGCCAAGTAGATGGCCCAGGAAATGATAGACTGAGTAGCATGACACCAATCTTGGGTAAATATAAAGTTATTCCTTCTTGAAAATTGGTGTTGTGGAACATGTCTTGTACTTCTTAAACAGGTCTGATTTTGTTCTTTGAGAAGCTTGCCACTGGTTTAAAGAAATATCTGTAGATGTGATTTATTTACATACATAAGGCAGTTAACTCAGTGCTTGATAACCCAATTAATATCTAATGCCAGAGAATATCAATAAAATATGAGTGGCTCAGGAACTTAAGGTAGTGATTGATAGAGAGTCAGCATCCAATAAATACACTGAAGTGGCAGTATAAACACTAAGGAGGATGAAGGATACCCTAAGCTAAAGGACAGTGTTAGCACACCAATAAATCAACTGTTTGCAGATTAAGGTGAACATAGAAAATGGTTTTTCAACATCAAAAGATCACGATTCTGGCATTGCCACGTTAGATGAGGGGAGCAAATAATCCAGCTATTTTTAAGCTAGAGCTTGATCATTTTACAGAAGAGTCTCTGCAACATGATATGTGGAGGCTGTGTTTTCAAAGAAGTAGACTTGATGACCCTTACCTTCAGATGAGGGGAAGGGACAAGCCAGTGCTGCCTGACACTCAATGATGCAGCAGAAAGCATGACTCAACACTGACAATATGTGTAGATGAAACATGTTTGGTGGATTGTAGTTGTTGATAGGGGCAGGATGGTGTAATGCAGTTTGTTTGGTAGATGGAGCCATTGAAACAAAATAATTTTCATGAAGACAAGTGGAAAGTTCTGAATCTGGAAAGGCATGTTCTGAACGTGATCTGAGAAGGGAGGCTGTGTCCTGAGCAGTCCCGTGGGAGAACATGGGAGTCAGAATGGGCAGGCAGCTCTGGGGTGCTTTCTGTGCCAGGTCCTAGCTGGAAAAGACAACCATGATTTTGGACACAAACAGGGTGTAATGGATCAGGGTGAGGAAGTACTTTTATGTCTATAATGCTGATATTTACTTCAGACTCAGTCTTACATCAGTGTGGCTTTCTAGTGCCAGCATCTTGAAGCAATATACAGAAAATTGGAAGAATTACACAGAAGAATGATGAAAATTGTTGGAAAGCTGAGAATATACTGCATGGGTACATATCCAGGGCTCTGCCATATATGTGGTTTAATTCAGTGCTTATCACTATTGCTATCCAAACACCTTTCAGTAGTGCTTTAAGGAAGAAGGCTTACAGCTGCCACTTAGTTGTACACTTATTCTGTCCTTGAGGAGAAAAATGTTGGTGGAATAGCATCTAGTTTTAGTACTAAGATTTTGTGTCTGTTTGTTCTAACTTTATAAATGAAGGTATATATTTATGTTGAAGAAGCCAAAGGCAAAGAAGTACAGCTAGCAGTTCTGACCAAAAATGGTGAGGTTTGTTACAGCTATTAACCTGGGAGCAATTCTTTCCATTTGCTCAAAGCAGCATCCCAACATGCTGGGTGTTTTAGCCTTTCCCACCTAGTTGCAGGGCCCTTTGAAAGACTGGCTGACTGGTGTCCAGAACTAGAGAGAGTCACATATAACTCGTCTGTGATGGGGATTAACAACTGAGATGAACTTCTGAAGTGTTGGCTTCTCTTCCTCTTGCTAGACTCAGATGGAGGTTTTTGTCCTGTTTGTAGGCTAAAGGTAAGGGAATGGGATGTACAGGGAATCAGCAAATTCTCCTTCGTGCCCTTAAACTGTGAATCTGTGAGATCAATGCAAGGAGATGAGTACAACAAAAATGAGAAGTTTCCATTTATTTTGTATTTAAAACTGTTTTAAAATTGCAAGTTGCTGACGTATTCTTTCAGCTGTTGTGCCTGCCTTGGTTCTGTGGTGTGTCACACTGTTTCAGACGCCTTTAGGCTGCATGGGAGCTTTACTTTAGCATTCTGTTTCTTGAGTCCTTACTCAATACTTAACATAAGGAAATCGTGTCAAATAATAACCCGGTTTGCATCCATCCTGACAGTGCATGGATCAGCATGTGGATCCTCTACCTACTCTGAGATCAACAAAGGGCAAATGCTCCCAACTGACCATAATACAGAATTTTGTGTCAAATCTTTTAGTCATCAGCATTTTCCATCTTCACTACAAGTCACCATAAAACAAGCTTAAGACTGGTTCAGGTATTATTTCAGAGGCTCTCTTCTTCCCTCTCTGAAATGCATGTCATGAAGTAGATCATGGCAGGTTTTGGTAACGAATTTTGCCAATGAACCACAGAAGAGTGACAGTGCGAACACATCTTGATCTGTTTCAAATGACAGGAGGAGTTTCAGGCTGGCAAACAGGAACTTCCCTGTTCCAAACCTGTCTGTAGTCAGAATGACAGCAGGAATTTGGTGTTGTGGCACCCCAGTGCTGTTTGTTATGTCAGTTCCTGGTCTTGGGCAAGTCATGAAAACCACTGGAAATTCTCAGCCCTCCCTTCTGTAAAACAGGTTTAAGTCTTGTGGATTTGAAGCTTACTCTCCAAGCTTCTTCAGAAAGCTGTAGAAAAATTGGTAGTTTTTGCAGGTATCTTTCACGCAGTCCTGACCTTCTTCAGTGTTTTCAGAATTCAAAACTCAAAGAAAATGTTTCATACTTCTGGTGACTTTATGGCTACTGATTGTAGTGGAGTAATTGGCAATGATTTAAACAAGTCCTGGTCACAGCTTGTGGCTGCTCAAATCCTACATCATGCATACCCTATAATTTTCACTAATTAAATTTGAATTTGTGACTGCTTCAGCTTGTCTCCAGCTGTGCTGGCTGCATTCAGCCCTGCTCTGTGGCCATCAGAGAAGAAGCGTGGCCTCACAGCAGGTTGGGAGGCAGGTCATCAGGTCTTGCCCTGCCACCACCAGCCTTTGCTGTGCCAGGATGCTGCTCTGCTGCACCACTGGCTGGAGGACAGCTTCCCCCACAGGAGTATCCTACTTTCTGGGAGAAATTTAAGCCGGTGCTGTGGCAACAGTGAAGGCAAAAGCCACTTTCCCAGTGGTTCATTGGGTTATATCTCTCTTCAGACAGTGGTCGTCCTCTGAGCGAACTGGTACTCCCTCTTATTTTGTGGGATCTTTCAGTGTTTGCATTGCTGCAAGAATGAGCTGCATAGCCAGCTGGTACTTCATGAAGTGACCAGAAGTGGTTGGCATGGCCGAGGACCTTGGTAAGTGAATTCACCTCAGGGAGAATGGTCAGCCTAGGTCTTGCATGGCTGCACGGGGGGAGAGCTTGGAGCCTTTAATGCAGTGCTTTATTCCCCCTTCTTGGCTTGTCAGTAGCTGACTGTTCTGGATTACTATTTCTGGTAATAATATGCAACTATAGAAAAAGCATATGAACTCAAGTCCATCTTTCACCATGGGCCTGCACTTGAAAATATAGTACAAGCTATGTGAGAATTTTCTTAAAAGAAGAGGGGATGACCTCCAAAAGGCCAGCAGTGAGAAACTGAGTGAAGGAGCTGTGTGCTGAGGACGGGATGGATTCCTATATGGCTGTTTCACATGCAAGAATGTCCCAGTCTGGGAAACCTGCCAGTAAAATGTAAAATTAAAGCTCTGTTTTGGAGGCTGATCCACACAGATAAGAGTCTGTGACTGTTAACTAATAACTACAAGAGGGGCAGTGATAAAGGCGGCATACTTGAGGACAGGAATTCACAGGTTTGTTCATGTTTAACCCCATTTGGAGGGTTTTTTCCTGCATTAGAGATTAACAGCTCAGACATTCTTGTATTTTCTACTTCCCTGATTTTGAGCTATATGGTAAAACCACTGGAAATCTTAACATGTGTCATGCAGAAATGTGACAGGTTTTTAAATGTGCCTGCTTTTAAAGAAAACAGGAAAGGTTATATGGCAATGCCTGTGGACCCAGGGACAACCCAGCAACACCTCTTGGGATTTGTAGCAGTCACACTGGTGTCCTGGACCCACTGAGGACTATTGTGCCTCATACCACAACTGCCTTTGCTATCTAAAGGGCTTGATGTTGTGTGCAAAAGGCACCTGAACATCACAGTTGTCCTTCTCACCTGGGGATTGTCCTCTCTGACATGCTGTTAGGACTTTGCAGTAGACTGTGGACACACTGACAGTGGAAGGGCTTAATGTCCTGGTGGGCACAGGGACATGCACATGAAAACTGCAGAATGTGAACACTCTTCTAGCTGTGAAAAGCTAAAGGGAGAGGACAAAGTGCAAGAAAGAGAAACCTAATGGGCAGTGAAATTAGGAAAAATGAAACACCACTTTGAATACATCAGAAGCTAAGACTCCTAAAAGCACAGTCATCGACTGAGGTCTGGAACTGGAGAAATGTCATATGTTTCTTTTCTGGAAGAAGAGCTAGAAGATAGTACCAGTTACAGCAGCAGCATAATGCTCCCTGTTGTAGCAGTAGCTTGGGAAATTATCAAATAGCAGCTACTACAGCAGTACATTTTAAAGTTTGCTGTTCTGGCTAACTTGCATCCAGGGATTTTAAAACTGCTGGCTGAGCAGCACTCTGGGCCATAAACACTAATTTTAAAATAATTAAAAAAACAAAGTATACATAATGAGTTAGACTGAAAAAAGTGGTGTGTGTTACTCATAAGCAAGCATGCCAATTTCAAGTTTAATTGTGTAAACTAGAACACTGGGCTACCTGCAGTCTGATGTTCACTTCCAGTATAATAATGTAATAGCTGGTACGGATTGGATTGGTCGTGATTTAAGGGGGTGTTAATTGTAACAATCAGTCTGTACAGATTTTTTAAAAATCATTCTTTTCTAATATGGTGTGGGTTTCTGGTGTTGTTATGATGTTACTTGATAAAGTTAACTGTTGGTATGTCTTGCGTGTTTATTGCATTGAAGTTGTGCCACTGGGAATAAACAGGTAGGATGATTCAATGTGTCACACACACTGTTGGAGTGAGTCCAGAGGAGGACTGTGAAGATGATCAGAGGGCTGGAGCACCTCTCCTGTGAATACACACTGAGAGGGTTGGGGCTGTTCAGCCTGGAGAAGACAAGACTCTGAAGAGACCCTGTTGCTGCCTTTCAGTACTTGAAGGGGGCTTGTAAGAAAGCTGGAAACAGATTTTTTTTTTAGTGGAGCCTGTAGCAATAGGACAAAGGAGAATGGCTTTAAACTGAAAGAAGGTAGATTTAGATCAGGTATTAGGCAGAAACTCTTTACTGTGAGGGTGGTGAGACACCGGAACATACTGCTCAGAGAAAGTGTGGCTGCCCCATCCCTGGAAGTGTTCAAGGCCAGATGGGATGGGGCTTTGAGCAGCCTGGTCTAGTGGAAGGTGTCCCTGCCTGTGGCAGTGACATTGGAACTAGATGATCTTTAAGGTCCCTTCCAGCCCAAGCCATTCTGTGATTCAATGCATAAAGGAAAATCTGACTAAATAAAAGGCCACATTGGAAAGTCATTGCTGATAGTACAGTAGTGTCACCTGGCATTAGTTTCTTTGGCTTGATGCTAAACAAGAGGCAGGAGTTGGTCTCTTCTATGATGTAAGAAGTGATAGGATGAGAGGAAATGCCTTCAAGTTGTACCAGGAGAAGTTTAGATTGGATAATAGGAGACATTTCCTCACTGAAAGAGTTATGAAACATTGGAACAAATTGCCCAGGGACATGGTTGAACCTCCATCCCTGGAAGGTATTTAAAAGACACGTAGCTGTGGCATTTAGGAATATAGTTTTTCGGTGGATTTGGCAATGCTAAGTTTATGGTTAGACTCGATGATTTTAAAGGTTGTTTGCAGGCTAAATGATTCTGTGATTTAGTGGTGTACTTGGCAGTGCTAGATTTACACTGGACTCAATCTTAAAGGTCGTTTGCAACCCAAGTGGTTCTTTTGGTGTTTTTTGGTGTCCTGGAAAAAAAACCCACCAAAATTGGATTGTTTGTGGACAACATAAAGTCTGGGCAAATCACAAGTAATGAGCAGAGGGGAGTCAGTGGTGGAGTTGGGATTGCATGTGTGCTGGGCAAGACAACAGGGAGTTCTGGGAAAGTGAAAGCAGTCAGCTAGTCTCAGAGCAGGTGGGAGGGCTGACAGGGTGCATGGTGGCCTGGGAGCTGTTGTGGCAGCAAGGGCTCTTACCGCAGCACGACAACTCACCGAAAACAGAACCCCAGCTGGGCTCAGTGGGCAGAAAGTAAATGCAGTGCTTGGACACAAACATGGAAATCCTGAGCAGGGCCAGGGAGAGTGTTATCTCAGTGCAAGGTGCTGCTCCTGCCAGCACAGGAGTGCTGTGGCCAGTGCTGCACAGAATTGTTGCTGATAAGTTGGAGTGAGTTCAGGGGGGACCATGAGAGGGGAAGGCTGCAAAATGTGCCATACGATAAAATGTGGAGCTTCATGTGTAAAACAAACACTGTGTTTCTTCCTTTTTTTTTTTTTCCCCTTGTTTGAAGATATGCTGTAGTTTAACCAGAGGTTCACTGAAGGAAGCATGGTGACCTGCCTTGGCAGGAGGTCAGACTATGTCATCACAGGGTTTCTCTTGCTCTCTAAGTCTCCATGAGGCAAGAGCGGGAAAAGAAAAGCCATTTTATCTTCAGAGACAGATGTCTGTCTCTCGTCCTACTGAAGCCTGGGGTCTTAGGGGTGTTTTAACTCCAGGTGTCCTGTCTTCCAGGCTTCCTATACAGAAGCAGTTTGTTGTTCTTACTGAGAGCATCTGCCCTGCAGCCAGTATCTACCTCTCCTGTGCCACTTAGTCTGTAGGCCCCAGAGGTAACCAGCTCTGGGGCAGCACCTGTCTCTTCTTGTCTTTTAATATTTTCCCCCTCCCCAAGCTTTTTCCCTCTTCAGCTGCTTTACTGCAGACTTTCCAGGAAAGACTTTTTCTTCTCCTCTGGGAAGGGCAGATGGGTCCTGATTGCAGCACCAGCATGAGTACAGGACTGGAGAGCTTCCCTCTTACTCTGGAGACTGTAGACAAGGGACTCATCCTGCCAAAATAATGAGTCCCTCTTTGCCCTTGGTATTACTCTCCTTCTGAATGGCTGTGGTAATTCTGAAAGAAAATGTGTCTTGTTTTGGGCATCCTGTAAAGGCTTAAAAGTGCATGTGTTTGCCTGTGTCTAGTTGTACTTACACTGAGGCTTTGCTTTCAGACCACTATATGAATATTAAGTAATGCTCCTTGATACAGGCTTGATAAGTGTCTTTCAGGCTGCACCTTGGCTTGTGAGAAGTAGGCCTGGAAAAACTAATCACTTGTCCCGTGGCACAAAGAGGAACCGGGAGGGCTGGGAATAGTCTTCTTTCTGTAAACAGAAATGCAGACCAGACTTCCATCATGGTCAGGCCCATACAAGCATGTGTGGAATAAAAAAAGTCCTGTCTTCAGGGGCTTGTGACCTTAGAACATGAATTTAGGAATGCCCTGACCTGAGATGTGATGGGTATGGGCTCTTCCATCACCTCCCCTGACAAGAGGGTTCTGATCAGCTGCTGAAGCCCCTCCATCTGTACTGCAAGTATGCAGCAAAACTGTGTCATCAGGCAGTGGACATGGAAAGGGGGATCCCAGGGGACTTTGTGGGGAGCAGCTGTGAAATCTGTCTTATCTGGTATAGTACCTGAGAGCAGCCAGTTCATGTGCCTCAGAGGAAGTCCTAAGACAAATGCAATGAAGAGATGAGCAGCACTCAACTTTATTCCTCTTCTCAAGCTGGGATGCTCTTAAGTTTAGTGCCCCTTCCAAAAATCTAAATTAAGTCCATTCTGAATTGTTGTCACTTGACACATCTATATATTCTCTTCAGCACCACCCCATGATAGGAGGAGGAAAGTGTTATCATTTTGAAGCTTGCTGTCCTTAGACATCATTAAGTGACTGATGATTCTGTGGTTCTGTGAAGTGTCTCCTGACTCTTGTGTTGAGCAGAGGGAGAGGCATTTTCACTATGGCAGCCTTGTGTGCTAGAGGGGTGGCTCAGTTCTGGACCTTGCAAAGGACAGGAAGATTGAGAGCATAATTTGTACAATCTTGGTGGGGTCCTGAAGGGTGCTGTAGACACTTACCTGTTTGTTAGAGATGTCCAGAGCACATGGAAAGCTCCATCTGCAGGGGTGTAGTACATTGCACTCTGTTCCCAGATGGCGACTGGCATCTGTTATATCCATAGACAGATCCTGATTCAGTGTCACGGTCTGTATTCCTCTTGTCATTTTGTCCCCAAACACCTGCTCTGAGGTAGTGGTGCTGCATGTTCCCATAACATATCACACCCATCAATCTTAAATTCTATGTAACATTTTTAATGGGCACTGGGAAGCATACTTCGTATTCTCCATGCCTCAGGTTGCTCCGTGGTGTCTCATGCTCTTCATCTGACCTGGAGCTGAACTGCTTTTCTGTCCCCAGTGTGAGAAGGCTTTTCCATGTATGTGCACGTGTAGGTGCTCCAGTGTCTGATGGTGGCTCTTAGTGCTGTGAGGGAGTCTGCTCTGCTGGAGGAGACTGTGGTTTCTGCAGGATTTTCTGGCTGCTCATGCTTCTCCTCCCCTTATTCTCTTTCAGAACATGAGTGAGAACTTGAAGGACTGTTTGATCCAGACACAGGCTTCCATAGGGGAGATGGTGACGATAAAAACAGAGGCCTGCTCTCCGCGCCGGGACCAAGAGTATGGACAGCCTTGGTATGTGGCTGAGCTTTGGACTGATGTATTCTAACTCCTTCTCTCCCCCTACCCCCCACTTTAAAAGTGGTTTTGAGGAATATACTTGAACTTCTTGAAGTTAAAGCCCTCCCTTGTGAGGTCTGCCTTGGAGTGTTTGACAGGGGTGGTCACCTACTTGTGCACCTACTCTAGCTGAAGCCACTATCTGCTGTGACCTTTAGCTTTAAGCCATCTCAGGTATCAGCTTTTGGCAGGTTGGATGGCAAGTTAAATTATTTCTCTGCTGCAGCTGTGGGATTAAGGGAGTTTGTCAGGACCCATTGCCTCAGCTCCTCACTGTGTGTAGTCTCAATGTCTTCATAGGTTAGCATCTTCTTTCTTTTATTCCCTCCTCAGCTCTGGAAGGCCTGACCCACAGTCCATGGAGATGGAGCCCAAGAAACTGAAAGGGAAACGGGATTTAATCATGACCAAGAGCTTTCAGCAAGTGGATTTCTGGTGTAAGTATCTTGTGAGTGAGGGAAAAGCACCACTGCTGCTGGTATAGACTTTGGTCTTTCCATGTTGGTGTCCTACTGGTTTGGGGCAGGAAGCAGGGGAAAACAAAGCCAGAGACAAGTTTGCATGCTCTCCTGGAAAGACTGGTACATTTGGTAGGGAAGCTGTTGCACAAAAGCAACTTGTCCATGACGAGGATATGCAGTGGTAGGGAGGTAGTTGGAAAGTGAACTGGAAACATGAAAATGAACATTGGAAAACCCTGAGAGTCTGCAAAACCCAAAGACATAAATTCAGAAACTGCATTGTGCAGATGGCAACTCATTCCCTTATATTCTGGAAAAGAAAACTAGTGCCACTTATGCATATCTACAGAAAAGGGAGACCTGCTTCCCTGTGTAGACATGGGGAAAGTGCCTTGGGATGCTGCCTCTCTCACAAGCACAGAATGAAGGCTATGTGATGAGGGTATTTGTTTTCAGGGATGTTTGTTTTAGCTGCTCGCTGGTATGTGGGGACTCAAGCTTTTGGTTGGAGGACTTAGCTGCTAACTAGGATTGTGCAAGTAGCTCCTAGCCTCTGTTTCTGCAGACAGTGACAGATCTTTTCCCTGTGCATGCAGCCATCAGTGGTGAATATGTGTGGAGCACCAGGGTTCATGCAAGTGCAGGTGGTGGTGAGGCATGTATGGGTTGGGGCAGAGCCCTTGTTGAGAGACATGGTGAAACAAGGGAGCAGCCAGTGAAGCATCTGTGGAGGCTGGATTTTGGGGAAGGGGCTCTGTTTTGCCAGGGGGAGGACAGGGTGATGACCTGAGTATTGTGCACCCTGTGCTCTGTGTGAGCCTGTACAGCCATCATGTCTGCCCACAATAACCCCAGCTCCCTTTGCATCTGCAGTCTGTGAGTCCTGCCAGGAGTACTTTGTGGATGAGTGTCCAAACCACGGTCCCCCAGTGTTTGTGTCTGACACCCCAGTGCCTGTTGGCATTCCGGACCGGGCAGCGCTGACCATCCCGCCTGGAATGGAGGTTGTTAAAGAGCCCAGTGGGGAGAATGATGTGCGCTGTATGAACGAGGTGATTCCCAAAGGTCACATCTTCGGGCCATACGAGGGGCAGATCTCTAGCCAGGACAGGTCTGCAGGATTCTTCTCATGGCTGGTGAGTGACAAGTTTCCTCAACTAAGTGACACCTCCGCCATGCAGCTCAGAACTGGGGGAGTCATGGGCTTGTGGAGCCATCTTAGCCATCTTCCCCCTTCTCTGAATGTCTTCTGCTGACCCACATGGGCACTATACGAGCATCGACCTGCCATAAATATTAGCAGATTAAGGGTTTAGATATGTGAAAGGAGACCAGGTGCCATGGCATCTGCATTCAGTTCACAGCTGTAGGAAGCAAAACTTGCTTGTGCTCTCTTGCCATGCTCTTCCATCTCCACTCAATCTCTAGGTGTCCTCTAGTACTTTTCTCTGCTCTGGTCATCATTTTGAGGATTCTGTCTAGAGATTGCAGAGCTCCTTCATGGGCCTACAGCACTCCCTCCCAGACTGAGCAGAGGAGGTGGCCAAGAGGCCAGAAAAGAGTTCCAGTCCATCAGGAACTGATCTACATGCAGACTCCAGCACCAAAAGCTCTATATTTTGCCCCTCCTACAACAGGCCTTGGTTAGTGTATGAAATAGATCTGTCACTGGATCGACAAATGTTAGTTGTTATAAAAAATATAGTGTGGGACTTGAGTTATAGGTGAGAAAAAAGTTGAGAGCTGCTATTAAATGCTTCTCAGACTTTTCTGTTTGTAAAATGTCTCAGCCCTGTCCTGAATGAGAAGTTAATCTTTTATGTCTCAGTATTGTTAACAATTTTGTCAGCTGCATCCATAGTTCTGCTACAGATATTTGTAAATAGAAAAATACTTCTTAGTCAGTTCAGAGTAGCCTCCACACACACATCTAGGTCAGCAGCCTGTAGTACCAGAAGAACTGCGATTCATGGCACTTTCACATCTTGACTTAAAGCTGGAACTGAAGCGGTGATCTGAGATTCATACACCTTCTCCTGCCTGGACTAGTTAGTTGACATGCTGCATCTCTTCTCTTGTTCCATAGATCGTTGATAAGAATAACCGCTACAAATCCATTGATGGGACAGATGAAACCAAAGCAAACTGGATGAGGTGAGTCCAGTTCTCTTCTGCCTTCCCTTTTGGGACTCTGAGAGAGAGGCCATCAAACATTCCTTGTTGTTATGTGTGTCAGAAAACCAAACCAAAATACCACCACTCATTTTGTAAATGGTGTGTTTATGCTCTTTCAGTATTTATTGTAAGAAGTATCCTTTGCTGTTAGATTCAATGAAAGGGTCTAAAACAAGGCAAGGATGTGTGTATGAAGGATGACTATTTTCTGGAATGAGGATAAATGATAAATGATATTTATCCACTCTTAAAAACCCTGATAGGTCTCACTCCATGTTTTTATTCTTGTTTTTTATGTTACATTCAAATATTTGCAAAATGCTTTGCTTTATCCCCAAGATAGCATTTGATTCAGTTTGGGGGTTTTGGCCCCATTTGCCCCATTTGCCAGACACTGAAAGAGGTGCTTTTTTGTTTTCTTTCTGGGCTTTGTTTGAAACGACTGTCTGTGGTGGCTGTCATTTGGCAGTGTCAGCTGTCCTGTGCGAAGGGAAAGGCAAAGTGAGCGAGCTGCCGCAGCGCTGAAGGCAGACCCGATGCGTGTGCTTGCGCTCCCTCTGCCGGCCCCGCGGCTCGGCAGAGCCCGGCCACAATACCAGTCAGTACTGAGCCAGGAGTGGGGCTCGCTCTGGTTTGGGAACTGCAGCAGGAAGGGAAAGTGGGTAACCATGATACAGTGTTTCAAGTACGTATCTGCAAAGTGTAGGTCACTGAGGCCTCGTACATATGGTGTGTCACCAGAACAGGGCATTGCACTATACTGAGGCCCATCCCATGTTCAGACCAATCCTGTTTTCAGGAGTGAATTTTGGAAGCTGTTATTGTCAAGAAGGCATTTCCTGGAGCGTAAAGCAGCGTGGAATTACCTGGTTTGTTGGCCTGGATGTCTAGGATTTTCAGCTGTCACTCACTGAGGGAATAAAGAGTATAAAGCACAGGTAGATGCAAGATTGACCCAGTTGGTCATATCTCATTGAACACTTCTGTTCCATCTGAGTCTTTACATGGATAGCAGCCATTCCGACATTTATGTTCATTAAGTTCAGCAAAGGATTTAATTTTTCTGTAAGAATTCTGATTGTTCACTACTGGATGAGAGAAAACACTGGACCTGGACTGAGGCTGGAGTCATCACTCCAAAAAGAAGCAGTGGTACAGCGAACAGATCGGTAGGCAGACATATATATATATGTCTTGAAGTAAAGAATGAAAAGTTCAAAAATCAGAGTGAGATTTTTCTGCATAGATCTGGATCTTTATGTGATTTTCATGACAGTGAAGCTGGGAAAAACACACTCTTGGAAAGCAAAAATTCTGTGTGAGCTCTTCTTTCTACTGCCATGAACATAAGCTTGATGTCTGAATTTAAATGGGCACTACTTGTGGTCCTATCACCGAAAAACAGAATGTTCTTGCCTAAACTTGTATTTGCCATGGCCCAGTCTTGAGTATCACCTGGGCTGTTCCGTACAGCCTTGAAAGGCAAAGAGATTATGGCTTTGCGGAAAGAGTATGTTTGTCACTATTCTGGAAAAGAGTGTACCAAAGGACCTGTGTAGGCTATACCAGTGTTATTGATCTTTCTGTTTTTACTCTTGAAAATTACTTCTAACAGTAGTATTATGTAGTGTCTGACTGACAGTTCAAGTGGCAATAGAGGTCTCAAAAAGCCTTGATTTTGTTTGTTAGCACCTTTCAGACTGAGGCGTGCTCAGTATTCTGTGCTAGAACGTCATCTGACACTGAGATTGCCCACAGAAACCATACTTTCAGAATGCTGTGGACAGTGCTCTTTTTGTTTTTTAGGTGGTGCTCTTTGCTATCACTCACAGATGGAGTGCTTTGCAAAGTAGATCTGCTCACCCTCTGGGTAGGTGGGTATGGTGTGGGGAGGGCAGCCTGTGCTGACTCTTCTCTATTCTTGTAGATCTCTGGCTATTGTTTTTGTTATTTGAATACCACATCTGAGCCCATTTTCATGTTCCCACTGAGAACAATATACACACTGCAGCACTTGCTGGTTTAATTTCAAGTGACTATTTACCCAGGGCAGTGGATGATCAGGAGGAAGGAGTATGAAACATAGCAGGTGGCATGACAATGGTAACATCCTCATGCCGTTTCCCTGTCAGTCAGTCAGTCAAGACAAACTCCTGATGCTGGGAGCGTGTTCTCTTAAGCTGGCTGCTGGCAGAAGAGTAATGCACCCTTCAAATGTGTCCAGAGTAATGGGCTGTTATTTGCAATACTTCATGAAACTGCATGGCTTTTACTTGTACAAACATCTTCCTCTGCTTTTACTTTTCTGGAGGCTGATTACTATGGATTGCAACAAACCTCCAATGAAATTAATGCTTTTTTGGACACAAACTGTAAATTGCTGCTAATGGGAGTTCTTGGAGCTTCTGAAGGTTTGCAGAGAACCATCCATTTTCCTGGTTGCTTCTGAGGAAATTCTGTTATTTACTTCTGGATGTCTTCTGGAAATAATTGATCAGAGCAAAAAAATGAAACTAATTCAGAAACTCTCAGAAATATTGCTCTATGTATCACTTGGCCCAGACTGAGATGCAGGATAGGAAGGACCAGCAAATGGATGAACTGAACTGTTGGAGTGCAGTGCCTCATGTTTGGGGTTTCCAGGCTAGTTTAGGCATTTATAGTCTGTATCCCTTCTTACATGTGAGTACCTGAATTCTTAGGTTTTTTGCACAGTTCAAATTAATCCTTTCCCTTAACCCATGTGAAAAGGCTGGTGCAAGACTTCCTCACTTCTTTTTCTTTTGTCTTTCTGCCACCTGTCCTGTTGAAGCACAGTAACAAAGAGGTCACAGGGAGCCAGACTGTTCTGTAAATCTTTCTGTATCTCTTTATAATGGAGATGTCTGTGATTTGATCTTCATACAATAATAGAGCTTGGAAGGGAGTGCTGGTCAAGTGCTACAATAGCCTGCATAAAGCAGGACTGACTTAGGTCAGTAGATCTTTTAAGTACTGAGCTGCTGTTTCAACTTTACAGGACTTTTTAAATGTAAACATTAAAAAAGTGTCAGGGTTACTGTGACTGCCCATGTGTTCAGCATTAGTAAAAGCCATCAGCCTATGAATGTCATTTTGTTGGACTTAAACTGATTCCTGTTACCTTGCAGCAAGGGGAGAAAATGTTCTTATGCATTACAGAGTCAAATTTGTGCAGAGCAAAAGGATCCTAAAGTACTACAGGACTGTAAAAAAAAAATCTCCAAACTATTGCAAGCCCTGCGAAAAGTTATGTACTTTCTTAGAGGCCAAGAAAAGTGGAGTTGGTTGGTATCTTTGTGGTGTGATCATTAACTGCCTGCTGTTCATGTAGTTTACAATGTAACACGTGTTTTTAAAGAAGTAGCTGTACTGTCTTGCTCCATCACATTGACTTGAGCTGAGCTGTGAATTCACAGCCTCACAGCTGGGGCTCCTCTGGAGCTTGCTAAAACCCACATGGCATCCCCAGAGAGGTACTTGCAAGTATCCGTGACTGCCTCTAGGGATATACTGCATGCTAGAGGAAATGCATGAGGGGAAACAGATCTCTCTGCTAGTAATACTGTCTGCATTTTTATAAGGAGGAGGTTAATGTGTCTGCTAGGAACCTAATGTTAATTGAATTTGTGATTAAAACTGGCCAGAGCTCATTACTTTCTGTGTGGCAAGTTTGCTATTGGAATACGTAAGTTATCTTAGTTTGCTTTTACCCAAGTCATGCTGGTGAAAATGAATGGAAACTCTGAAATCTGAATATCCAGGCCTATAATAGTCTATCCTAAGTGCACTTGATGGGATACCCTGTCTGGGAAGAGCAAAAAAGGACTCTAATTCCCCATCAGTACAGCATTGCTAGCGGCAGCAGCCATGAGTTCAGCAGAGAAGAGGGGGCATCAGGTTTCCTGACCCTGCAGCTCCTGAGAGACTTCTGTTTTGCAAGCTCACTCCTACCCATGGGGCACTTTGCAAAATATTGTTACTCCTTTTCACCAGGGCAGCACATGGAAGTTTGTTTACGCCACATGGAGGCACTGATGATATCATGCAGTCATGGGTACCTGCCAAAAATATACACAAAGTCTAGTTTAGGTGAATATGGTAAAAATCAAACTGTAGTTATTCCCTTGCTCAATGTTCCATGCTCCCTTTTCCCTCCTTCCAGTGTTCAGCTGGGAGAACTCCTTTTTCCTTTTAAGTTTGGTGAAGTTTTTTGTTGGTTTTTTTTGAGGTCAGTGTAGCAAGTGCTTTGCTGGCTCTCCATCATTTCATTACCATTTTCTCTAAATACTCCTTCTTTCCCTCTATAAGTGCAGCTCTACCAAAACAGTATCTTAGGCAAGCATTTACGTCTGGTCCAATCTGTGCACTTAGGTCCCAGCTCTCCCTGTATGTGGTCCAGATTCGAGAAGCTTCCCCACTGGTTTTCTAGCTCTACTGAAGCTTCTGACACTTGCCCCAGTGGAGGGCAGCAGCATCAGTGAGATTGATTAAACAACAGTATTAACAGCACTAAGGAGAAAACAGAACAACAACTGACAAGGGTCAGTGCCTTTCTGTAGGTTTTTCTTAGTGTGCAGCCCACAAGCACCTTTCAGACAATGCATCCTAAACCACTTCTCTTGTGCAGGTCCACAGCAGTGCTGAAAGGCAACTGTCTCTGAGGAGGGGCCAGCAGGGCCATCACAAATGAGGGGCCTTTGCTTATACCAATTTTTCAGAAAATACTATGGGGAGGTTTTTGTGCCTGCACAGAGGGCAGCGAGCCAAGGTCTTATGGCTAAATGTATTTCTTTGAAAGAAGAGGGTCTGAGCTATCCCAGCCAAAGTTTATTCCCGCAATATTGCAATGATACTAACAGTAGATTCCAAATTAAATTAAATCAAAGGTCCTGTTTACTAGTAATAGCACCTTTGGTTTCATTTAATTTGGGACTATACGCAGAAAGAAACTGAACACGTAGAGAAATCAATAGGTTTTCCCTCCCATGGTGCCACTTCAGAGATACAGTTGATAGGTGTCCTAACCATTAAGGTATCTTATTTCTTGTATGTGGCCTCTGATCTCCTCTGTGCTGTGGGTCCATTGCCCAGGCTGCAGATTATTCCTCTGCAATCCCTTCTTGTTTATGTGCAAAACTGTATGTTCAGACAATCTGTTTTCTCCTTACCTATTGAATAGATCTGCTGCTTTCTTTTCTTTCCCCAAGAAAAAAGCTAGGACTAATGTTTTGTTTATTTTTGAAGTTTCCTTTGACTGTGCATGGAAAAATTAACACACACCCCCTTCGGACAAAACTGCTTGTTCTCAGGATGGCTGCCTCTTCTTCTCAATGGGCTGAGGCTATGAGTTGTTCATTTGAAGCACCAGAAACTGGGTGCAGGCTCCTGTCGGTGGCAGTGATGGAAAGCCTAGCCAGGAAAAACAAGTGGGTGGCCTCATTCCTTTTGAGAACAATGGGAAATGGCAACCATTTCTTGGTAAAACAAGAGCTTGCTGTGAAGCAGACAAATGCTGGATGTGTAGTACGCCGATGCTGAAAAAAAGACCTTTCCTTAGGAAAAGTGAGTTGCAGAAATTGCACATGAGTCTAGTCAAAATCTCCCTACCCTAAAAACCATCCAGTTTGATACAGCCTCTGCACGACATCCTGCAAGTTGTAACAGAAAGGGTGGTGTAAAAGTTTCCACTTCATGTTGTGCCAGGCAGAACAATAAGATATCTTTCAGACCTCTAAATTTCCTCTAAAATTTGAGCAATGTCACCTTAGAAGCTAATTCATCTCTGTGATTGCGAGTTCTCACACTTTTTTCTGTGCACAAGCTGTGGCAAGTGATACAAGGCTGAACTGAAATTCTCATATGTAAGTCAGGGCATCACACAAAGTGTAAAATTTCATTTTAACTGTAAAGCTGAGAAGGCTCCTTCACACTAGTGTTGCTTGATGTTTTTTTTCTCAAGCTTGAAAATTGCCTCTTAAAAACAAAACAGCTGCCTTTTCCTGGTGCGATTGAGGAAAACTGAGAGGTTGTTGCGGGTGGGGGGAGCTGGATCCCACCGAACTCGACTGCCCCAGTGCCACACTGGCCAAGTGGTTGGATGCAGGGGGCTGCTTTGCTCTGATTTCCTTTTACCCAATTATGCTTTGTGGGATGTTCAACCCAAGGAACATGGCTGAACGAAAGAGGAAGCCCAAGTTTTCCAAGGAAGAACTGGACATTCTGGTCACTGAGGTGACCCGAAATGAAGCCATGCTGTTTGGGAGGGAGACAATGCGCCTATCTCATGCTGACAGGGACAAGATCTGGGAAGGCATAGCCAGGCAGATCACATCAGTCAGCCAGGTCCCCAGGTCTGTAAAAGACATTAAACACAGATGGGATGACATGAAGAGAAGGACCAAGGACAAACTGGCATTCATGCAGAGGTCCCTCTCCAGCCCCGGCAGCATGGGGCGGCCCTCAGCCATCCTCCTGACCGCGCATGAAAGAGCCATCGAGTCGACACTGCATTCATCACACCAGATGCACGGCTTCCGGAGAGCAGATCTGGACGTGGTTGACAGCCTGTCAACAAGCTGTAAGTATCACTGCCTTAACACCTCTTTGTCTTATGCTTGCATACCTCAGTTTGACACCATGAGAGCCTTGTGTGTTCTGTGAGATGCTGGACTGCCTGTCAAGACAGGTCCTACTGCTGGGGTTGGTTTCAGGACAGGCTGCTCTGGTGGTTGTGGGGTTTTGAGACAGATTGTTTCCAAGTTAAGATCATCTTCTTTATCTGATTATCTAGTTCTTTTCCATACTGTCTTCTAAGGGTAGATAATAGTTTAGAAGTCTGAACTAATCCTACAAGTGAGGGAACATCTGTAGTTGAAGTGCAACTATTTCCAGTCTGTTGAAAAAGTGTTTGTAAAGGATTAGATCTTCACTCTGATAAATCAGCAATGTTATCAAACTGAGAATCATCTGCCAGTCACTAATGAATCATTTCCAAGAGGGCTGTTGGGAGTCTCAGTGATCACTGGTGTTCTGTGCTCTGAGGCTGGGCCACTTATGATTTCTCAGTTGTGATCTGAAGGATCAGCATAAATACTGTGAAAAAGGTAGATGGTAACAACTCCTCCTTCACTAGTTTTAAAGGAACTGCTGGCCCTGCTTTCGAAGTTATCTTCTTACACCACAATTCTCAAACACTTTGCAGTGCTAAACCACAAGCTGCTTTTTGCAGGTTCTTTCCATAGTTGTGTACACACAGTTTTCTTGTGTGGAGGTGCACCTTCTTGGTCTGTTAGCTTTTAGGGGTACAAAGGAGAGAAAGGGGCTAACTTCTTGGGAAGTAAGTCAACTAACACCTCATGGGTGGCACACATGGCACACTGGGTCTGATCTCGTATTTGAAATAATGTTGCTAGTGGGAAAGCAAGAACAAAACTCTTCAAGAACTTACCAAGTAGGACTTGGTCATTCTCTGCATCCATCTTGGAAACCAGTTGCGCTATTTCAGAGGTAAAAAGAATACAGCTTGTGCAAGGAGATAGTGGGCAGTTGCAACAAGTGAAGTCTTATTTCTTCTTACTCTTGATATGCCTGTACCTGTGAACTGGCACATCACAAGTTATTTATCAGACTAATGAGAACTTTCCCCTGTGTTTTGCTTTGGTTTTGATTTTGCATTAAGTATACTTCCCTGATTAACACGGGGTCCTGTTGCTGCTGTGCCTGATTGCCTGGTTGTCTTAGTGATGCCAAGCTACATAGTGGCTTTGCAGTACACACTTTGCAAGCAGCAAATACTACATCTATGCTTTTCTCAGTGCAGAGGATGTAAGAAATGACATGGGAGCAGGATTTTTGTGTGAGGAGTCTGTGTCCCTCCAAAATATTGGAATGTGCTTAGATACTTATAGTTTGGGGGAAGGGAATTCATCGCTACTGTCTGAAATAGATTCATATTCTCGTAATGAACAGTGCTGTTTACTGGATGCCATAATAGCTCGGGCTCACTCGCTCTTCAAGCATCTTATGGCTAAGCTTGTCACCTAGATGCTAACATTGCAGCACTTGCATGTTGAGTTACACATTCGAAGCTACAGGCTTGTCTGAAGTGACAGACTGAGGGGAGGGCAAAACCCTTTTTCCATGTTCTCTGAGATACCCTGAAACAGAAGCCAGAGTTGTGAGGTATTTCACACTAATAATTCATGCTTCCTCTTCTATTTAAGCTGATGAAGACGAAGAGATGCCAGGCACTTCTCAGGAACACCACTTCACTTCGCTGCAGAGGGCTGGTGCAGGAGTCAGTCAGCTCTCTGGACCCTCCTTCCTCTGCACTTCTTCCTCATCAGAGCACTCAGAAGCTAGCAGCCAAAGGCAGGAACTGCACTGTCCATCCCCGCACACCACCGCGTCCTGCAGACCCCCGCACCCCCGCACAAGGAGCCCGCCCCTCGCCAGCTTCGATCGCCAGCTTCTCCATTCCCATGCACAGCAAACAGACCTGTTCAGGCAGTTCTGCCAGGAGCTGGTGGCCATTCATAGGGACATGGCAGACAGCATGCATGCTGTCAGTCAGAGGATGGCTGACCTTTCCAGCCAGGTTGGCCAGATGTGCCAGACGCTAACAGAAATACGTGATGGGGTCCAGGCTTTCCATAGGATACAAGATCCCAGTGTCATGCAGGAATCTTGTCAACAAGAAGCTTGTTCTAAGCGGCCCCCAGAGCCTAGTGCAGAGTCTAACCAAAACCCTCTAAAACAGATGACTCCTGCACGGACTACTAGGTCACGGAAAAGAAAACATCACTTTTAGTCTGAGCTCTTACTGAGCTGCTGCATGCTCAACATGGCTTCTCTATGCATATCAGTATTCTATGGGGAAAGTCAACAGCTGACCCAACCCTTCCATCCCCCTGCTAACTAACAGAGCTGTATGAATTATGGCAGCTAAATAGTAGGACTGTCCCTCTGCAATGGCAAAGAGGAATCTCAAATATTATATAGCTTGGAATGAAGGATACCTCTCTGTGCATAGAGACTAGGAGTTTTCACCAACTTCCCCATGCTTTAAATGTTGTATAAACTAAGAAATGCAATAGGAATCATTATCTGGATCTCTTCCCATGCCTGTGAAATGTTATTTACAAAGACAACATGCTACATAGCTCCTTTGAAGTCAACTAACATATTTAGCCTCCTACTGCCTTCCCATCATCTTCCTGAAAATTAGTATATGCAGTGTGTGCAGAAATACAGCCTTATGAATCTACAGGCTCTTACTGCTCATTTTTTTAACATGTATTCAGTGATAGTGAGCAGTCCAGGGCTTGCTATGGCTTAAATACAGGTTTGGGGAGAGACGTGTAAAAGCAGGACTTGTGCAGAGAAGGGAAAAGGGGATGTTGCTGAGGACAGGTCTGAACGGTGTGTTGTTTTAGACTTCTGAGAAGTGCCTGGGCCTGGATCCTGCAGTACCACATGCATTTATATAAAAGAATGTAAATTTTGTTTGCTCCAGTCTGAAACTCCTACCTACCCTTCACAATTGCAGTTAAAATACAATTATTTCATAATACGACATTTACAAAGAATTGTATCATATTATTTTCTTGCATATTGTAATCTTCAGTTTTGAACCACCTCACCCTCTTCCAAATATGAGAGACTGCATGGAAACAACAAAAGATACAGGACCTGCTTCTGACTTCCAGAACAGTTTGATTTTGTTTCACTGTAATTCTGTCAGCTTCAGTACAGTTACTTTGCACTTAGTGTTATTTAGAGTGGGATCTGTACTGTGTTCTCCTGTCATTAAAAGTTTATAGTCTAAATTTATAGCTACAGGTTAAAATCTTAGACATGTTGGCTTTGTACTGCTTTCTTTTCCCATGCAAGAAAGAACTGTGTTACAACATTTGAATTGCTTAGTGCTGTATGAGGTTCCCATGTACAACCCTAATCTGGAAGTAGGCTTTATTAGTGTCTCCTCAGGTGGTGATAGTGCGGAACTTGCTCACCTTCCTCTGAGGATGTCCTTTTACTTTTGTTGTAACATTTGTATTCTGCAAAAGTCATAGTCCCTCTTCAGAGGAAAGGGAGATTGGTAAATCTGGCAGAAGTGGATCTAAAGCAGTAACTTTTTTATAACATGTCTGTTTTCACCTTGATTTGCACATCTGCATCTACCATGCTGCCCCCCTTTCTGGAAATATCTGTATCATTTTCATGATGTTTCAGGGGGGAAAAGGGCCAAGGTGTTAACAACACACACACCACTGCTCTCCAGGCTGTCCTGTTGTTTTTGGAGGTAGGTTGCAGGAAACTATTCCAATTAATATGAATGTGCATCATCATGCCATGTCTGGGCTTCAAACTTGGCCAAAAGTTTACAGAAACTTCAGTGGGAATTGAACATAGGCAGCACGGTATAGCAGGAGGATGGCTTGTTTTGTGCGATCTTCAAGGATCTGCTTTATTCTGTCTGGCCTGACCTTTGAAAGTATAGTGCACTAGCTTCTCTTCTGGAAAGTTCATTGTACTGTATATCTGCTGTGCCAGGAGTTCCTGACATGCTTTTCCTTTTTCATTTTTTTCAGGTGTTCTGTAATTTTAATTCAAGTAATTTATTTTTAGTGATGCATTAAAAGGCTCTTGCTCAAGGAGACAGTGGTCTGGCTAGGAGAAAAGCCTCCTTTCTGAGGAATTACCTGACTGGTTTCATGCAGTGTACATTCCTTGTAGTGCTGGTGCCAGACCAGGTCAGAACTTGCTCATCTTCCTCTGAGGATGTCCTTTTGCTTCTGTTGTAACATTTGTATTCTGCAAAAGTCACAGTCTCTCTTCAGATGAAAGGGAGATTGGGAAATCGGGCAGAAATGGATCTAATTTATGAATCAGAGAAAACTGAAAAAAGGATGATGTTTTAAAGGCTTTCTGAGTCAAGATAATGCTGCTGCTCTATATTAAAAGTAGTATTTTATATTTTTATAATATTTGATCTCTGCTGATGTTCTCCCATGGATATACTGATAAGATTAGGTTCTCTGATGTTGTTCAGGGGGGATCTCTTCTGGGAACCCTCAGATCTGCGGAGGAGGAGTCTCCTGCAGGTGCTGGGCACTAGAGTGAGTTAGCATCGTTGCTGCCATCAGTTTGCCCACACAGATGTGTTTAGAGAGAAAATCCTGGTGAAGGATGCACAGCCCTCAATGAGAATCCCCACAGGCTGGGCACTGGTCAGGAGAAAGGACCTTTTACAGTAAACTGCATGATGTCTCCCCCAGTTTCCTCTGTGGACTATTACAGATTGGCCCAGATCTGGGGACGTATCTCCTGCCCTGTGTAGACCCCTCGGTGGAGTGGCTTTTCTGTACTGGCTCGCAAAGGATACTTCCTCCTGCACCCGTCATGTTAACTGGCTGTTGAAGTAAGTGCCTGTGTCAAAGCAAACTGCTGTGCTTAATCCCATGTCTTGTACATGCTGAAAAAATTCTTTCTTTTAAAAGTATTTTTGTTAAGAATGCAATAAATATATAACACTTTTAACACAGCTGCTGTTGAGTCATTTGTTTCTCTCATACAATTTTTGCCTGAGCTGGTAACAAGCCTGACAAGATGTGGGTCTCCTGGAGACACTCAGTGTCCGAGCGCTGAGGCAGGGTTTGTGGGTATGGCATCCCATGGCATCAACCTGGACTGGTGGCAGCTCTCTCGCATGAGATCTCCTACCCTGGCTCTGTGCCCAGTGTTGATTTGGGAAAGGCCCGTGGCCTGTTCTCTGTGGTGCTCTGCCCTGGCAGGACATCCTTGGAGCACCCCCAAGGCCAAACAAAAGGTGAGCAATGGAGTGGGCAGGAGGGAGACTTGAGGCAAATCCAGGGGGATAGTGGAGGAGAGGAGGGTAGAAGCCTGATACTTCCTCCAGCTGCAGAGGTCTCCTTCTTTGCTGTCTCTGCCGGATGCTCTGTTCACCTCCTTGGAGGAATGGTCCCAGCTGCCAAAAAATAATTTGACATTTTTCTCAGCATGCTCACTCAGTCATCCCAAGACTTTGCAATTTGGTGTCCTGAGTGGGCTGTGGCTTAGAAAAAAGGGAGATGATGATGATGTTTATTTGCTGCTAGCTAGAAAGTCTGTGAGAAAGGTGGTCCTGCAGAGCAAGGAGCTGTGCCTCCGACAGTGATGGCATTAATTGAAGCCGCAGTAGCTGCAGATGGGTCATAACTGGTCTCCATTGGTACAATGGCTGGTCCTGAGTAGCCTGGGCAGGATCTGTTCTGTTCTTGAGCCTGACCAGTCCCAGAGCCTGGGCAGGACATGAAATAACCTACTTGCACCTGGTGGCACTACCTCTTTGCAGGACCAGGCACATCTGAGGGTGGCTGGGTCTGTCCTGGGACCAGTATGACCCTGCTCCTCCTCTGGGGATCACAGTCCCTTGGAAAACCTGCTATGCATATCTGTGTGCATTGCTTGGGTTGGCCTAACCATGCCTATCCCAGACATCCAAACCAAAGTAGCCTCCTCGCCTCAATCCAGATTGAGTATTGACATTGGGAGGAGGACTGGGCACTTTCCAGCCCTCACAGGAAGGGTTAGGTTGTTCAGGATGTGAGTGTTTTGGCCACAAGATGTGTCAGTGAAGGCAGATTGTGCAGTCTCTCCTCAGCAGTCAGTTTGTGCCCCTGATTCACCAAGCAGGCTGCCTTTTCTTTCCATTCTAGAAAAGAACCTGCCTCTTGCCTGTGGTGTGCAGGGGCACTGGTGTCTTAGATCAATATGAGGTTTATGCAGTCCTTTGTAACCTGTGTCTTTTGAGCCTCTGGGGACACTGAAGCCTGAGGTTGGGCAGAACTGATTGATTTGTGTGGATGAGCTCATACCATTTACCTTGCCTCAGGAAAGTATCACAGGTGGCAACGTCCCTCTCCAGGAGGGTAAACCACTTCCCATCTGGGAACAGCTTTGAAGAAACATGTTTGGGACTGGATTATTTCACAGCTCTCCTTTAAGGGCTCCTGGTGAAATTGACAGCACTGGTGGCTGCAGGAGGCTGGATGGGAGTGAGTGGTCAGGCAGCATGCTGCAGGGTTGCAGCAGTGCTGTGGCTTGTGCCCTCCAGCCTGCGCTCTCCTCTCAGCTCCCCACTGCTCCAGGAGGGGACCAGAGCTATGGGATGTGGGCAGCAGGAACACTCTCAGGCAGAAACTTAGAGGGCTGTAAAGGCAGAAGGAGAGCAGTGAATTTGAAAAGGATACTCATGCTTAACAAAATGGTTCATAATAAAAGTGAGCCCTGTTTGGAATAGTTAACCAGGCTCTCCCCTTCTTATTCAAAGTTGTATTTTAGAGAATTTTCTAAATCTCACTGTCAAATGCAGTTTTCTGTGCTGCACTGGACCTTTCTGGCACCGCTTCATGAATTCCTCAGTGCCGCTGGCTGTGGGGATGTGGGTCCTGTCTGTTGTATTAAGGATCTCTGAGTAACTTCTGGTTCATAAATCTTTGCAGGTAGCCAGGGTCCTTTGCAAGGACAGCCTGATCTTGTCGCTGTTCTGTTGTAGACAGTGGGATGCAAAACAGGGTCTCTCCTTAGCTGATGCTAGGAAGCCTCCTGACATTTTGTTTGGACTGGAGAGAGCATCCTTTGGGATGTCCTGTGCTGCAGGGCATCAGACTGACTGCAGCACGTTGGTATATTTCAAGGGTTTTGTATCTCATGGCTGTCTGAATACCTGATACACTTTTTGAGGAGCAGTCACTAACACCCAGAGGGAACAGCCTAGCAGCTGTGTGCTTTACAGGGCCTCCTTCTCACTGTGCTGGTCCAGGTCTCTCTTCCTTTTCCAATACACAGACTAGCAGTTTAAAAGTTCTTTTGTTTTGTGACCAAAAGTAAAATAAGTGTTAATAAAAGCCAATTTTGGCAGTGCTGGACTCTACTGTTTAAATAATTACTGAAGATGGTGCAGAATCCTGGGTAGCATGTATTAGGAAAAATACAACTGCTTGCAGGCACATGCACAGTTGCTTAACATTAAAACCAGAATTGCTGGAGTCTCAGGCAGCTTGAGACACTACAGACTTGTTTTCTGTGTTTTGTGGGAAGTTTCACCAAATTTGTTACTTTATGTGTGTGCATTAGTGTGATCATGTGCAGGTGGTCTTGTGTCTTTATTTGGGTGTTCACATGACTGGGAAGAAGGGAAGAGTATGCAAGGAAAATTTAACAGATTCCTTATGCCAAAGAAATACCTGTGTATATATGAGGGAACTCAGGCAAGGATTAGTAGCAGCAGGTGTCAGAGGAGCCATATGTCACTTGCCTTCGTTAATGTTGCTACAGAAGGGAGTGCTGAATAGTAGAGGTGAATGGCATAAGAAAAGAATAAGCTTTAGCTGTGGAGTGTTCAGGCCTGCCTTGGGATCTGTGCATACCATGACGGGTCATCCTCATGGTCCTGGGTAAGTGTTGTGAGCTCATGCAGGTGGTAGCTGGAGCCAGTATTACCAAGCCTTTTCTATGTCCTCTAGCAGGAACATGAGTAGTGTGAGAACAAATAATACAACCCCAGCGATAGATCTCTGCCTTAACAAGTTGCACAGAGCGCCTGTTGCTTGGAGTGGGAATAAGTATGTTTTGCTGAGCTGAAATTTAGCTATTTTAAATCAGGAAAATAAATCCCATGCCCAGAAAGTGATCTTTCTGTCAGTATTGCCAGCAGATCCCCACAATGTGGTGGTGGGGTTTCCACTTTCAGAGCTGTTTGTATTTTTATGTCACACCCTGCTGAACTCTCAAGTGCAAAACCTTCCAGTACTCGAATGTCCTTGGACATCCAGCACATGCCCCCTGCACGTTAGGTACCTATGTTTCTGTCCTTAGAATCTCAATTATGCTTTCCTGAGAGGAGAGAAGCAAGGAAATCTGTTATCTGCTTAAAAAGGAAGGTAGTGTTTTGGGGGAAGTAGACAGACAGAGGAGCCCTGCCATATCCCAGATGTTCCTGAGAATGAGAAAGGAAGTCCTGGGATGTGAAGTGATGGTGGGGAGTCCAGAAGTCCTTGTTTCCATCACTAGATGTAGATATTTCTGCCCAGGAGTGTCTGTGTCACCCTTACTGGCAGATACCCCTTCAGGCTCAATGTGCATTGTTGTTGTCCCTTCCCCAACAAGAAAAGGGCCTACTGACTTAGTGCTCCCTGGGTGTACATGTTCATTGTTCTATATCTCTGGAAATTTGCACACCATTGCTTATAACTCCATGCTTTCCAGTCTGGCTGCGTTGATGGCTCTCTCTGAGGTCATTCTGGCTTCTTCATAGTTGTCATTCTGATACAAGAGGGAGCACAGCAGGGAAGTTTGTTCTTCACACCTGCCCTGTCACCTCACCCTCAGGTACGTCATCATCTCCCGGGAGGAGAGGGAGCAGAACTTGATGGCCTTTCAGCACAGTGAGAGGATTTACTTCCGTGCCTGCCGTGACATCCACCCTGGGGAGAAGCTGCGAGTCTGGTACAGTGAGGATTACATGAAGAGGTTGCATAGTATGTCCCAGGAGACTATCAACAGAAATTTCACAAGCGGTGAGTCTCTTCCCTTGCCATCCTCTCTCCCAATCCTGTTGGGTTGCCCCACTTGTTGGGCCAAGTGTGGAGTTGCATTTTTAGAAGCAGAGCATCTCTGAGTGAGTGATCCCAGCTCTGCTTGGCATGGATGGATGAGTGTACAAGAAGAGTAAGATAAGCACAATCATGGAGCTCATGAAAGAAAGATTTGTGCTGTGGTGTGTCATGTCATGTGTTCTGTTGTGTCGTGTCATGTGTGTGCTCCAAGGCCCTGATACGACACCTAGGGACCAAAGAGCACTCCTGTCAAAAGACTTTCTGGCCTGAAGATTGCCAAGCTGGTGATCCTACAGACAGCATTAGGTTCTTCCTCTGAACATGCTGCTCCCTCTGGCTTCTGTTTGAGGGAGCTCCAGCTGGTTTCATGTGCCTATGAAAGATATTTCCTTGATGTGTTCGTATGTCCGTTTTCCTTGTTTAATTTATCTCCTCTTTCTTCAGAAAGATAATTTGGGATCAGCGCGACATCAGCTAGAGACTCCTTAGTCTCACAACCTTAGAGTGTATGTACAACATACAGGAGACTTTGTGCTTGTCAGACTGATTCTTCCTTGGATAAAAATTGTTATCTTATCTGAAGAGTAACAATCTTAGAAGAAACCCATGGTCCTTTGGGCCAGAATATTGTCAGCAGTATAGGAAGCTTTAGAGGAAAGCAAAAATTCTTAATGTGTCTGTTCATCTATTCAATGCTGATACCTGAAGTTAATTAGGAGAATTTCTTTCCAGGCTAGATGCAGAATGGCAGGGCCTCAGAGGGGCAGACACACTAAATATAGCTTTGTAATTAAGATTCCCGTATATATTGTTACACAGCTGCTGTTGCTGCCTTGACTTGGTAAAAGGTGTCTCCTCTTCAGTCATGGAGTGGACAAAATGTCCTGAAAAAGCTGGTTATCTTTATCACCTTAGGATTATTATGCACTTGCAGTGTTACATCTTGGTGGCTGTACTTGGGCAATTCCCACTTCTGAATGAACATTGGTATGAATTTGCTTTTTTATGTTAATGAACATCGCTGAGTGATAAAATACAGGCTTCAGTGATTTTGCTGCAATAACATGCACACAGTAGTTGTCCAGATGGCTTAGTACTTTCTGAAAGTACAGGAAGACAGTCTGTGCCCTTGGACCAGCTACTCTAGAGGGGCACCAAGGCTACAAGCTATTGCCCTGCCATACAGACATGCCTTTAGTCATGGTTTGTCATGGTGTCATCATTTGTGTGAGCTGAAATGGTAACTCACATCCTGCTGTGCTACAACTGCGGTGAAGATCTGCCTCTGGACTCATCAGAACCTGCCATAGCCTAACACATGCTCAGGTAGAAACCCATGTGGCTGTGGAGACCATTCCAGAAACCCCCTGAGCTCTTGGTGAGCTCATCCTGCTGCAGGCTGGGCTCAGCCTGTGTTCACAGAAGAAGCACAGAGGTGTTATTAAAATGGGGCATCAATTGGGCCATTTCTAGACTTGCGAGAGACATCAAAGCCTCAGCTGGGAGGGCACTGGGAGGTAGTCAGGAAGCAGCACAAAAATTTGTTGAGTCATTTTCTACTTAGAAGATTTCAAATGCCCTACAGATGAGTCTGTCAAATGAATTGGCACACTTTATTAACACACAGAAAAATAACATGTTTCCTGGGTTTTGTTTCTGTCAATAGTTTCTGATCCGCCTCATCATTGGAGCTGAGACCAATAATATGAGGGATTGTCTTGTGATTTCTAGCTTTTTCATAGGGCTGAAACACTCGGCTGGTTGGGGAAAAAATCACCAAGAAAGAAGAATCTGTTCTCTATATCCCTACCTCTGACAGTAGTTGGTACAGCCCGTAACAGGGGAAATACTAGGACAGAGACTCAAAGCTTTGTCTATAGAAATTCTCATCAGTGTGTTGAAAATGAGATCTGTTGTTATGGGATCACTAAAGAAGTGTCTGGGATTCCCAGCCAGCATCCAAACCCAGTGCAAAATCCTCTCCATTCAGGCCAGCCCTTTTTACAGTGCCTTTACTCTAACTGTTTCAAGTCTTACATCTTTTCTGCACTGCTCTCCATAGAGAGGGAATGGTAGCTTTTGCTCCATAAATCTTATGAAAGCTTGAATACACTTTAAAAGCAAACAAACCCAAAACTCAGCATAAAGCAGCGTCTTGTTTGGGAAGCCATCAATGCTTGAAGTTATTTACAAGATAGAAGAATGATGGAAATTGAGCCAAACGTATCGTCTTTTGAATTTCCAGGTAAGGAAATCTGGCTATTCCCTTTATTTTAAGCAATTAATAATTTGTATGAGTTTGCTTTTATTATTTCATTTATTTTTTCTGACTATTGAATGGCCATACGCTCAGGCTCCACCAGGACAAGCTACATGTCCCATCCTTGGCGGGCATTCACCCGTTGTAGCTCAGTTGACAATGAGTACCTTAGGTTTTAAGAGTGCAGGTTGTTTTTACTCCTTTACCTTTGCATTTCTGAAGCAGCCTTCAAGCTGAATGAGAGTAAAGGGGCTTGCAAACTTTGTGCCATGGCATTCACAGACGCTGGGGTTGTCATGAAATGATGTAAATCTCTCACTGCACTGCTGTACACTTGATACCTTTTACCAAGTCAAAACAGGCACAGGACTTCCAGCCAGCCAAAATGGTGCTTAGGCTCTGGGTATTAGGTTCCACTATGATCAGTCATTCACCTCATAGTCCTCTTCCAGCACGGGTTGGTTATACCTTTAGGTTAAACAAGCTGCCTGTAGCTTCTCTGCTCTTTAAAGTGTGTGGGTTCTACTCTGCTGTGGCTACCCAGGACTATCTTTGTTTTAGCAGCCATGCCCACTAGCAGGGCTTCTCCTCTTGCAAGCCTCAGTTTCCACTGAGTTGTGTCAGTTCCCTGGCTTGTAACACAACATGCAGACCCACAGGGCTTGAGTCTGCCTTTTTGTTCTTTTTTGGTTTAGTTTAGATTGAGGGATGTTGCTCAGTTCCTAGTGATGATCCCACCCCCCCTTTCCCTTTCTAGGAGACAAAAGGTTACAGAGTGAAAAGTCAGAAAAGAATGTAGAAAATCAAGAGGATGCAAGGGGGCCGCTCCAGTTCACCATCTTAAAGCAAGGGAAGAGCCCCTACAAGCGCAGCTGTGATGAGGTGGAATGCCACCCCCAAACAAAGAAAAAAAAGATTGACCTCATCTTCAAAGATGTCCTGGAGGCTTCTTTGGAGTCTGCCAAGTTTGATGAGAACCAGTTAACAAGTACACCACTTTCTATCAGAAGAGCATCTAAATACCAGGCTGAAGACATGTTTGAGCAGTGTGGCAGTGCCATGCAGCATGGCTCCTTGACCCTCAGCAGAAATCAGAGCGAAGGGGAATGGAAGATTCCCCACAGTTCCTCTTTTGTCTCAGCCAAGGACATGGGCATCCTGGAAGATGAGGAAGAAGAGCCCCTGTCACTCAAAGCAGACAGCCCAACCGAGCTGTCACTGGCCTCTGCACAAGGCAACTCCCATGAAATCCCCACCACATCCTTCTGCCCCAACTGCATCCGGCTGAAGAGGAAGATCCGGGAGCTGCAGGCTGAGTTAGACATGCTGAGATCTGGAAAGTTACCTGAGCCACCCGTGTTACCATCCCAGGTATCCGAGCTTCAAGAGTTCTCAGACCCCACAGGTAAGCCTTACCAAGTTAGACCATTCTCCAAACCCTGCCCAAGGAGAGTAGTGAGATGCCTGTGTGCTGTGTACCCATCTAAAGCATTTTGCTCTGAGTATTCAGGTGAACCTGTGGTTCCATGGAAGGTTTGGTGTCAGGTTTTGTGACTGGGTGGGCCAGGAGCTGATGCTGTGGGTACAGTGGAAAACACTGTCTGGGAAAGACTCTGTATGACAACTTGCTCTATTTGTTGCCATTGTAATCAATAATGCACTGCCAATAAAAATGACATTCCATTGCAGACACTTTGTTTGCTGTATTTTTGATGCATTCTCTTTCAGCGGAAGCCCCTCCACAATGCCTCACATGCTACCAAGAAAGTCTGAATGACTCTGGTAACACTGAAATGTGCTCTCTTTGTGTATGAAATGATGTCCTGCTGTGTCCCATGTTGGAAATCGCTTTCTGTTTCCTCCACTTCCTTAACACAACCATGTGTTCTTTTCTGAAGATACATTTCATTTCCTCCAGGAACATGCTGTCAAGCAGCCAGGAGCCTTCAGTAAAGGGAATAGTTGGGTCACACAATGTATTGTTCAAGTGGCCAGGATGTAGTGTCCTTTCTTGCTGTTTGTTGTGGCATGTTGGAGACAAAGTTCATATGCAGAAATACTGATTTCCTTTCAAAGTCATGATTCAAATTCTATCCATAATGTATTGTGGGCAGGAGAGGGGAAGCTGTGGCCAGCTCACTGGGCAATGGTCTACTGTAACCAGTAGGATGCTTCTCTAGCTCAGCAATTTTGTAAATACCATTTTTTTTCCTTTCTCTTTGTTTTTTTTTTGTTACAGCTTCAGAAAGCATCATTTCGGTTCCCACCATCATGGAGGATGATGACCAAGAAGTGGATTCTGCTGATGAATCAGTTTCCAATGACATGATTGCTGCTACAGATGAGCCTTCCAAGATGTCTTCTGCGACAGGTCGGAGGATACGGCGGTTCAAGCAAGAGTGGCTTAAAAAGTTTTGGTTTCTGCGGTACTCCCCGACATTGAATGAAATGTGGTGCCACGTCTGTAGGCAGTACACAGTGCAATCCTCTCGGACTTCAGCCTTCATCATTGGCTCAAAGCAGTTCAAGATACACACAATAAAGCTTCACAGCCAGAGCAACCTCCACAAGAAGTGCCTGCAGCTTTACAAGCTCAGGATGCACCCAGAGAAGACAGAAGAGATGTGCCGAAATATGACCCTGCTCTTCAATACAGCCTACCACTTGGCCCTAGAAGGCAGGCCCTATTATGACTTTCGGCCTTTGGCGGAACTACTGAGAAAGTGTGAACTGAAGGTGGTGGATCAGTACATGAATGAAGGAGACTGCCAAATCTTAATTCACCATATCGCCCGGGCTCTTCGAGAGGACCTGGTTGAACGCATCAGGCAGTCTCCCTTCCTCAGCATCATTCTGGATGGGCAGAGCGACGACTTGCTCGCAGACACGGTCGCAGTCTATGTGCAGTACACAAGCAGCGATGGGCCTCCAGCAACTGAATTCCTGTCTCTTCAGGAGCTGGGCTTTTCTACAACAGACAGTTACCTCCAAGCATTAGACCGGGCTTTTTCGAGCCTGGGAATACGATTGCAGGATGAGAAGCCAACTGTTGGCTTGGGAGTTGATGGTGCTAACATTACCGCCAGCCTGAGAGCCAACTTGTTCATGACAATCAGAAAGACCTTGCCCTGGCTTCTCTGCTTGCCCTTTATGGTGCATAGGCCCCACTTGGAAATTTTGGATGCCATCAGTGGGAAAGAACTACCATGTTTGGAAGAGCTAGAAAATAATTTGAAGCAGCTGCTCAGTTTCTACCGTTATTCTCCCCGACTCATGTGCGAGTTGAGGGTCACTGCTGCCACTCTATGTGAGGAAACCGAGTTCTTGGGAGACATTCGAGCAGTGAAGTGGATCATTGGAGAGCAGAATGTGCTCAATGCTCTAATCAAGGATTACCTTGAGGTTGTGGCCCATCTCAAAGATGTCAGTGGCCAGACCCAAAGGGCAGATGCTTCTGCCATTGCCTTGGCCCTCCTGCAGTTCCTGATGGACTACCAGTCAATTAAACTCATCTACTTCCTGCTGGATGTGATTGCTGTGCTTTCACGCCTTGCCTACGTCTTCCAAGGGGAGTACCTTCTTGTGTCACAGGTGGACGATAAAATAGAGGAGGCCATCCAGGAGATCAGCCGGCTAGCAGACTCACCTGGGGAGTATTTGCAGGAGTTTGAGGAAAACTTTCGTGAAAGCTTTAATGGCATTGCTGTGAAAAACCTGCGGGTGGCTGAAGCCAAATTCCAGTCAATCAGAGAAAAGATCTGCCAGAAGACCCAGGTGATCCTAGCCCAAAGGTTTGATTCCCGTAGTCGGACATTTGTGAAGGCCTGTCAGGTATTTGACCTTGCAGCTTGGCCCAGAAGTACTGATGAGCTCATGAGCTATGGGAAGGAGGATATGGTACAAATATTTGAACACCTGGAGACAGTCCCATCATTTTCCAGAGAGGTTTGCAGAGAGGGGATGGACACCCGAGGGAGTCTGCTGATGGAGTGGCGAGAACTTAAGGTGGATTATTATACCAAAAACGGTTTTAAAGACTTGCTCAGTCACATTTGTAAATACAAACAGAGATTTCCCCTCCTAAATAAAATAGTTCAGATCCTCAAAGTCCTTCCCACCTCTTCGGCCTGCTGTGAGAAGGGGCGCACTGCCCTGCAGAGAGTGCGCAAGAACAATCGCTCTCGGCTCACACTGGAGCAGCTCAGTGATCTGTTGACGATTGCTGTTAATGGGCCTCCCATTGCCAACTTTGATTGCAAAAGGGCACTAGATAGTTGGTTTGAAGAGAAGTCTGGCAATAGTTACGCGCTATCAGCAGAAATGCTGAGCAGGATGTCATCTCTTGATCAGAAGCCGATGTTGCAGAGCATGGACCATGGCTCTGAGTTTTACCCTGATATTTAGGAAGGAATGCCTCAGATCAGAAAGCAGTTGAATAATTTTTTAATCTATACTCTAAACTTTGATATATTATATAAAATATA
>VXBX01008274.1:0-17251 GCA_013400415.1 Scytalopus superciliaris
ATATATATATATAAATGCCTATTTCTACCAGTCAAAAGTTTCTGATACACCTTCTCTGTTTCATCAAAGACTGAATGCCTGGTAAAGCATCAGGCACAGTTAGAAGATTAAAGACATTTAGTACATTGTGTTAATTACCTGGCTGGCAGGGAAAACCTATCTCTCCTCACCAAATCCTCAGCCAACATTGGGTAGCCACTGATGACCAGAAAATAAGTGGAACAATGTAATGACCTGCTACTGTTAAGACCAGCATTATTTGGTGCTCTACTGACTAGGAAACCTTAGTTGCTGTAATTGCAGGTTTTATTTATGTGAAGATTTGAACTCAGCTCCCTGGAGTGCCCAAGGGTGTCTGTGCACCCCCAGAGGGACCAGCCCTGAGCAGGGTCAGTGCCAGGGCTCTGCACCCAGCCCCTGACACAAACCCTCACCATGGCCCATCACTAATGCCTGTCCAGAGCTTTTACTCATCCCTGCAATGTGACTCTGCAGACAAACCACCAGTGGGAAGATCACTGGCTTCTATAAATGCTTCCCAAAATAAATAGGGGGTAGCACCACACAGGTGAAGGGCACTTGAAATACCTTAAACCAGTTATTCTCTAAGGAATGGATATCATTGCATGGGTTTCATCTGTTTTTATTCCAATCTGTGCCTTCATTCTTTCAAATTGAAAGAATTCAGATGATCGGGATCAAACACAAAGCAGGCACAGGCAAAGCTTGGATACAGAATATAAACCTCCATTCCTGAGTAAGGAAGGAAAAGGAGACTGTAACCAAACACAAACCACCATGTCAATTCTTTATTAATTCCACTTTCCCAAAATAGTAACATCTGTGCATGTAGCAAAATCCCCAGAGACACAAATGAGGACCAGCACGGTATGTGAGCAAATATATAGAGCACCTGCAGTGTGGGAACTACTGACATTGACTTACTTTATTAGAGGACATTTGTCTCAAGAACTTCTCAAACGTTCTTGAGACAATTTCAAGAGGTTGTGCTTTCAGAGAGGGAGGCCCTTTATCCACGAGCCACTTGAGATTGCTACAATAAACTAAAAATAACCTTAAGGGCTTCTCTATCCTTCCCCACAGAGTTGTTAGTAGGGGGTCCTTGGGCACGAAGCTGGTAGAGATGCTCTGGTCAAGAGATCAGAGCTTTTCTTTCACAGATACACCTGAAAACAGAGCCCCAAATACCCACTGGGAAGCAGGACAAGTCTTGGTGGCCCTAATTTGCTGTCCCTGCCTCACCCCGCTGTGGTGGCACAGCTCTCCTGGGGGGAAAGAGCACTCAGCAACCTGGGGTTTATTATTAAGCAGCCCCCTAGACAAAGTCACAACTGAAGAAACAAAGGCTGATGGGACTTATTTAAAAATAGAAACTGCCTTTTAAAAAAAAATAAATAAATAAAAATTTAATATTTAAATGGTTGGTTAACCTGGTAGCAGAAACAGCTTTTTCTCAGTTTGTGTGAACCAGGTCAAACAGCTTTTACCCTCCTCCCAGTCCATCTCCACCTACAGCAGAAAACACAGCAAGCTGTTCAGACCTGTCTCTTCACACACACCTTTCTAGACAAAACATGCTGCTGTTCCCACATCTGTACACAGCCCCCCAAACAGGAATCAATACTGAATAATATGAGCTGTTTCCAAAACACTGTCAGAAGTGCAACTTTGCAAGTTGAACAGCCTGCCTTTATTTCAACAAGTTTGTATTGTCTCAAACTCAGTTTTCCTATTTGCCCAGCACAGCCTTCCAGCCGAAATTCAAAGCAGGAGCCCCCATAAACTCACTCTTTATTCCCCTACAGACATGACACACATCAGTTTGGAGAGAAAACCAACAAACTTCAAGGTTAAGCATTTCTTTGACCTCGTTTTGAACTCAAACACACTATTGTCCCATTGTCACTTCAGATTACTTGTCAGCTGCCAAAACACCAACACTCCTATAGCTTCCCCTTTTCAATCACACTTTTCCAACGTTCCTTCATCCAAAGCCAGCGCACCAACCCCTTTTGACATGAATCTTCTTTTTTTAAGGTCTAAGTATTTCTGCTACAACTTCCAGATCACCAGCTCAGTGTCACTTCGAGTCACACCAATACAATTCCCTTTGAGCGCCAAGGCAGACTCTGATTGTGTCAGAAGTGCAAACTCCGGGTTGCAGGCACGTTAAAGGGTTGCCAATTAACTGTGAAGCGCTAATTAGCCGGCCCTTACCTTGCAGCATGCACCGGTAGGCAGACTCGGAGATGGCGTAGATGTGCGGGGGCATCTCGTGGCGCTTCTTCCCTCTGTACATCTCAATAATGTTTTCTGAGTAAATCGGGAGGTTCTTGTAAGGGTTTATAACTACACAGAACAGCCCTGAATAGGTCTGGAGGAAAAAAAAAAAAATCCAAACATTCCTGTTAGTAAACAGTATTGAAATAGAGTCATAAAGAACACAAAGCTTCTTTCACAGGTTCTGCAGTATTTACCTTAAACCTAAATTGAGGTCCTTTCTGTAGAGCAACTCAAAGTGCATGCTATATCCAAATTATTGGTTTCTACTTCTCTTAAAAGGCTCTTTAATTACCTCCATAAAAAGTAATTTAAAGATAATAAGCGCAGGTAAATTTGAAGAGCAGCATCTGATCTCTTTCCCACAGACATTTAAATCTCCCTCCTGTTTGCCAAGTTACAGGCTTCATGGACACCTTTTGATGTTCAGCTCCTTCAGTAAAATGTGCATTCCAAGGTCTTTTCATTTTTGAAGGAACTGATAATCTCCACTGCTCCAGAAAATAATCTGGACGAGGGAAAAGCCTATTTCAAACCATGGCTGTATTTCTGTTATCCTGTTATTTTCTCCTATCTGTACATCTCTGCTGCCCATCAGCCCTCCTCAGTCCCACGGGGAGGTCCTTCCCTCCCAGCCCAGCCCTGCAGACACTTCACAGCCTGCTTTTGGAGCTGAGGCTCCACAGAAGGGCCCAGCAGGAGCCCAGCACGGAGGGAGCACTGCTGCTCTCCCTCACTCTTACTGAGGCATTTCTTGATCACAACGTGCCCCAGTGCTGCAGAAGGGAGCCCACAGTGAAGTGATGGCCACAGGGCCACCTTTCCCTGTGATCCGAGTCCCACAGGCTCCTCCAGGACAGCTCCAGCTCTGCTCCACACAGGCTATTTATCAGGAAGTTACCTCAGCCATCTCCACGGCAGAAGAAGACACAGAGGCGGCCACTGACACTCGGTTATGTGGGAGGGACACACGAGCAGGGGCTGGCTCGGCATCAAAGGCTGAGCTCCCAGACAGACACCCTGCACACCCCAGAGCTCACCAGGGGTGTTTCCCTAATCCAAGGCATCTGGAGGGCTCTGCCTTTTCAGCAGCAACCAAAACTGAGGGCTCTTAAGGAAGCAAAATCCCTCCATTCCCCGTTATCTCATCACGTGCTGTGACAGCGTGTTCCTTTTGGTCACTGCTGACATTCCCATCTTCACCAGCTCAGAAACACGGCCACGAGACCAGGTCTGAGAGAAGCAGGAGCAAGTGTCAGGAATGCCATGTTTCTTACCTTGGCAGGCTGAGAGAAGGACTAGACAGCAAGCAGACAGCATTATCAGCTCTGAGAGCCCAGAGCACTGAGCAAGTAACTCACTATTCTTATAACATTAGCCAATCATTAGCCAAAAGTAAATACAAAGCATTTGTATCATCACAGCAGCTGAAAGTCTGATCTGCCCCTTTTTTTTTTTTTTCCCTAAGTATAAAAGACTTTATTTGGAGGAAAAGGTGCCTCCCTGTTCTTTCTACACCTACAAGGGATTCTGGAAAGTCAGAGAAAAGGTGATCTCTGAACTGATCCAGGAGCACCATCAGCAAAGCAAAAGAGCTTGGTTTTACACCGGGTATCCTGACATGGGGACATCTCGTGTCCTTAGAGGAAAATACTCCCTCTGCTTCGGTCAGATCTGCTGGATGATAAGCACTGCAGGGCCTTACCATCTAAATAAAGCATTTCTTTCTCAAGAGAAAGGAAACAGATGTTATCAGGTCAACTGATCCAAGCATAAAGAACAACTTATCAGTCATTAACTCGACATAACACGGGTCTGTTGGCAAGCAGGCAGCTCCTTCCCGAGCTCCTTTCCAGCCACAGGTTCCTACCACTGCCCCTCCTGCCACCATCAGTGTCCTGGCAGTAACAGAGGGAGCTGGACACAACAGAAGGCAAGTTTCAAAAGGAATCGGTTGGTAATGATCAGTTCCCTGCCCAAACTCATTGATGGTCAGTGGTGATAGGGAAGGGGAGAGGGGAGGCAGGACAGCTGCAGGGTACAGCCCACTGCCTGAGGAGCACTGCACCTCCCCTGCCAGCCAGCTCCCCTGTGGGCACACACACACATCTGCCACCACCCCTGGGGACACGGAGGCACCAAGAACCACCACAAGCCTGGTTTCCACTCTGGTCTTCAAATAAAGGTAAGCAGGAGAAAGGCACACAGTCCCCGAGCCCAGCCCAGAATCACAGAGCAGCACCTCCACGGCTCCCAAGGCACTTGGTTACTGTCACTGCAGGGACAGCTGGTCCAGAGAGAGGAGTCCCCACACCCAGAGTCCCCTTGAGACCCGTCCCAGCACACCCCAAACTCTGTAAGGGCACCCCTGTGTGCTGGAGCCAGCAGCCCTCTGCCCTCCAGGGTGACTGGGCACTCCCACCCAGCAGCACTCCCGAGCCCTGCTCTGGTTTCCACCACAAATCACTTCCAATTCACCTCCCTGGGCTGCTGTTCCTCATCCTCCTGAGCACTGGAGCTCCCAAACCAGGGACTGATTAAGCTCTAAGGGTGGTGTTGAATAAACTAGCTATATTACAGTCACCCTTTCAAAAGCAATGTCTATTTCTCTGCAAATTCATCCAAAACTTTTACCAGTTATTCTGGCCTTTTATGTTCCCAACAGAAAGCTGTTGTTTTATACCCAAAATCACTGCCCTTCCCCAGCTATGAATAACCTGATGGGGGGGGGGGAATACAAAGCCCAAACCTTAAGTGTTTTAAGATAAGACTGTTTGAAGATAATCCTTCTCTCTTGCCCCCAGTTGCTTTGGCATCTTTTATTTCCCCAGCACAGACATGGAGTAAATGTTACTATTTAGCTACACCAAGAATTAATAACTTATAAAAATAAACTCAACAGTCCTTCAGACCTCTATTGATAATACCTAACCTGGGAGCCTTTCCTGACTCTCTCCTGAAGCAGGAATTGGATGGACTTGTGAACCTGCAAAGCCCAACAATGCCAACAGAACTTGGCCAGTCTAGAAAAGACCAGCAAATATTCTGAGCAAATGAAAAGGGTTAATTTCAGAGTCTCTGTGTTGAACAAGGCCAAATTAGACTTTATAAAGCACAAAATTCTACATTTCACCAGTGCTGGGGTTCATTTATTTGAAACTAAACCTGAAGGACAGGCTTTTATCCCAGAGCACCCAGTCTGTGCCATGACACAGCCCTTCACAAACTCCAACACCTTGATTTCCTTCACAGCTGTTACCCAGTTGACTCTTCCACAGTTTCCCTGCAGAATTTAAAGCTCACACTTCCTTCAAAACACAACACTGCACAGCCCCAAATTATTCAAAGGAAGAAGGAACTGAGCTCTCCCAGGATTCCTGACCATCATCTATTGCAGAAAGCAAAGTATGAACATATTGGTGGGCTGTGTTCATGGCTTGGTAGGCACAGAAACACAGAAGGGATGGGTTTATTGAGCCAAATTTAACTGAGAGGGAGGTGAACTGTACCAAAGTCTTTTAAAGCTATTTTATAACTGCAAGTCTCACAGCACATCCCTGTACCTAAGACAGCAGATTGGAGGCAAGGGCTTTTTGCATGCAAATTAAGCACACAAAAAGTAGCCTGAGAATGTTTCACACCCCTCAAAAAGCATCTTGGTGAGCAGCCACAGGAAGGATTCTCAGGAATACCTGCCCTGACAAATGCACACCCTGCTCAATGAATGCAACCATAGAACTGTTAGAGTTGGCAGAGCTGTCAGACACATGGCAGGGGCAGTGATGCCTCCTGTATGCCACAGCTCCCGGGCTCTGAGGGCACTGCCCTGTGGGAATTAGAGCCAGGACCAGCACTGACAAGCTCCAGTGCCCACCCCCTCTGGATGAGAACCAGACCTCATTCAGTTTTCAGCTGACAGGGGTAGATATGTGTATTAAGAACTGAAAGGCAAGTAAAGATGATGCTGATTCACCTGGAGCTCACAGGACCAGCTGCAAACCAGCTGTTTACCCAAAACACACCTTTCTCTTGAGCCAGGATCAATCCCCAGCAACAGGACATGCTGGAGCAACCTGAGATGAGCTCAGCTGGTGAGAGCAGGGTGCTGACAACAAGGCTGTGGGTTTGATCCCCTCATGGGCCATTCACTCACAGAGCTGGACTCGATGATCCCTGTGGGTTCCCTTCCAACCCAGAACACTCAGGGATCCTGTGAATGCACACTCCAGGCAAGGCTCCAGAGACAAACACTCAAGGAGAGCTCTCACAGAGGTTTGGTACACAAACTCTCCTTCAGGACACTAAGTGTGGGGTTTGAAGGTTTCCAGATGCAGCTTTTATGCAGCAGTTTGTCACAGAGCAATCTGGGTTCTGGTAAGCTGCCCCAGACTGCAGAGTTCAGGCTCCTGGCACTGGCCTGTTTGAAAACTCCATCCTGTTCCCACAGCCTGAGGCAGATGAAGTGAAGGACTGGCAAACAGTGTGTTATTCCCAGGTGAGAGCACGTGGGAGTTCAGGCTCTAAATCCAGAGTGTGGGCTTCCATGGCCTGTCTTCCCTTAAAACCATCTCACACCTTCCCTGGGCAGACACAGATGGAAGTGTTAGGGGTCAAAACCCCGGGACAGTTCCTTGGATTAAGAGCTCAGTTTTTCAGTTCCTGAATCCAGGAACATGCTGTTATGACTTAGGTGGGTTTCCCCTGCCACAACATCAAAAGGCCTCTTAAAGCACCACTTCAGAGCACATTCAAAAGATGCAGGTAAAGTTCTGGGATTTGTAACAATCAGTTTGCATCACCTAAGCATGCAGGCTCAACATTCATCTCCAGTTCTTCAAATATAAAAAGTGACAGATTTACTCTATTACTACAAAAATCATTAGGCTGAGGCAAGTAAACATCTACACATCTCTCACCTGAAATAGAAACCAGCAGTTTCCAGCCTAGCAAGCAATCCATGTTTTAAGTGATATCCCATAATTAACAGAGTGGAGCACATTCTCCAGGTTGGTAAATTGTCTCACTGTAGCATTTCCTTGCCTGGTTTCTCTTCCTGAGGTTACAGACCCACTTTTCACACTCCAGGGCCTTCTGAGGTCTCTGAGCTGGACATGGTTCCCTCATGTAGCACCTTTTCTCCTTAAGTTATCCCATCTTAAACTCAAGCCTTAAAGAAGGGCAGGCAGCTCTTCAGTCTCACAGAGGAGGAAGGTGAGGTATTAAAACAAAAAACAAAACCCAAACAACCACAACAAAACCCAGTAAGTTCTGTTGGTACCCACAAAGCTGGAATCAAGGGAAAGGAATAACCTGCAGAGCACTGGGAAGCTCAGGCCAGAGAGGCCACTGTTACTCAGGACAACTGAGGGAGGGAATGAGAAAGGGAAGGAGCACAACACACACACCAGCTTTAGTGAAAAAGCCCAGCCCATGACTTGTGTGTGGATATTCTCTGTATCTGGAGCTGAACAGAGGCTCACAGTGCTGTGTTTTCACTTTCACAGCCCTCAGGAGATGTGTTTAAAGAGAGAACCCCCCACACTGGACCAGCAGTGCAGTTAGACCCTGCTCAGTGAGCTCTGCCCCTCTCAGACAGGCTCAGGGTCACAGCCACTCAGACAGAGCTGCCTCAGCCACAGCAACTGCTCAGAGCTAAAACATGATCTGAGCTTGCACCAGGGCCAGAGAAGTATTAATATCCTTTCACAAGGCTCCTGTGCAGCTGCATGTTGGAGCTTGACTGCCCCACAGACAGCTTTCCAAGAGGCTCCCGTGGGTTCTGGTGCAGGCACACGGCTTGTCCTGCAGCACAAAGCACTTAACAGGAGGCCAGGAGCCAACCTGCTGCTCCTTTCTAGGCTGTCAAGCTACCTGTTTTTATAGAAACAGAATATCTGACAAGAACATGCACTTTTTCATAGCTCTGCTTGCCTCAGGGCAAGGAGGGAAGTGACTGATTCCCTTCAGTCCCTCAGACACTTCTAACAAAGCAAAACTCTGCACAGAGCTCCCTCAATTTAATCACATTTATGAGTCTTCCAAAAATCAGAGTCAATATAAAAGCAAGTTCTTGTGTCAAAGCAACATTTCCAGTGTGATCCCCTGCATTTCCTCTGCCAGGTACTGGGTATTAGATCAGTGACTGGTTTGTGTCAAGGAAGAGATGGCATCAAGTAACAAACTCTATTTCTTGAGGGTTTCTTTTTAATATCAATATTTGACACTCAGTAACGTGAAACATTCCCAACTGGACCAGCAGAAAATTAAAGCAATTAGAACACAGAGGCTTATATAATACCACAGATTGTTCTAGGTTACACTCTGGCCTCACAGGAGGCAGCAGCTTAGCAGAAGGAACAGCTTACAGACAGCTCCTCAGTGCAGTGTTACCAGAGCTCCCACCCACAGCAGGCTCTGGAACTGGGGACTGTGGCATAGCTCTCATTCCTTCCCTCTTCTGTTCCAGCAAAATGCAAAGCACATTAGAGAAGGGAAAGGAAAGGGCTGCAGGCCAATTACAGAGGCAACACTTGCAATTATCACAAAGATACCTGCTGAAGCACTTTTCCTTGCACACCAGTGAGCACGTTTCCCTCCTTACTGGGGGAAAGGAGAGCCAGCAGTCACCTGCAAGCAGGGCAGGAACCAGCAGGAGGTTCCAGGAGCTCTCAGCCTCACAGAAACAGCTTCCAACCCTTCTCCAGAAGATTTTTAAGAAAAAAAGAGAGGTGGAGGAGGGGACAGGGAAGATACTGCACAGTTCACTGGACTCTGGAGCTGAGTTTAACCCCTTCCTAAAGGCGCTTCACCAGCTTTTAATCCTTCCTCAAGGAACAGCAAACCCAGCCAGCCCCAACTCGACTTGCCCTACAGCACACCCATCTCAGGCCCACGACCCCACCTCAAACTCCCTCCCTGAGCCCCCCAACTCAGGCCATGGGCTCCCCCACACCCCCCACCCCAGCCACACGTGCCAGAGGCCACGGGGAGACTGACACAGGTCACCACAAGTCAAGCGTTTGAGAAATTCTATTCATTTTAATCCTTCTGACTGAATGAGGTCAGGAAGCAGTTAAGTCATAGTTGCCATGATTTATGGGGCTATCAGAAAGCCACACCATCAACTGTGAGCAGGGGACTTCCTCCAGGAAAGCTGGGCCTAGAACAGATGAGGCAACAGCAATGCTTTTTTTTTTTAGGTAAGTTTTTATCAAGCCCACTGGGTTTGAGCAGGTTCATTTTTACTGTCACTTAATTACACCCCACATCTCTGAGTGAGCAATTCCTTCACCCCATCCTGCTGCAGCAGCTACAGGAGTGGGGGCTTCTGACTGCAAGAGACAGGCTTCTGATCCTGCCAGATCATCTTGCAATTAGAAAAGACACTCCAAGTCAAATGTTTAGAGACCCACTGAGTGGGCAACGTCCCATTTCATCAGAACTTCCCAGGCATTCACCTGCACTCCCCACTCAGACCATGAAAACAGAGCCATCTGCAACCTGGATCTCAGACCTCTCTGGGAAATCAGGACCTGGTGCCAAACCTGCACAGGATCCATCTGGGCTCACCAAAATATTTCTGCTAACGAGATACTCACAAGGCCACGCTTTTAAATTTCAAATATGCTTTACAAGGGAAATGGAAGGGTCTTTCTTGCCATCAAAAGATGTGCTGACCACAGGCAGAGCTTTAAATTGCTGGGAAAAGTGTCACCCAGCCCTGAGTTAACAGTATTAACAGTCACTAGCTTATTCATTCCGAGTCCAGACAGGGTCTGTAACACAAGGAACAAGCTGCTTTCCATTTCAGCAGAAATGAGGTATTTACATTCCTGATCCATGCAATTACCTGTATTTTGGCTAAAAGAAATGCTTCTCAAGGACTTTTTTAGCAGCCAGGTTGGATGGGGCCTCTGAGGCACCTGGGTTAGTGGAAGGTATCCCTGACCATGGCAGGGGGTTGGAACGAGGTGAGGCTTAAGGTCCCTTCCAACCCAAACCAGTCCGGTGTTTTAGGACTTAGAAACTCAAAATACTACAGAACTTATATCCAGAATGCTGCCTTAAGTATTTCTTAGGAGTGGTTAGGAACCACTTTGCTTTTTGCAGCTCTTAGAAGAGGTATAGCCTGTGTCAAAATTCAGAGTTCAAAATGAAAAAGGGTCATCTTGCTCTGAAGAGAAAGAAAAGGACTCTCAAGCTGCACACTAACCAGTCTCCAGAAACAAAATGGTGAAAAAAACTACTTAGATACTTTTTAAAAAAATGAAGACACCATTCTTTCCTTCAGATGAGCCATGAGTCAAATTAAACAGTAAACTTAGAGTAGAAACCTCATTTTGAACATAACTGACATGCCTCTACATGAGCTTTCTGAACAGAGCAGAGCTAATACATTGTGAATATTGAAGTGCAGAGGCATCAAGATGGAGAAAACGCCTCTTCCTAAAGCAAAAATTCCTTTGCAGCTCTCTCAGGCTTCATTTGTAGCTCCCCAAAGCACCCAAGTATCTCTCCCCTCTGCATTGCCAAGTGCAGCATCTGTCCTCCTGGCACTCTATTTTCAGACTAAATCCTCCTTCTTACCTCCCCTGCCACTTTCCATCCCTTCCCACCACCACCAGAGACACCTCTGAAGCATCTCCCCTTTCCCAGGGCTCCAGCTGAAGCAGGCAGCTGTGGCTGGGACAGCCAAAAAGTCACCTCTTCAGGCAGGTGACCCCCCAGCCCTCTGAGCCACAGCAAACTGCTCTGACCCTCCCCAACTCAAGCACAGCAGGCTGGAAACCCAGGGCAGGGAGTGCCTACCTTCCAATGCCACGCTGGGCCATGAAGAGCTGGGAAGCTGCTCCATGAAAACCCCCAAAGCTCCTCAAGCAGTGACAGGGAGAATTATTGGAGCAGTAATCTTGCCTATCACAGCTCGTGACAAAGCATCAAGTGTGGTCTTGAAAATTCAGTAGCACCCAAGGCTGAGGGACCCTTCACATCCAGCCCTTCCAGTGCATTTCATGGCACCATTTCACTGTCTGATTCAAAGATTATTTCCCACCCATGAAATCACATTTTGCTGACATGACTTAAGCAGAAAAAGTCTAAGGCTGATACCTGGAAGCCTCCACAGTGCAGGCATTTTGCACATGGATCATGTAAAAATAAAGATGTTTCCTTGCTCAGACTACAAAACTCCATGACCCAAAAGCTCTGACTAGAACTAAACTCCTCTCCCAAAGCAGCATCTCCAGAAAGGCAGCTGCAACTCAGTTCACCATGGTATATTCAAAGAAACACCACAAAACCAGTCTGAGCAAAATCATCTTTATTCCAAACCTTCAAAGGGCCTCCCAAGCCTCTGGGTGTTCCTCCTGGGTGCCCTTCCAATGAACTACCCCCAGTTCCAGACCTACAGCTGAAGAGTATCACCAACTTTAGGCTGGAGCCAGGATTAAAGTTGGCCCCTCCAACCCAGAGCAGCCAAAGTTTTACATGAGGCTGAAGAATCTGCAGCTCACAAGCATTTACAGTAACCAGAATACATGAAAAGCTGCCACTCCAGCAAGATCTGAGACCAATTTAGAGCACTAGTGACTCAAATGAGACATAAGAAATGCTGATACCCCTAGAAAAGCTCAATATTTGGAAAAGCTCAGCTATGAAACACAATGAAGAGGGAATGCTCTCAAGCCAGGGTGATGAGAAAACAAAACACCTGCACCTTCACACAACCAGCACTTGTGCTTGATGGAAGCCAAGCCTCAAACACGAGCAGAGATCTCAAGGACTCCAAAGCTCTGCAGCACCATGCTTAGTCATTGGCAGCTTAAGGGGAAAAGTCCAAGTGCACTAAGTCATAGTGACAGATTTACCCATTCTCAGGGGTGAAAATATATATAGAGAGAATACATATATCCAAAAGGATTTGCTGCAAAGGTAGTCCAGCTTCTCTAGGAAAGATTTGGGGGATTTTAACATATTCTTGTTAGACTCAAAACAAACCTTGTGGCAAGAAGTGGGATCGGTGGCCTTAAAAGTGGAGCGAGAACTTCAGTTATTTCATCTCCAAAGCAGAACTGGGATCACTATAGTTCACATCCCACCAGCCTTCCCGGCAGTTCTTGTACAAGTCCTGCTGCCCTTTCATCCTCTGTGCTGCCATGGACAGAGTACCAAGCCCTGATACCATGCTTTTACAAGCCACTGATCCTCCACACTCCCCATCTGTGTTCATCTCCCCCAGCACAGCCACTCAGAGCCCCAGATCGCACCACTTGGCAGGCATTGAGATGTCAGGAGTTCCAGAAGCTCCTGGCCATCCCTACTTGGATGTCACACGAAACTCCTGGTGAAACAAGCATCAGTGCCCAGGTCACCAGCTAGCTTTAGTCAGCCTCCCTGCTCCCCCAGCAGCGTCACCCTGGGCAAGCAGATCACACACCGATGACTAGAGCCACTGGCCAAACCCCTCACGGGGCTGTTTCCTTTCTAGGGATTGCAAGGAAACATGTATCTGCTTCAGTTGCCACTCTTTCACCTCCCACTTCCCAGAAAGGCAACGCTGCATCCTGCCTACTGTCAAAGTCAAGGGCACCAAATCAGACCCACCACCTCCACCTCATCTGCTTGAGGCCCACGCCGAAATACAGGATTTGGGTTTGGTTATTACAGGAGTGCTCTGTGGAAATCAAAACACACCTTCAACCAACTCATGTCATGGCCAAAGCAGCAGAACTGACTTCAGCTCAGTTAACTTTGGCTCTTTTCCTTATCCCAGGCAAACACCAGCAGGGATTGCAGGCAGTGGCTCTGGGCTGTGCCACACTCATGGAGTTTGGGGATCCCTGCCAGAGATCCCTGCCAGAGCTGCACTAAAATCCCCACTGGCTCCAGTTCTTGAAGTTCCTTGCAGCCTGTGGATCTTCCAGCCTTTACTCTAACACTTCTCTTTCCCCCACCTCCAGAAAACAAGCTGAGTTTTAGTTTCAGACAAGCAGCCCTTAGTACAGCTGCACTGAACCCTTACTCCTGGTAAGAGCAGCATCCCCCAGCAATGTCCCTGTAATTCAGGCTTCCAGTAAAGGCCAACAGATCCAGGAGCTCCTCAATCCCAACCAACTCCTTCCAGCTGGGGGGCAGGGAGCTCAGCACCACTGCACTGAAGCACTCATCCTCCTCTGTGCCAGCAGCATCACAAGGCCAAGGAACCAGGTTTTCAGTCTGCCTCACCAGTGAAAGAATGAAACCAGAAGGCACCTTTTGGGGAGTGGAGGGGCAAGAGAAAAGAGGTGAATCACCTGCAGAGTATGAGAGACTCCACACACATGGCAGGCCAGCCCTTCCCAAAGGGAGGTCCCCACAGTGCCACAGCCCTGTGGCTGCACACAAGTGACAGGTTCTCACACAGCCTCCAGAGGCATTGCTGGCTCTGTTCACTGGGTGGCTTGGGCCAGAGCTTGCTGTGACATTTAAGGCCCTCAGCTTTTAACCTTCACAATGAAATAGGGTTATAATGGTTGTAATGAATTTCATAACAGTCATCACTAGGATTGATACACAGACTGAAAACTTTTGACCTATCAGCCTTGTTTACTTTTAGTTTTCAATCCAGTCCCTACTAATTATCCAATTAGTTTCCTAATGCAGGAATCATTCCAGAAGTATTTTTCACTGAGCTCTGCTGTAAACATCTTGGGGTAAGGCCTTGGAAGGGTAAAAACCAAAAACCCACAGAGGGAGCTGACAAAGAAGCACAAATACAAAAAAAAAAAAAAATTTAAGTTGCATATAATTCTTAGTAAGTCTAAATATTACCAAGGAAAAAAAATTAAGTAATACTTCAATTAATAACTAAATGGAGGGGAAAATGAGCCAACTAGCAGGACTAAATAAAATGGATTTAAGCTTCTAGACAAGTGTTTTAAAGTGAACCAAGCATTTAAGCAGATGTTTCAGCTTCTTTTGGGATAGAAAGTCCCCTTGTAGCTCTTCATGAATCTCTGCTCTGTGCCATCAGTCTGCCAAGAGACCAGGAGCTGCTCTGAACTGCACAGGAAAGACCTGGGACAGTGTCCAAGGGAGGAGCAGGGTCAGACAGCACCAACAGTGCTCTGATTCCCAACTCTGGGGCAAGATGGTGATAAGCCAGATGTTCAATTAGTGCTTCAAAAACCACTGGAAAAAAAATAGCTTTATCTTATTGGTTTATTTTAAGCACTTGAACACATTCTTTCCTGGCCACTCTGTTGATGTTCAGTTCCAAAAAGACATTTTGCACTCCCAGCACTCTCCAACTTCAGCTTTTAAATAACAAAATAGCCTGTTATTGCCACTTTTAATATACAACAAGTTAAAACATGATATGTGCTCATTCACCTGAGCATTAAACACAGCAATTCAGCAAAGTGAGGGTTTGTCATCTCCCTCTGCTCAGACAAACTTGCCCAGTGGGCCAGCTCAGCACATGAGACAAGTGCCCCAAGGAGCAGCACGAGTGGAGCCCCTGGAGCTGCCATTTCACATTCTGCTGCTCAAAGACACTCACAGAATTATATTCTTTGTTTTATGACAGTTCTTGACCCATGCACAGCATGGAAAAAGGCTTTGGACTAATGTAAATGGCAGAGACACAGGAATTTAGGCTGTCAAAAATCACAGATATGACCCATTCCCTCTGTTTCACACAGTCAAGGGATGGGAACCAGGAAAGTTCAGCCAAATTAGTGCCCAGAATGACTCCAGTAATTAGTACTTACGTAGATGAGCCCAGAGTAATAGCGATCCTTTAAATTATGCAACACGGAGGCTTCATTCAAACAGGTTAACTCTGCCATGTCTTCCACTTTAGAAAACTTGGGAGGATTCATCTTCTGAACGTCATCTTTATTGACCAGTGCCTTCTTGCCGTTCTCTGCCAGTTCCACCAGCACCTCATCCCCCTTCTCCTCCTTGATGCTGGCTGCCTCAAAGCCATGCCGCTCCGAGGGGATCCACACCAGCTTCTTTGCAGTCCAGTCAGCCTGGGTGGCAGGGTTGTAGATGACAGCCCTGTCCACGAAGAGGTACCTCTCGGGATCCTCCTGCCCCAGCCTCTGTGCCATGGTGGGAAGCGAAGGTGTCCTCTCTCAGTCACCCTGTCGGTGCGGAGGGAAAGGCAAAGGGCGCGTCACAAACGGCACAAGGAACGGAGCCAAATGACCCACCACCAGTAGCTGTGCCTTCCCTGGAAGGAGCAGCATATCAGTCATTCCCCCCACGGCCTGGAGAAGCTGCTGCACAGCTGAGAGCCCCCTGGCCACGCAGAGGCCTCTGCACAAACCAACTGCCAGACAGAAGTTAAATGACCTGTCAAGCATCATCCAAGCCCAGTGCAGGAAAGCCAGTATGAACTGGTTCCTAACTGTGCACCAGGAGCTCGTGTGAGAGCTGCAAGCAGGAAAAACACACCCCTGTCCTGGGCTTAGATAAGGAGGAAGAGCAAATTGAGCAGAATTTTATTAGTAAACTTGGCTGCAATGGAACAGTGAAAAAGAAAAACACAAAGATAGAGACAAGCCCACATTTCTGCTCAGTGGAATGGCTGGCTGCAGAAACCAGAAGGGCAGCGAGAATGTGTCTTAAAATGGGGATTCTCAACTACAGATAAGAACTGGGGACACTTGCAGTTTCTGCAAGACATTAAGCCAGCTAAACCCTGGTCATATTCTTCCTGAAAAACACGAGACACTGCATTTCTCCAGCCTGCTCCTGTTCTCAGTCCTGAGCGCTGACATCACCATATTCCAAAAAAATGTCTCCAGATCTCAAGTTTACCTCAAGGCTCAAGACACTGCAAGGGCTGATGCTGGATTTTCCAAGAGCTCCACGGGTAATTTGAAGGGGAAAGAAAAACTGCTGACTGACAAGAGCCACGGCACACTCATTTTACCTCCTGGCTCTATCCAGGAGAGGCCCCTGCACCACCCGTGGGCTCTGCTGTCACAGCCACGATGGCCAGAGCTGGCAGGTTCATCTGGAACTCCCTGAGGAGCAGAAAGGTCAAGCCTAACCCCCTCACACTCAGGCCATTAAACATCTTGGTTGGTAAGGCATTGAATACCTTGGTTTGTCACACAATGTTACATTAGCTACGGGAGCCTTTTCCAGCAGGTAACCTAAAGGTCAGCTTGGGAAGAAAGCCAGGGAGGTTTCCCAAACTGCATTTATCACCTTTCCTCCCATGGCAGGCACCCTAATGGAAGCTCTGCAACCCAACCTCCCTCGGAAGACCGTATAATTAAGCACAATAATTGTGTCTCCATCTGCGGCAGAGATCTGCTACATGGTCCAACTTTGATGTAGGGCAATCACGAAGCCAACCCAACCCTTCCGAGGTGCGAGGAGCAGCCCGGTTACCACGGGCGGCTCAATCCCAATCAAGATGTGATGACTCAACATTAAAAGTATTTCGGAAGAGCCCGAGAGGAAAATCTCCATGAGGAGAGAGGGAACGGCTGAGGGGACAACCTTGAGCGATGAGCGGGCTCCAACAGCACGAAAAATGAGGATATTAATCAAGGAATGCCACACCTGGGTGGGGAAGGCCGGAGATGTCACAGCAGAGCCTCCAATCCCCAAGGAGAAGGGTGACTGTGCCCCGGCTCCAGCAGAGCCCCGGGGCACCCAGGGCCACCCCTTTGTGCCAGTGCCCAGGGGTGACACGGCCAAAGCCACCCAGGGTAAGCCCGGGCTCGGCTCCCACACACCGACAGGCAGAGAGACCTGAAGGTCAAACAAAGCCCGGGCGACAACAACAAAAATTATAATAAAAAAAAAAGAAAATAATCAACCATTTACCGTTCCCGGGCGGAATCAAAGGCTGGGCAGCCTCATGAACGCGTTCACATATAAATGAGCGTGTGAATGGTGTGACTGACCCCGCGGGACCCCCAGGCCAGGCCCAGGGTGTCCCCCCCCC
>VXBX01008274.1:18028-29554 GCA_013400415.1 Scytalopus superciliaris
TGGTACCGGGGGGTTCGGGGGATGCTGGGCTTTGGTTTCGGGGGGTTTGGGGGTAACACCCCGGGGATGCTGGGCTTTGGTTTCGGGGGTACCACCCCGGGGGATGGTGGGCTTTGGTTTCGGGGGTACCACCTCGGGGGATGCTGGGCTTTGGTACCGGGGGGATTCGGGGGATGCTGGGCTTTGGTATCGGGGGGATTCGGGGGTACCCCCTCGCCTTTCCCCGCACACGAGCGGCTCAGGAATTAGAGCCGCTTCGGTGGAAGGAATTTGTGGTGTCCGATCCTCCTGGCCGCGAGCGGGGCGAGGAGCAGCGGGAAGTGCCAGGAGGGAGCACCAAACCTGCCGTGGGGCAAACCGGGAGCGAGGGAGGAAGGAAGGAAGGAAGGAAGGAAGGATGTCTCCCGTTTCCCCTGCGCTTTCCAGGATCAGCCTGCGCGAACAGGAGCGTTTCAAAGCATCACCTGCCGTTCCAACATCCCTTTGCTCTGTTCAAGTCGCTCTTGTTTCAGCTGCTCTGTTCGAAAGGGGGCAATAAGACCGAGCGTGGCGATCCAGGCTCCCGGCACGGGGCTGGGAATCGCTGGGTCATCTCCGCTCATCCCGCACACAAATCACTTTTCAGGAGCAGCCCCTGGCACTCGCATTGCTGCGGAAAGGCTCCCTCTTTAATTACCCTTTCAGTGGGAGGTCTCGTACATCCTGTTTCTCCGAAAAATCAGGGTGTTGACTCCGCAGGCAGATGAAAGCCCAAAGGCTGAACCTGTTTTCGCTGGGCAAGGACTGTGCCACTCCTGCTGCCCGGGCTGGCAGAGCCAGGCCAGCACCGCGTGGGCTCGGGGTTACCTAAAAACACACACACACACACACACACACGAGGGGTGCAGCACCTCCCGGGGGTGCCCAACCCTCCCCTTGCTCAGCCATCAGCTCTCCGGGAGAGGAGATGCTCAGCCAGAGCAACACCAGCTCCTCGGCAGCACCAGGGAAAGCCTGGAGGGTGTTTTGCTCCCTCTGGAAAGGCCACGAACACGTGGAGGAGCAGCAGCATCACCAGTTCATGGTCACGCCTTGAGGAGGACGAGGGCGGTGCAGCATCCACACCTCGGTGCCCTCCCAGCTCAGTCAGCACCTGCTTCCAGCTGCACTCAGGAAAGAGCAGCTTTTGAAACGTAGAAACGTCACCCAGAAAACATTGATCTAGGCACAAAGCTGCTTGAAGAGTTTTGGTTTCTTTTAGAAACTGATTTCCCATGGAAAATCTTTGAGGGCCCTGTAGATGCCACGTGGAGCGTGGCAGGGTTATAGCATTGGGTTATTATTTTTATCACACTATTATTTTTATCCAGGCTGGTGTTAGGAAGGAATTCCCCAAATCCACTAAATGTCTTTAACCCGTGGAGGGAAAGATGATATCTCAGTCTTGCCCAGGAAAGAGCAGAGAGTGGAAAGAGCTAAAAGAAACATTTTTCATATAGGATTTTTATTTGAAATAGAAACTCAGCTTGTCCCTAATCCTAAAATTGTTTCCATGCCTTTACACAGGAGGTTCATGATGCCATTCCTAGCAGGGCCTGCACATGCTTAAGACAAAGCCTGTCCCCTGGGTGTTTCCAGGCAGGTAAATAAGAACCACTTAAGCTTAAAGCAGCTCTTGAGGTTTTTAAAACAGTGTGGAGGATTTGGGGGGGGGCGAATGCTCCATTAATTTCTAATTTAGAGTTCTTACTAGTGATGGAACGTACTGGAAAGCTGATTTGCACCCTGGGTGCTGTGCTCCTCCATCCCCAGCCTGCCTGGGACAGTGCTGAAGGAAAGCACACATCTGAGTGGCCCAGCTCTTTGTTGTGTCCCATGGCCCTGCCAGCACCCACAGATAAGCCAAACAATCTTCATTTCTTGATTATTTGGCACTCTTACCTCCTGCTGTCCCCCCTGCCCTGCCTTCTGTCTGCAGCAGCTTTTGGAGGCATCTCCAAGAGTCACAAACCCAGGTCTGGCCTCCCCAGGAGCCCCACAGGCCCCGCAGAGCATCTTTCTGGGTCAGCTTTGCCCTTCAGAACTTCAAGCATTCGGCAATTCTGAGCCTGGGTTTAGCATGAAATACTGAAATGCAGACATTGCACACACGCAGACGAGGTGTGTGCTTAGTGGTGACAAGGGGACACCCAAACAAAACCCGTGTGGGTTCAGTTTCCAGTTCAAACTGGGACTTGGGAGCCACAGCACTGCCCTTGGCCGTGGCAGACATGAGGTCACGTTTGTAGAAGGTGCTGTGACCCCTCAGAAGGAAGGAAGGTTGGAGGGAAAAGGTTGAATTGCTCATGTATAAACTGCCTGCTTTGTTGGTGTGGGATCAAAACAGAGAGGCGTAGGAATAAAAGGTAAATTACTCCACGAGAAAATTGCTTTATAATAAACATTTCTACGTGAGAAGCTTGAAAGGAATTGGAAATTCAAGCCTCGTGCTTAATGCTTGAGTTTCAAAGCTTTCTGAGCTGCACTAAATGACAGTAAGATGAGGTTACATTTATTTCTTGCAGCAGAGTGTCCTCCAGGGCCACACTGGTTATTTTATCTCGTGTGTCAATAGGAAACGTTCCAAAACAGGAGGTGTTCTGCAGGGCACCGTGCAGGGATCAGCACCAAACATGAGCTTCATTGTCTCACTCAGCATATATTTCAGGCCCAGGCAGTTTAAAAAGTTCACTAAATCAGGAATGGAAAGTGTGCTCCTTCCTCTCCAGAGGGGCTTGCACAATAGCTGGTTGGCCAGGCTGCAGGGAACCTGATGTCAGATCAGCAGAAATAGCCACCTCTGCAGTGAATGAGTCAAGGCCTGGGCAGCAGGGAGGGATTTGCACTCCCTCTGAGCACACCCCCAGCATTTCCTCACAGGCCCTGCTTGCTGGAAGCCAAGACATTCCACGGAGCACCTCGAGCCTCTTCCATGGGGAAGGGCTGGAGTGGGCTGAGATCCACCTCGGATCATGCTGACAGGGCTGTGCTCACCTGCTGCCTCCCTTCCTGCCCCTTCCCCCCACCCAGCACACTGGGAAGGGGCAGAGACTGGGAAGGCAGGGCAGGATTTTGGCAACCAAGCCTTCCACCCTCCGTGCGAGAGCTTGGCATGAGCATCTCTCCCCTCAAGGAAAAGGAGGGCTCATCCTCAAGCCTGTGCTTAAAACCAGCCAGAAATCTGAGCCTCCCTTTCCCCCTCGAAGCAGGAACTTGTCTGCAAGTCCTTCCCCACCCTGAGACTGGAAACAGTGCCCAGGAAAACCAGGTTTGGGGAGCTGCCCTGTTACTGGCAATGCCCTGGGCCGGGTTCTCAGCCCAGCTGCACAGTTTGCAGTGCAGAAGCACCTCTCACTTGCAGCACTGTTTCTAACAGAAAAGGGTTTAGCCGTGCCATGGTAGGAAGGCCACAAGAAAGTTTGATTAGGCACCTCAGGATCAGAGGGTCAACCAAGCTGGAACAGACCTCAGAAGGTCAAGTACTGCAGGATCTTTCAGGCTTGAAAGGCCTAAAGAGAACAGTGGAGGTTTCCCATGGAGCCACTTGCAAAGGGCACATTCCTCAGGGACCTCTGTCTCATCCAGAACTGGCCTTTACTCAGCACAACTGCAGGATTAGGTGTGTGGATGCCGGCAGGGTGAGCACGTCACACATTCCTCTCCCCAGGGGAAAGATTCCCCTCCTCACATTTGGGCTCTGGGGTTTATTTGTGGCCCGGTCTCTCATGCCCCATAGACAGGTTTGATGCATCATTCCTGGTCCAGCACCCACCTTGGCTCCCCTGGATCATAACTCTGTCCCCTGCCCCTCTGCCCACGCTCAGGGCTCACAGAACATCTCCTGATTTGAACTAAATGCCCCGTTTATATCCAGGCAATCCCAGCAGACTTTTCTCAGGTTTATTATGTACAAATACAGGAGCCCCCGAGCAGGAGAGCTGAGCTCTCATGGTTTCTCACCCCCCTCAGTGGCCCTTGGCTGGGTTGAAGGGACCAAACCCTTCCTCCTAAGCCAGAACTTTCATATGAGACCAATTCCTCCTTTCTGGAGGAGACTTAAACACGTCCATTTTCTACCCAACAAAGAAGAAAGTGCAGGAGAGTTCCCATCAGGGCATATCCAGTGCCCTTGGTGGGAGCCCTGACTGTGCCTGTTGGACAAGGAGCAAAGGCACAGCAGGGCCAGGAGTGGGCCATGCCAGGATGGGTGGGATGCTGAGGGAGGAGGGGACACTCGGGCCAGGGCTGTCCCAGGTGTCCCCCAGCCCACGGGCCATGCTGCTGGAATAGGATGAGACCCATACTGGAAGTCAAGGCTGTCCTTGCACATCCCAGCCCCACATACCCACCTCCCACCTGCCCACAGGGGCTCTCCCAATGCCCCAATGTGCCAGGAGGAAGGAAACCCCTCCAGGGCCCACTCTGAGCATCAACAGGCCAAGGGCAGAGACCAGGACAGTGTGTGACAGACCACAGGGGAGAGCCTTCCACCAAGAGTGGAGATCTGATGGCTGCTGGGGTGCCTTGGGAGCCTGGGGTCCATTTTTAGGACAAATAACACATTTGGGCTGTCCCCCTGCCCTGTGAGGAGGTGGGAGCTCCTCAGGGTCCCCCTGAGGAAGGCACAGACCTTGTGCCCCAGCAGGTCCCACCAGACCACCAGCACTCTGGGGCCAGCAGCAACTCCAGTTCCTCCAGACCCAACCACAAGAGTTGTGTCTGCCTAGAAAACCACAGAAAAGCATTCCCCAGCCCTGCCTCGTGCTTGGACATGGGGCACAGGTACTGCCAGCTCTCCTGACCTTGCAGAACCCTCTCAACACCCCAAAAGTGTCCCCTTGCAGGGCCAGCTCCAGCCCTGCACCCTCCAGCCAGCCCTGGCCCGCTGCAAGTGACGGCGTGCAGGCTTTGCCCAGGCAATCTCTGTGCTGGGGGTTTCCCAGCTCCACTTGGAGCCTCCTGCTCCACTCTGCAGCCTTTAATTGGAGCTGATTTATGGCATTTTTATTGCTGCAGACAGGCAGCAGTTGGCACAGCAGGCAGCTTCAATATTACTTTTGCATTTTGTTACTGAATCCCCGGCTTGGAAGGCAATTGCAGGGGGCTTTCTATAGCTGCTGCCTGCTCAGGAGCAGCCTGGCACCACAGCTCCTGCCTGGCCTTTGGAGAGCTCCCTCTCTGCCCCTGGGCCAGGGGGAGCACATCCAGCCCCCCCAGCAGCAGGGCTGGGACAGGGACTTGTCAGGGAGCTGCTCCTGCTGCTCAGCAGCTCCAGCGCCACAGCCACTGCTCAGCCACTGCCCTGGGGCTCTGCACTGGCTTTGCTGTCCCCTGAGGTTGGCCTGGAGGTGTTGCCCTGGAGGTTTTCACCCTCCCTGGGTGCAAAATGCAGTTTTGCCATAGAAAAGGGGATTCGGTCCAGGCTGGACCTGCCTCGAGCATGTTCCAGTCCCTTCCAGCTCAGGGAGGGGCATGTCCGAGCTGCTGTCACTGTGCTGGGTCCAGCAGAGGCTGTGACAGAGGCTGTGGCTGTAGGATGGGTCCTCTCCTGCAGCTCAGCCTTTCCATCCACAGAATCCCTGCCCTTCCTGGCTCATGGGTGTGGAAAATCTGTCCTGGCTCAGCCACCTCTGTGCAGGGACATGACAACCTGTGCCTAAAAGGGAGTAGGGGGGTCTCCCCCTGTTGCTACAGAAGCAGAGAGTGTTGAGGGCTTAGAATGGACCTTAAGGCTCATCTAGTCCCAGCCCCCCTGCCATGGGCAGGGACACCTCCCACCAGCCCAGGGTGCTCCAAGCCCCGTCCAACCCGGCCTTGGACACTCCCAGGGATGGGGCAGCCACAGCTTCTCTGGGCACCCTGTGCCAGGGCCTGCCCACCCTCACAGCCAAAGATTTCTTCCTAATATCTAAGCTAAATTTCCCCTCTTTCTATTTGTACCCATTCCTCCTTGTCCTGTGGCTCCAGTCCCTGATGAACAGCCCCTCTCCAGCTTCCCTGCAGCCCCTTCAGACACTGGAAGGTGCTCTGAGGTCTCCACACAACCTTCTCCTCTGCAGGCTGAGCAGCCCCAGCTCTCCCAGCCTGTCCATAGGGGAGCTGCTCCAGCCCCCTTATCCACTTTGTGGCCTCCTCTGGCCTCGCTCCAACAGCCCCACACCCTTCCCATGTTGGGGGCACCCAGAGCTGGACACTCGAGGTGGGGTCCTACAAGAGCAGATTAGTGGGGTAGAATCACCTCCTTCTACCTGCTGACCATGTTCCTTTGGGTGCTGCCTAGAACTTGGCTGGCTTTCTGGGCTGCTGGGCTGTTAAATTGTGGGTTTATCTCACATGGTTTGTCTTATTCCATTCCAAGGATCCCCTTGGCCTTCACAAGCTCGCTCTGTGGTTATCCATCTTTGGCTTGGAAGCAGGAGGGTCAGGACACCAAACTGCAGACACTGGTTCCTGCCAGCTGGAGAAACCCTCTCCCCTATAGAAACCCAGCAGATGAGCCCAGTGCATGTGGCAGGGACACACACCACCCGCGGGGATGTCCCTGCAGGGGGAAGCAGCTCCTGCTGTCCCGTCCATGGGGGATGAAGCACACAGGAAGCTCCCTCTGGCAGCCGGCTCGCCCTGGGCTGGGAGCCCAAAGCCAGCACCAGCTCCACTCATTCAGTCCCGTTTAATCATTGCCTGAACCCGCCTGGTTTCATTAACCAGCCAATACTCGGCTCTCGGCGGATCGTTGGGATTGTAACTCATACACCGGGCCCTTTCCCGGGGCTGGGCAGGGATCGATCCCAGCGATCCCGGCGCACAAACCCCCTGGGGCGGGTGAGGATGAGCAGGGTGAGGATGAGCAGCTAAACCCTGGCACAGCCCACAGCAGAGCTCGGCTCCAGCACCACGTGGGCTCCTCGCCTCATGCCAAAGGGAAAACGAGCTGCCAAAGCCCTGTTGGGGTCAGGGCGCTCCCCCTTTGTGCCCTGGGATCCCGCTGGCAGTGCCCAGTGCTCCAGGCTCTGGGCTGGGGGGCGCACCTGGTCCCCAAGCCAAGGATCTCAGAATCACAGAGTTATTCAGGTGGGAAGGGACCTCTGGAGGTCACCCAGCCCAACCCACCAGGGTCACACAGCTGGTGACACGGGAGCTCATCCAGGTAGGGTTTGGATGTCTTTTGCTGATGGGAAGGGTGGGGATGTGGTGAGGTGCCCCATGGCAGCTGCAGGGCTGGGTGGGCAAACCTCCAGCCCCCCTTACCCATGAGCAACCCATCCCTTACCCATCCCAAACCGTGAGCAACCTGAGCCTCAGAGAAGGGATGGAGCAGAGCACTGAGAGCCCTGAACGACCCCCAGGGACAGCTCAGCCACGAGATGATCCTAAAACACCTCCAGTGCTGGTTCACGCCCTGGGAATGGCACTGCTTTGAGCTCTGCTGCTGGAAAATGCAGGAACTGCCATGGGAAGGGGAGGAGATGATCACAGGGCTTGAAACTCTTGGGCACCACAGGAATGGGTACCAGAAATACAAACTGCCATTGCCACAGTGTGGAAGGGCAGAGCAGGGAATCAGGGTGCCTCCAGCATGGTTGTCCCACTGCTCTCACGAGTGCAATGTGATTCCCAACCTCGTCTCCCAGTTCCTCTAAAAATCCCCCCCACACACACCATTTCCATGGTGATCTCCCTGTTCCTGTGAGCACCTCCCCATTCCCATTCCCACCGACCTGCTCCCACACAGGCAGCATTCCCATTTCCCACCGTGGCCTGGGGGCAGCCCGGGGCAGGGGATGGAGAAACCAGGGATCAGCACACCCTCCTCAGCAATTGCTCCCAGACAGGGGAGGGCTGAGCACCACGGAAAGGGTGCTTGGTGCACCTTCAGGATGAAGAAGACAAAGGTGATTTGCAAATGAATCGCTGATTTTGTTCCTAATTGGACCCGTGCCTTTCCTCATCCGTTCATGATGGGCGAGATCAGTCTGAGCGCCTGAAAAGGTTGTTTGTAAAACAAACAAACAGGCTATTAATTACCGGGGATGTGAACCTTGCTTGTCTTTGACTTGGCTGGAAGGCACCGGAGGAAGGTCTGCTCTTGCTCTGGGATGGGTTCAGGTAACCCGGGCAGGGATTCCCACACCAGCACAGCCTTAATCACCCTCACTTAATCACCCACAGAGCCCAGTGGCACCAGGTTAGGGAGCCCATCTGTCACAGGAATTTAAGGTCAGCTGGAGACAAAGCCACTGCGACCTCCCCCAACTCTGCTGGAGGATCCTGGGGCTGAATCTTTGACAGGTTTCCTTCCTCCATGTGTATTTACACCCTGGGGTTTAGAGAGGCTGAAGGGAATGTCTCTCTTCAGTAGCTCAACTTTTTGTCGTTGGTTTGTTTATTTATTATTTCTTAGTTGTAATTTTGTGTGCGTGCTGTTCTTCAACCACCAACAGGGTAGAAACTAAACCTGACTCTAAAAATAATAAAATACCCCTTTTCTGTGATGATTTCTACTGGAACAACCTCTCAGGTGCTGCTGTGGCTCCAGGGCAGAGAGACAAGGGGTTTTTCAATGTAAAATCATGTGGAAATAGGCACAGAGGGGGAGTGTTCACAGAGGGACTGTGTTTGAATAGTGCTGAGCAGCGATGGGTCTCTGTGGGGCAAAGGACCCCAAAGGAGAGGAAACAGCACAGGACAAACGAGCAAAGCTTTGAAGTGAAGGAATTCCCAAATTCCAGACCTGCAGCAAAGAAATGAGGAGTCACCAGCCAAAACCAGCAGGGCCACTTGCACCCAGAGCCCCCTCTGAGCTCTGGTGCCTGAGCTGGGGATGGAACCACCTTAGGGGGGAACAGCACTATTTTTGGGGTAAGCACATCACCAGCACACCCCTGCAATTCCCAGGGCCACTGGAGAAGGTGGCAGCCCTACTGCAGGGAGTCACAGTGGGAGTCCCAGCCAGGGGAGAGGTGTAGGGTGCACATCCTCCTCAGGAATTTCATTCCAGCACAGGGCTCTTTCCTCTCCATCCTCCCATCTCCATGTGAATTTTCCGTCAGGGTCCCAAAAGAGGCCAACCCTCACCCCCAGCAGGACCTGCAGGGAGTTAGGGCTGAGCTGCTGCCAGCCCTTCTGTACCTGGCAGGAGTTAGGGTATTGCAGGGTGTCTGGGAGACAAACCCACTCAGGTGATATCCCAACCCACAGCAGCAAAGCTGTAAGCAGGGAAAGGCTGATGAGCAATCTCAGAGCCAAAAGACCCCTGGGAGGCAGAATGCAATTTATTTGTTTCTCATATTTAAAAATGCACTTACTTGGAGGCATCTGGTGAGATTTCAGCTCCTCCTGTGTACATTATTTTTTTATTTTGAGGGGGGAATCACCCTTTTCTGGTGTAGCCTGTCCCCAGAGAGTGGCAGGAGGAGGGTGAGGGGTGGCTGCTTTGCAGAGGGCTCAGGCCATGGCCCCTCAGCCCCTCAGGTTTGGGCAGCTGGGCAGAAACCAGGTAGGTTTTTCAGAAGAGCTGGTGAATGACATTCTGAGCCCCCCTTGGCCCCTGTCTCAAAACCAGGGCTGCCAGTCTCAGCACCACAGGGATGGGGTGTGATGGTGATCACAGGGACAGGGGGGGAAAGGAGCCCCTGCAGGAACAGGGTGCAGCTTCATCTCTGCACAGCACTGCAGCTCCTGGGGGAGAAACCCCAGCTTTTGTGGGGCAGGCTCATCCCTCCCTCACAGCCCATGGCCACCAGCACAGGATATGGTATATCCTTCTGTGGTGCTGCAGCTCCTTGCCTGCCTGGCTTTCCCCTGCCTCTGCTTCCCCAAGGCATTTTCCTCTGCCTGCCCATGTGCTCCCAGCACAGAATCAGGGAAGATGCTCAGCTGGAAGGGACTCCCTGGGATCATCGAGTCCAGCTCGTGGCCCTGCACAGACACCCCAGCCATCCCCCCCTGTGCCCACTGCAGGGCTGGGGGGTGTCACAGCAGTGCCATTCCCCTCTCCTCATCCCTGCACAACACCCAGGAAAGCTTTCCCTGGCTCAAGGATAACTGCAGGCTATCCCACACCTAACTCAGGGTTCACAAAGGTGTCCCTAAGCAAGGAAGGACATACTCCCCCCGTTTTGTGCCCCACCAAAGGTGCCCACTGTGCTTCCAGGGCTGGGCACCTCCTCCTCCCAGGCAGGGGGGACCCCAGGAAGTATTTTGGCAGCACCTGGGTGTCCGTGAGCCACCTCAGCGTCTCACACCTCCTCCCCCAGCCTCTGCTCCCAGGAATGCTGCGAATGCAAAAGCTGACAGCTGCCCAAACCAGCTTTTACCCTTATATAGTATCTGCTTACACTCTTCCCTCCTGGAAGCTGGGCTGGAAAAGCCTGATGACAATGTGGGGAGATAAAGGGCCCCCGCCAGAGCGGGGATAAATATTTGTCATTTTCCATCACTTTGTAAGAGCAAGAATCAAGGATCGGAGGCAGCCTGCAATTAAACCGGATTCCCATCTGATTAACTGTGGCTGTGCTGACTTAATCCAGCCACCCCACCCACCTGCCGAGCCAGCAGGGAGCCACAGCAGCCCAGGGGTTAACGCTCCCACATCCAGGGACAAAACTGTCACCAGGGATTAGCTGCAAATCCAAAGGCTTCCCGTGCCGCTCCACAGGGAGCGGGACTGGATGCAAACAGCGGGCGACAGCTGGAAGTGGGGAGGTGTCCTTGGGCAAAGCCCCTTCGTGGGCACAGCTGGCTGGCACATTCCCCTGGTGCCGGGGGGCTGCCCCCAGTGCACTTGGAGCTCCTGGCACCACTGCTGGGGCACCCAGGCGTGTTGGGGATGCCCCCAGTGCAGAGCACAGCAGAATTCCAGCTGCAGCACCTCGCTGTCCTCACACTCACCCCAGCCACTGGGCTTGCCCCTGAGCTGGGCAGGAGCCTGGCTGCACACCCACCCCCAGGGCTGGCATCTCCTGTGCCCAGCCAGTGCCATGAGCTTCTCCAACCTGCCCAACACAGCCTGCCTGGCCCCAGTTCCCACTGGCTTTTCGCTGTGACCAAATGTGGCCCTGCAACAGAAACACTTGTCCCTGAGCATCCCTGGGTGGGAAGTGTAGGGAAGGGCCGTGGATGCAGCCAGTCTAAAGCCAGGACTGGTGCCACAGGGTGCTCCTCCCACTGGCACCCCACCACTGCCTGGAGCCCTCCCATCCCCATCACGTTGTCAGCCTTCCCTTCACAGGCCCTAAAATCGAATTTTCTCTCTTTTTTAGCCCCCTGAGTCTCCTTGAAACATCCTCCCTCCTGCTCAGCTGCGTGTGGAGGGGCAGGTGCATGTGCAGGCAGGCTGGGCCACCCAGAGCCCTGCCCAGGAGTTGGGAGCAAAGGGAGCTGCTCATTCACACTCCTTCCCCCCTCCCCTTCCCTGTGCTGCTGAGGTGCTGTCCCTGCCCCACACGGCAGCGATGCCTTGTGGCTGGATCACACAGAACCCCGCTTTTTAAAGACCTGTTTCGGTTC
>VXBX01008274.1:45849-57806 GCA_013400415.1 Scytalopus superciliaris
CTCCTCTCCTCTCCTCTCCTCTCCCTGCCCCCTCTCAGGAGGATTAAATCCCAGAGAATGTTTTTGGAGCTCTGCAGGCACCACAGCAGAGGTGCTGATGGGACACCCAGGTGCTGTGAGGGGTTGGAATACCACAGGAGACTTTTCCCCAGGCTGTGGATCCCAGCCCTTGGCTTGTTTCCTGTGTCCAGGCAGAGCCAATTCCATCCCATCCCACCCCAGGCTGTGTCCATGGAGGTGGCACAACCTCCTGGGCACCCCGTTGAGGGTGTGATTTGGCCCTTGGAGAAGCTGCAGGACCACCATGGTTATAAATAGGAGGTTAAACAAAGGGGTTTATTGGTTATTCCTGGTCCTAAACTCCCTGACCAGGATATGTGCCCTGCCTCAAGCAGCTCAGAGCCTAAATCATTAGTAAATCCATATTTATTGTCATAAAGGGCACAAATGTTTTGGGATAGTTTTTTTTTATGACAGGAAAATGCAAAATCCAGAAAAACTTGGGCAGGGGAGAATTTCCTTGTAAATGTTTGCAAAGACACTTTTATTGCAGAGGCTTCAGCTCTTCTGCTGTTTCCCTCCCTGCCTGTCTGCTGCCTCCAGTCAGCTGGAATATGCTGACCACTTCCTACCAGCCTCAGCAGAGACATTAAAGTGTCAAAAATGGTTTATTGCTGCAAGAAAATCTTGGAAAGGAGAGAGCAGGACCCACACTTAGGCTGCTGTCGTGAGAAAGTCATCAGTATGAGCTCAGCCAGACACTGAAAAAATGCACAGAAAAAGAAAAAAACTCATATATCAGGTTATTTGAGGTACCAGCCTGTCCCTGAAATGCAGCACGAGGGGGCTCATGGCAGGCAGGGATTCCTTGGGGTCAGCAGGGCTGGGAGTGGGATGTGTGGGGTGGGACATGTGGGAGGAAAGGCCTCCCTGTTTGCCTGGAGAAGGTCCCAGAGCCCTGGGCTGGGCTGGGACACCCTGGGGATGGTGGGAAGGGGTGGGTTGGGAGAAGCTGCTCCTCCTGCAGAGGCCACTGGGCTGAGCCACCAGCAGGTCCCACCAGTCTGGGACCAACAGGGACAGGGCAAGCCCAGCTGCAGGACAGGCTGGGCCAAGTCTGGATCAAGGCTTGGCTTTGCTCCTTTCCAGGCCAGGAGGACTTGAGGGCAGAAGTGGAAGATGTGTAGGTCTATCCAAGGATGGGAGCTGAGATGTTCCCAAGGCTGGGTGAGGGACAACAGCTGGTTCCAGATGTGCTGCTCCAGCCCTCAGGGCTTTCCCACTCAGCCACTGGCAGCTCCTGAGGCCACACCACCCAGAGAGGAAGGGACTGGGAAGGGGTGCAGTGGGCAAGCAGCTCCTCAAAAGTCGATCCCAGCAGAAAATGCCAAACCTAGAAGGGTTTGTGCTTTTCCAGAACGCTCTGCTTGCCAAGTGCATGCTTAGAAAGAGCTCAGGGGCGTGTTGCAAAAACCCACCCCGTTTGGAGTGGGTTTGGAATACTATAATCCCTCCTTAGTGATACTGCCCAGGAAATGACAAAGCTCTGGGAGAAAACAAACAGCTCGGGCTCTGGCTTGGTACGTATCAAACTCTTCACACATTTTTCACACGCAGCAAAAAAGCCCTACAGCATCCTGCCACGGCCTTTCTTGGTTCCTCTGACACTTCTGGCACGAGGATTGGACAGTGCAGCACATTCCAAGGCTCGGTTGCATCCAGGTTTGCCCCGTGCTGGGGGATCTGCTTTGGATGCTGCTGCTTTGAGATGACAGACAGCTACGTGGGGGGGTAGGAAGGGGCTGCCCCTCACACTGGGTGGCTTTGCCCCTTGGCCACGTCCTCTGCTGCTCCTGCTGCCTGGGGATGGGCAGTGCCAGGGAAGGGGCAGGGTTTGCAGCCATAGGAATTACCCAGTGCCCTTGGAATGCCGGGTGGGAATAGCTGGGTGCTGAGTATCCCATTCCAGGCACTTCTCGGAGCTGAGCTGAGCGATCCACGCAGGGGAAAGGGGAAATCAAATAAAACATTGGTGTTCTTCCAGTGGCTGAGGAGTAAATATTAATCTGTTTTGAGGTTTTGTGGGGTTATGGCTTTTGAAACAGAACATTGAGAACCTTAAGGGGTACTTGGGGTCATACACAGGAGGAGGCTGCACTTGAAAAAAATCCACATTAGATTTATTAGTGCTTAATTTAAGCCACGCCTAGAAAGGAAGCCCAGGGAAAGAACCAGGTCTAAGCTGGGCCTGCAAACAGCAAAATGCAAGGTTTGGGGCAGTGCAGGGCTCTTGTGAGAGTCAATCTTGCAGCCATGAGTTGGTGGAGCCACTGGGAGCTGGGCAGTGTCCCTGCTGTGTGTGTGAGCCCAAAACACGGGGGTAGGGGCAGGAAAACCACCCGGGGGGAAATCACAGCCCCCTCCAGGGGTTTGGGATGGGCCCCATGGGAGGCAGGGATGGAGCAGGAAGGGAGTGCAGTGTGGGAGCAGCGAGTGCAGCCCCAAGCAGGGCAAGAGGAGCCAAACATCTGGGCCAGCATCTGATTAAGCTGCTCTGCAGCCTGCAAATGGATTTAGAGTAACCACAGAGCAGCACTGGGGGCTCTGCGGGCTCCTGAATTCCCTGGGACTGGGGCATGGGGTGGCTCCAGCTGCTCACAGGAGGGAGGGACATCACAGGGATGTCCCACCTGGGAGGGCAGCGGATCAGCCTGGCATCCCCTGCATCCCAGAGCTCTGCAGGTCCTTGTTGTGTGCAGGTGCTTGGCATCCCTCTTGGTGGGCACAGGGGTGGCACCAAGGGCAGGGAGTGGCTGTGTGTCTTCTGCAGGGCTCTCCATGGGTACCTCCAGGTATCCACACCTCCAGGATCAGCAACACAAGCTCACAGGGTGGTGTGGGCTGTCCCAGGGAAGCTGATCCACCTCAGCAGGAGGGGAGGGCTGAGAGGAGCCAGGAGGAGCAGCAGGAACCAGCCCAGCCAGGCTTCCCTCTCCTTCCCTGGGTCACAGCACCAGGTCCTGCAGGGCTGTGGCAGGGCTTGTGTGCTGGGCCCCTGTGAGGGCATAGCTGGGGAGCTGCTGCACATCCCTGCATCCAGCTGCTGCTCCAACACTGTCTCTTTGCTGTTTTCCTGGAGATTTGACACAAAAATTCTGTTATGCTTTGTCCTCCCCCAACATCTGGTACAAAATGACTCTCTTCCCTCTTCCCCTGGCAATCAGTGGCTCAGCAGCAGAGCATTGGGCTTGGGAGGCTTCATCAAAAAGCACTTGGACTTCTAAACCTGTGAGCAGAGAGAACTGGAGCCACCAATGTGGGGATTCCTCACTGGGAAGTGGGTGGGAAGGGGCTGCCAGTCCCTCTCAGCCCTGGGCTGTCAGGGGCACGTGCAGGAGGCACTGATTTCCTCCAGGACCTTCAGACATCAGCCTGGGCAAAGCAGCTCATTAAAAGCAACTAATTGCTGCAGTCACTTGTGAAATTAATTTTTCAAGGTTAATTTAGTTGAGCACTTGGCTCTGAAGAGGGTGAACAGCACATGCCACGCAGCCACAGCCCTGCTGCATCCCTGCTCTGGGGAGCACCTGAATATGGAGCATCCTCGGGGACAGCTCAGAGGGAGCACCCTGAGCTGGGAGGGGGGAACCCAGCCCAGGGGGAGATGCAGAGCACATGGCAGGGGGAACAGCAGGCCAGCTTGGGCTGTGCTGGGTGCAGACACCAGCTTTGCTTTGCCTTTGGATGGGCCAGCCCTCCCAAAGGCCCTTTAACCATGTCAGGGGTACAGGAATGCTGGGGAGAGCCGAGTCTGAAAGGTGATGTGTTCAGTACAATTTGCCTCCCTTAGCCCATTTCCCCTTGGCATGGAGTCTCCATAAGCAAATCCCCCTGTCTGATGCACTCCCAGATGGCATTAAAGACACAGGAACTGTCTCTGGGGGCAAGAGAGACCTTTGCTGGAACTGAGGGTGGTGTTTGGTTGTGGAATCATTTTCTAGTCCTTGCAGAACAAAAGAAAGTCCAAGGAAGGAAAACAAGTGCAAAAGCCTTTCCTGATGGGTGGGTTTGGGTCTGGGGTGGGGGGCTGTGCCAGCCTTTGCTGCTCCCTCTGTGAATGGCCACACAAAAAGCCTGGGCAGAGGTTTCAGTGCTCTGGGACACCAAAGGTGAGATCTCTGGCTATGCAGGAGCAGTGGGAACCTCTGTCTGTCTGTCACAGAATCCCAGAGCATGCTGAACTGGAAGGAACCCCCAAGGACCATCCAGTCCNATTCCCTGTCCATCACCAACCGTGTCCCCCATGGAAAGAATCAGCCCCAGAGCCCAACCGTGCTCAGTTTTGGGTGTGCCAGGGCCAAGAGCATCCTGAGCCCCAGCCCCCCCACGCCCTGTGGTGGCACATTGAGGTGCCCATCCCACCCAGGGGCTGCCCCCCCTGGCCAAACCATGCAGGGCCCCAGGGTGGAACACTGGGATGGACCTGGTGGAGCTTCACTTGTCCCACCTGAGCACTTTGGGTGCTCGGGGTGGGAGGGAGGGGGAGCGGCTGCTCAGTGGGTGTATCCTGTGTTTGCAGAGGGGCCGCCAGCTGGGACAGTGCAGATGTTTCCTGTCTCCCTGGCCCTGCAAAGAGCCCTTTGCAGGCTGGAAGTGGTTTCTGGAGGGAAGCTGTGGATTTGGGCTTCACCTCTGTGATCCCAGCGAGTGGGAGGTGCCCGGGCAGTGCCCACCTCACCCTCTCCGGTGAAAGACTGTCCCTGGCCGGGCCGGTGAGGCAGATCCAGGGAGGAAAGTTGTGCTCTGGAGGCAGAGCAGGCTCAGCTGTGCCATGGCACAACTCCAGCCCTCCCAGGGAGGGAGGGGGCCCTGCAGAGCACAGCCAGCCCCTGCAGGACGTGGGGATCTGCAGGTAGGCAGGAAGATGCCGCGTGTGAGCAGCAGGAGAGGATGTGACTGTGTTTACTGAGCACCCTTGTTGAGTCTCTGCCTTTTCCTTGTCTGCCCCACAGCCCCCTGGAGCCCCAGAGCTGAGTGTTGCCATCCCTTCTGGCTGAAGGCTGTGTTAGGAAACAGATAAAAGCCAGGCTCAACCCCTTCTCTGTCTCAGACACAACCTCCTGTCAAGGCTGGGTGAAAACCTGCTCTGATTCTTTGCCTGAAAAAGCAAAAGACACCAAAGAGCAGCTGTGACCACACAGGGCAAAGCTGTTGGGAGCCTGAGGAAGGGCCAGGTCACAGCAGCAAAGGACACTTTGCTGAATGGGGGTCCTGAGGCTTCTCCCTGGGGCGAGTCATGGGAGCAAATCCAGCTGTTTTTCTGGGCTGGAGACCAGCAGCTGGTCTGGGGTTGTGGCTCTCACTGGCCACACACACAGCCAGGTGAGGTGGCACCGGGGGAATTCTGCTGTCCCACCTGTGAGTCCTGGCTCTGAGAGGCTCACAGGCCACAGAGGGCAGTGGGAGAGGCAAGACCTTCCAGAGCTCCCCTGGGCAAGGCTGGTGCTCTCACAGACACAAGGGCTGAGGTTCAGAGACACCAACCCCTGCTCCAGGTGCAGAGCAGGTGGCTGAGGGCTGTGGTCAGGGTGGCTCCAGGGATGGACATTCCTCAGCCTCACTGGTTGCTGTTCCAGGATCCAGCCACCCTCATGCTGAAAGGGATGTTTTTGGTGAATCTCACCAGAATTTCCATGTTTGTGACTTGTGTCTGGTGCCTCTTTCACTGTTTACCTCTCAAAAGGGATCAGTGCTGTTGTCTCTGCACCCTTCCACCAGGGGTTTGGAGACAGATGGGCACCAGACCCCCTTCACCCACCCCAGGCTAAAGTAACCCAACTTCCCAACCTCCCCTCAAACATCCTGTGCTCCACATCCCACTCCTCCTCAGGGCCTCACCCCTGAGCCCTCTCCACTCTATCAGAGTTGTTCTTGTCCTTGGGGCCCCCCAAAACTGCACACAGTTAACTCAGAAGTGGCCCTACAAGTGCCATATGGAGGGGTACAGTTAATTCTCTCTCCTCGTGCTCTCCAGCCTTCCTCAAATCCATCTGTGGGGTCTCCTGCTGAATGAGAACCACGATGGGACTGTGGCACACACCACTCAGAAGCCCCTTTGCTGGGGAAGGACACCAGGGATTATTTTTCAACCAGCTGAGCATCAGTGAGTCTCCACACTCTTCTCTAAATGGAAAAGCATGAGAAGTCTTGCAGCAATAAGTCCCATTTTCATCCCAGTTTGCAGTGAAAAGCCCAACAAGCAGGACACTGAGTGGAATGCAAACACTGACTGCTTTGCTTTGCTGTTTCATAGCAAAAAAATCCAGCACACCCTCCTCATCCATCTGCATCTCCTTTTCTTTTCCCATCTTGCCAGCTTTCCAGGAGCTGCTTTGGAGCCTGTGGTGGATTTCCCCCTCTGCTGTAGGACCACCATCCCTCCTGCTGTGTCTCCCCTGAGGTGTCTGAGGTGCTTGGGCTGGGAATCCTTCCAGTGGCAGAGCTGCAGCGAGGGAGGGGCCCTGGGCAGGGCAGGGGGGCCGGGTTTGCCCCTCAGAAATGCTGCTGAGCACCCCGGGGAAGGGCAGGAGGCACCAGAGCCACTCAGGGACACGTGAGCTGGTGTGGGTCAGGCTGCCCAGGCTGAGCTGAGCACTGCCAAGAGGAGAAGGTGTGCAAGCCCAGGGTCAGAGCCACCACCGCCCCACATGGGAGACCAACAGTCCATGGGATGGGGGGGAGCCAAGTCCTGCCTTCTGCTGGGCACGCTGCCCGTGTGCTGGTGTGGAGCTGGAGCAGCCAGCCTGTTCCCACCCACCTGGGCAGGACTTGGAGCTGCTCTGGGGGCTCTCACGCTGTGCCAGAGCCCTTCCCGAGGGATGGAGAAGAACTGCAGTGCCAGGAGTTTCTCTCCTGTCCCTCAGACGGAGGGGACCGGGGACAGCAAATCGTTTTGCTCCTGCTGTGGTTTCTCTGTCCGTGTCAGCACAAACCCAGGCAGAGACTGGGAACAGCTCCTGGCTGGAGCAGAGCTGCTGTTCACCACAGGAACTGCTGGAGCCAACCTCCTTTTCCTGCCTGACAGCTCAGGTTTTGGAGGGCCATGGCAGGGGCTGAGCTGATGGGAGGCTTTTAGTTCCAAGTTTTCCCCTTATGCCTCTTCATGCTGTGAACCCTTTCCCGACTCTTTGTTTTCTCTCTGCAGTGACACCCCCCGGCTCAGGGACTGTCTGAGCACGGCCGCGTCCTCACCTGGCCTCACCTGAGCGCTGTCCCCGATGCGAAGTGCCAGGAGCAAAAACACCCCCTCTGTCTCTGTCTGGGCTGGAGCAGGTCCTTGCTTAGGGTGCCACCCTCCGTGAGGATTTCCACCTGCGCTGTTTCACACGAGCTCTCTTCCCAACCAGCGTGGAAACGCGGAGGCAAATTCCCTCCCCGCAGACTGAAGGAGCGATTGGCTCTCACGGGGAAGGAGCTGACCAGCAAGTCGGGCTGGCCCGGGGGTTAGGGTTGGGGTGAGGGTTAGGGTGAGGGTTAGGGAGTTGGCAGTTAGAGTTGGTTAGGGTTAGGGCTGGCAGTTGGCGTGTCGCTGGTGGCCCCAGGTGTGTCACCTCAGAGAGCCCCTCGGCTTCTCCCCGCCTGGTTTCTCCAGGGATGCGGAGCAGGGTGGATCCCTCGGGCGGCCCCGGAGCAGGCACGGGGGGTGCCTGATGGACAGTTCCAGGCTGTGGCTGAGCCCAGGGATGCCCGGCCTCGTGTCCTCTGGCCCTGCAGGGCACCCAGGACCCTGGACAGGGATGCGGGATGGGGGCTGTGTGCTGGAGCGCAGGCTGCTCTGTCCCTTGGTGGCCTGGGGTGACACCCCTGTCCGGGAGGGTCCAGCGGCTCCGGGACCTGTGCTGTGCATCTGGAGCTGCGGGGCTGCAATCTCTGCTTGGCTGCTGCCCGGGGGGAAGGTGGAGGGGGGCAGGGATTGTACCCCGAGTCATTCTTTGCCTACCAACCCGTGGGGCACCCGCAGCCCCCCCCCCACACCCCCAGCCTGCCATCCATCCTGCCCAGCCCTCTTCCCCTGCCCCGGGGCTGCCAGAGACACCAGGATGGGCGGGGAGGATTCCTGAATGCCCAAAGCCAGAGGAGGGGAAAAACTCACGGCGATTGAAGCCAGAACTGGACAATTCAGCCCCTGTTCTGGGAGTGCCTCCTCAGCACCCACCTGCCTTTCCCCCTCGGCTGGGCACTCCAGCAGTGCCGGGGGTTGGGGGAACAGGGCTCTCAGAGAGCCCTGCTGACGCATTCCCAACAAAACCGGGGCTAACTTCCCAGCAAAAGGCCCCAGGGAAGCAAATAAGAGGGAAAGGATTGAGAACAGGGAACAAAAGCACAAGGGGAGCGCTTCGCTCTGGCAGCAGGAGGGCTGTGCTGGGAAAACCCTGGGATTTATTGCAAGAGCTCTGGCACTTTGAGGAAGGAGGGCACTGGAGGAGTTTCTAAGGAGTGACAGCTCCCTGAGTCTTTTTTTTCCTGGGGTTTTCTGCCTGGTGGAGACTTTCTGCATGGAGGGACTGAAGGGGTGTGCAGACACACGGTGTGGGTGCCCCCCTGAGCAGGGATCCAGCACCCCACAGGGGGACAAGCTGCAAAAGCAAAGGTGGCCCTTTGTGGAGGGCAGTTTTGGGGTGGGAGGTGGCACAGCAGCTCCTGGCAGGGCTGGGGCTGTGCCAGCTGGGGCAGCCTGGGGAGCACAGAGGGGGGAATATCTGACCCTGTCCAAGGGCAGTGTTTGCAGGCAGCTCTGCCCCAGCACAGGAGGTGGCCTGGCCTGGCAGGTGCCACATCCACTGTGGTTTGGTTAAAGCAGCTCCTGCGCAAGAGAAAATGACCCTGGAGAGCCCTTTGGAGGAATGAGGAATCCCCATTCCCAGGGGAGCTCCTGCCCCCTCCAGCTCTCAGAGTTCCTTGCAGCCTTCCTTGGATTCACAGGTGCTGGGCAGGGAGGATCACAGCAACTCCAGCAGGAACCTGGGTCTTCTCCTCCCCTCTCCATCGTGTCCCACAGCCCTGGTGAGACTGGGATGGGCTCTGATGACTCTGCAAGGACTCCCCTGTGCCCACAGAGCTGCCTCTCAGCAGCAAAGGGTTCAGCTGCCCCACCAGGACACCAGCAATGGGACAGCAGTGCCATGTGCCTCTGGATGTTGGACCAGGCTGGCCAGGACTGTTCTCCTCCCTGGGACCAGCACAGCAACCTGGCTGCCCTCCTGCCAGGGCCGTGCCTGGCTCTCATCCTCCCGGCTGCTTCACCCCTTCCAAAAAACTCTGCACTGACACCATCACTGTGGGGGTCCCTGGGAAAATGGGAGCATTGACTCAGGCTGGTAAATGACATCCCCACTTGGACAGACATTACCCCTCTGTCACCTCCGGCTCCCACTCACCTGGGAGCAGCAGAGCTCTGGGTGCAGGATCCCGGCCCCAGCACGGCTGGTTTTACAGGTGTTTTGGCTCAACACCCTCTGAAATTGGGAAGAGAGTTCCCGTGCCTCCAGACGGATTCCCAGAATCAGTGGCAGTGTGCTGGGAGTGTGATCCCAGGGGCTCAGGCTCCAGCCAGCTGCAGCCCATGCCAGGAGGTGTCTCAGGCAGGAATGGGCTCTGCTCCTGCTGTGGGTCTGTCCCCCACTGTCCAAGGGGACCTGCTGGGGCCACATGCCCTGGGATTCCTGGGCCCATCCCCAATCCCTTGAGGAGTTCCCTTCCAAGCTGGGAGCAGGAGGGGACCAGAGCTGCCTGCCCAGGGAGCAGGAATGTGCTGTGGGATTCCCCCTCCTGCCCCCAGGCACAGGTTCCTCCCAGCCCTCACAACAGGCTCAGCACTTTGCAAACAGGATTCAGCCACAACCCAGAACACATCACTGAAAAACCAAACAACAGGCACGTTCTTCTCCTGAATTCCAGGGTCCTTCTGCTTCTGATGTCCCAGAAAAGGCAGCCCACATCCTCAGGGAGGGCTTGGCTCGTGCTCTCCGTGCTCAGTCCCACCCCAGGGTGTGTGTGCCCTCCTGGGCTGGCCAAAGGTGGCTCTTTGCTGCTCCACTCAGAGACAGAGGGAGGCACGAGCTGCCCTCACCTGCCCACCTCCCTGACTTCCCAAACTGCTCCTGGGCTCCAAGGAAAGCTGGCTTTGCAAGATTGCTTGACAGATTCAGCGGCCTTGCAGGGATCTTGTGCTGAGTTGCTGAGCCCTGGTGCTCCTCAGCTTGGGAACAGGGCTCTGCCAAGCTCTTGCAGTGCCTCTTGCTCCTCAGGAGAGCCTTCACCCCACAGAGGGGACACAGCCCCAGAGAGGGTGGTGGAGAGGACACAGCTGAGCCCTGGGTACACACAGAGCTGTGCCATCCTGATGTCCAGCTGGTCCCTGGCTTCAAACGTGCCCCAGTCCCTGGTGCCCTGGCAACAGCTCCACTCCCCGGGGAGCAGGAGGACAGACAGCAACATCCCAGGGCTCCCACGGCCAAGGTGCTGTGGGTGATCCAGGGAGGGATCCAGGGAGGGAATGAGCCGAGGAGGAGCAGGAATTTGCCTCGCAGGCAGCCCCTCGTGGCGGGTTTCCACATGCTTTCCCACTCCGAAATCCTGCGGGAGGTTTCCAGCCCAGGAAGCCCTTTTGTGAGCAGTATGTAAATAAGAGGGGGAATTGGTGGGTGGCAGGGAATTCCCACGAGGATCGGGATAGGAGGCCCTGGGGAAGGGTCTGTGGGGGTATCAGGGCTCTGGCACTGCTGCCCCACCCACTGCACCTGCTCCTGGGGGTTGCACACAACTGCACAGCTGTAGGGGAAGGGAGATTCCCCCGTGCCCAGGGCAATCCCGAGCAGCTGGAAAGGATCTGAGCAGCAGGAAAGGCAGAGAGGCAGGGAGAGAGGCAGCAGGGACAGGCAGGATGGGGAGCAGCCCCCTCAGCAGGAGACAGGATGGTGAGCAGTGTGGGGGCACCTCGTGCTGCTCATTCTCTCCCCAAAGCTGATTCCTGCTCGTGCTCTCCTGGACACTTCCCCTGGGCCACTTCTATCCCTGTATCCTGGGAATGTATCCCCCAGAGCCTCCCCAGCAATCCTGTGGATTGAAAGCCAAAGGGCTATACAGGCAGCATCAGCCCAGGGCTCTCCATGTGTCCTGGGCTTGGGGAAGGTTGGAGGGGAAAACACTGACTGCATGTCAGCTCTTGGCCCTTGCAGAGCTCAGCAGATCAGAGTGAGGCCCCTGCCCTCCCCTTGGCTCTACCCTGACCATGACCAGCGGGTTCTGGGAGGTGCAGAGAGATCTCAGCTGCCTGTACCACCCCAGGAGCTGAAGTTCCAATGCAGGACCCCATAGGGATCCATCCTGGGCTGCTGCCCCTGCCTGCAGCTCCTCAGGGGGCTTCAGAAGTGGAGGAGGAGAAGGAAGAGGACAGGAGGTAGAGGGGGCTGCAGCCCTACACCCACCCAGTGCCCTGCTCTGCCCAGTTTCCTGAGCTCCACTAAAGGTGGAGACACCCATGCCCAGGGACCCCCTCAGCTGAGCTTCACCCTTGAGGCTCAGAGCACTGTTCTCACGAGCTAAAAACACCCAAATTGTCTGATGTGGGACACATCCTTCCCTGGTGGGCTCTGAGACCCCAGATCAGTGTGCAAAGCCCATCCATGGACCACAGAGCATCATCCCACCTTCCCTCTCCATCCCCAGGGCAGGACAAACCCTCAGCATGCAGCGGGGCAACTTGGGCTTAAGGATTTATGCCCGGGGGCTCTGCACGGTGTCACAGAGCTGGGGGGGGGCTTGGGGACTCCCAGTGACACCCGTCAGAGGGGCTGTGTGTTGGTGCAGAGCAGGCGGAGCTCCCGAGGGGGCGTGCGGGATGCCGGGGGAGCAGCGGGGGGGCAGCCACGGGAACCAGCGCTGCTTCCCCCCTGGGT
>VXBX01008275.1:1273-14993 GCA_013400415.1 Scytalopus superciliaris
GATTGACACCCTCCCTGTCTCCCTTCGGGAGGAGACCCAGAAGTGTGGATGCACTTGCTGGGACAAGATGGTCCCCACCCAGGCCATGGAGATGGAATTTGGCCAAGACAAGTATCTTTGGTGTTGTTGAGGGGACAAGTCACCACGTGGCTCATGTGCCCACCCCCAAAGTCATTCAGGAGAGGGCACAGGGACAGGCCGGGGCTCCTCTCCCATCCAGGTTCTGAGGAGACGCCTCTGCAGAGGGACANTCTCATTTCCAGCCCCATTCAGTGGCAAGAGAAGACCAGGAATTTGCACCTTCGTGCCCCAAAACTAGAAGCAGAAAGTCCCCCAAAGACCCAACATGCCAGAAGAGCTCAAAGGGGAGTTTTTCACACCCAAACCTTTGTCCTATAAAAAAAGAAACTGAGGAGGAGCATCTGTGGGGGCACATGGATTGGGGAGAACTGGGGTGCTGCACCTCTCCTAATTATTCTCCTAATTACCCCTAAGAGGCTTTTGGTGGGGACCTCAACTAATTATTCCCACTTCACATGACACCTTCGCTCATCCTCCTGCCTGTTGCCCATCAGGGGAAGGTGAAAACAAACAATTCCCTGGTTATCTTGGCCCCGTGAGGGCTTTTTCCCAAGCCCACGGAGCGGCCGATTCCTTTGGGTGGGTCGCTGGAGGTTGAGCATTCCCAAAGCCACCAGCAGGAGCCCTGCTGGGAGCTGGGTGGGTTTTGGTGACAGCTTGAGCTGCTCGGAGCCCCCAAATCTCCCGGACAGATGGTTGGGCTGATTACACATTTGCCAGGTCACCCGAGGGCATCCCTGGCATTTCCACGGGCACAGCAGCTCCTGAGTGGCAGAAAACATTCCACTCTCCCAACCTCACATGGGGAAGGAGCTTTTTCCCCTCCCCTCCCCCCCCTTTTCCACTGTATTTATTGCCGAGGAGAGCCGGTTTCTTTCCCTGGGATGGACACAACAGCTGAAAAAACACCAATAGCCACGAATCCCGTGGAGAAATCGCCTCTCAGGGCTCAGTTTTCCTTTGCAGCAGAAAAGGGGGAAGGAAAAATTGGGGCTGGGATGGTTTGGTGCCTCGGACACTGGAGCTCTTGTTCTCTGCCGGCCACTGCACGGACAGAGAGGGGGAAACCTAATCCTGCTCCCTCCCCACTTGGATTTCCCAGCTCTCCTGTGTCCCAGCTCTCCAGCAGGGCAGGCAGGAGCGCTGGCACCATGTTCTGGTGGCACCAGCCCTGGAGGCTCCAGGGTTTTCCAGCCGGGGCATTAAAGCCAGGCAGGGATGGAGAGAGGTTTTCCATGTCCCACCCTCCCGGCTCCGCTGTTTTTGTGAGCCTGGAGAGGGGGTTAATCCTTGTGGAGACCTCCCTGAGGCCAAGATCCCAAAGCAAAACCCCGTGGGGCTGTGGGGAGGAGCAACACCGGGAAGCAGGTGCAGCGAATTCCTGGGAATGCTGCGCCACCCTCCCCGCGGGGAGGCTCCTGATGAGGGGGGCGTGGAGGGAGTGAATCCATCAGCACCTCGAGGATGCTCCAATACCCCAATTTTTGTCACCCCAGGAATAACCCGCGGGGTGATCAGACCCCCAACCCCCCGGCTCCGGCTCCCTGCCGGCCGGGAGTGGCTCCCAGAGCACATGGAAGCGCTTCCCACCGCCAGGAGTAACCCAATTTCTGCTGTCTTGCCTCATCACTCAGCGAGCCGGCAAGAATTCCAGCGGGGTGGGCAGTTCACACCAGAGTCCCCGCCGTGCCCAGCGGTGATGCCAACCAGGGCGCTGAGGATGCCCAGCAGCAGCCTGGGGGCGCATCCTGCCCCTACCCAGAGCCACACGGAGGTGACTGAGACCCAAAAAAAACATCATTTAATCCACATTTTTCCTCTCACCGCCCTGCAAAGGTGCTCAGGAGCGGGTTGGCGTTTCCCATTCCCTACAGATCGGTGCTGGGGTTGGGAAAAAAGGCATTTCCTCCTTCTAGCCCGTGCACAAAGAGCCCTCAACCTGTATTTATCTGCCCTGAACTTTATCTGCTGCAGTTATCCGTCTGGAAATGTAATCAATCTCCTTTACAATGCACGGCCGCCCTCCCCTCCCCAGCCCGGGGTGTCCAGCAGTCAAACCCGACACGGGATAACGGCAAATAAAAATGAAATAATTCCAAAAAAACCCTCCTTTTCCCTGCGTGGAGCAGCCCGTGTTAAAATTCGGGGGGTTTGGATGTTATTTTGTGCAAAGGGAGGAGAAAGGGGCCAGCCCCAGCAATGGGGTCACCCCAAACGCTGGAATAGGCTGGGATGCGATTCCCGGTGTATCCCGGTCTGGAATCGCTTAGCTCTGCCCCGGCACCAATAAAGCTCAGGTTTCAACATGAAAGGGACTGTCTCGAACAGAGAGAGAGAGAGCCTTGACCCGAGCCTTGCCCAGCTCTGGTTACTGATCCCAGCCCTGCTGGGCTCGGCTTACCGAGCAAAGAAAAGACCTGGAGCTTTAAACCTGGTAAAGGAGCAAAACCTCCTGCCAATGGGCAAACGCACTCGGTGTTCCCGCTGCCCCCGCCCCGGGAATGGGGGGGGTTTGGAGCCTTTTCCCAGGCGCTGGGAAATGTTTCCAGGTCTCCCGTCCCTGTGTCGGGAGGGGGGGGGGATGTGCGAGGGGAGGGGGTTGTGCTGCTGCAGGGAGTTGATCAAATATTTATAGAGCCCGTGGCTCCGTGTTTGCTGCCCCCACGTGAAGCCCTTTTAGTGCAATGTAGCCAAAGAAACCCTTTCCACTCTGCTTTTCCCAGGATAATTACAGCTGATCCAGTACCGGGGTGGCGGAGGTTCAACACTCGTTGGAGAGACAAAAAGGCAGCACCTCCCAGGCAGCACGAAGGAAAAGAGGCTTTGCATTTTGATGCCACCACCCTCCTGCCCTGCCAGGCAGCTCCTGGGGCTCAGTTGGCATCACTGGTCCCAGAGAAAGAGCCCCCCCTGTGCCACTGGCATGGAGAGCTGCTGGGTTAGCCCCGGATGCTGTGACTGCTCTTTCCCTTCTCCTCTGTGTGGGACATTCCCACCAGTTCTGGCAGCTGAAGGGTGAGGGTGGGCAGGCCCTGGCACAGGGTGCCCCATCCCTGGGAGTGCCCAAGGCCAGGTTGGAGCAGCCTGGGCTAGTTGGAAGGTGTCCCTGCCCATGGAAGGGGGTGGGACATGACAATCTTGAAGGTCCTTTCCAACCCAAACCATTCCATGAAGGGAAGCAGCAGGAGTGGAGGCTGCACGTGCTGGAGGGGGCATTGGTGGGGGGTCTGGAAGAGCCTCTCCTGGGTATTTCCATCTCACCCATCCCAAAGCACTTGGTGGTGGAAGGGGAAAACCATCCTGCTGTGTTTGACAGGGAGAGGTAAACTGAGGCAGAGCAAATTCTTAATAATTAAGAGCAGCCTTTGCTCTCCTCCACATTCCCAAGCTGGCCAGGATCAGGTGGGCACAGCAAGACATCCCAGTGCGTGGGGACACCAGTGGGAAGCAGGTCCAAGTCCTTGTTCCACCAAGTTTCCATCAGCCCTTGGCCAAATCCCTTTGCTTTCCTCCTGGAGATGGGTCACTTGGGCAGCAAGGAGGATTCCTCCCCCTTTAATTCTCCCAAGAGCCCAGCAGGGAAACCACTGGGTGCTGGGTGTTGGTGCCACTGGGTGCAGCAGCAAGAAGGAGGGACACCCACCATCATTCCTTTCTCCTCAGGAGAGGGAATGTTGTGTTTCCCAAGGAGAGGAGACCTCCAGGGGCTGGAGGCAGCAGGCAGGGGTGCTGATGTCCACCCACCGTGGATGGCTGAGCCCTGGGAATGGCTGAGGGCTGAAGGCTGAGTATCTCCAGCCTGGGGACATCAAAAGGTCCTGCCCCAGGACTCAGGGGGGGTTGCAGTGAGCCAGGGGACAATCCATGCTGGATTGGGAACATCCTCTCTGCCATTCAGGTGGGGAAACTGAGTCACAAAGGAGCTGGGCAGCATCTCCTGCAAGAGCCTGGGAGAGGATCCGGGAATCGTGGCCTCCATCTCACACAAAGTCTCCTCAGGGGGTGTGGAAAGCCAAAATTTGGGATGGCATGACCTGACCCAGCACCATCCAGCCCCACAGCAGTGATGGGGCTCCGTGGCAAACACAACAAAACAGGGGAGAAAAAACCACCAGAGGGGAAAAAANCTCTCCCTGGCAGGCTCCCCACACTCACCCCCTCCGACTGCCACAATTCCACACGTCCTCATTCCACAGCCACCACCACCAACCAACCAACCACCACACATTTCTCCTCTCAGGAGCTCCCCAACTGCTGTTGCTCAGCACGGGAGCAACAAGGTTTCAACTCGCCCAGCTGCTGCTTAATATGCAAAAAAAAAAAAAACAAAAAAAAAGAATAAAAATCAGCAAAGTGTAAGAATTTGTGGTCAAAAATCTGCCTCCCTCTCCCTGTTTGTTTTCAGGGCTCGTGGTGATTTTCCCACCACGTTCCCAGTCACCTCCATGGAGTGAGTTGTCCCACTGTTGCCACGGGTTGGATGGACCATAACTGGTTTTTTCCCCCCTTAAGGAGTCTAAGAAGAAAGCTGGAGAGCCCTCCACAAATCCTGGGCACACCCCCAGCACCAGAAATGCTGCTGGAAAAGCCAAGGGAGAAGGTTTGTGTGCCAAGGACACAGCTCAGCCTGGGGTGAGGGTGATTGCTGGGCTGGGTTGGGGTCACCTTGGCCATTTTCCTGCATGTGGGGACAGTGGGAGGTCATGCTGAGAAACATGTTGGGATGCCCAGACAGGGGTTCACAGACTTATAGGATACCCTGAGTTGGAGGGACCCCCAAGGATCATCCAGTCCAGCTCCTGGCCCTGCAGAGACACCCCAACAATCCCACCCTGTCCTTCAGGGTTGTCCAGACACTCCTGGAGCTCTGGCAGCCTCGGGGCTGTGCCCACTGCCCTGGGGGGCCTGTTGTTCCCTGGGGATGCAGGACCCAAACACTGATGATGGAGAGGGGACTGCGATCCCATATCCCAGTTTTCCCTGGGTGCCCAAATTCCAGGCTGGAAATGCAGGAGCACAGACTGGATCAGGTTGGAGGTGATCTAGTCCAACGTGTCTCCCAGGACGGTGTCCAGACAGCTTTTGGATATCTCCAGGGAAGGAGATTCCGCAGCCACACTCATGGTGATAAAATCCTCCCTCAGTACTCAGGGGATGGTGATGCTCCTGCAAATCTGACTCCCAGATCCCCCAAACCTGGAATACCCCCCTTCTCCTGGGTGGCCACTTCCAGCCTTCCCTTGTGCCAGGGTCATGTCCTTGTGCAAACCCACTGTGACCCAGCTGGGCTGGCACCACTCCTTATTCCCCACCAGTAGGTTTTGGCCCAGCTATTCCCCATCCCAAGCCCATTCCAAGCCCATCCCGTGCTCCTTCCTCTGCCTGGGAAGTTCAGCGAGGGACAGGGCGAGGATTAGGGATGGGATGCGACACGGAGGGATTACCCACAGCCCTCTCTGGGCACCCAGCTCCCAGCAGATTGTCTGTGCTGGGCAGGGGGGGAAGGGCAGCATAAAACCTCAGGCCTGGGCCTTGGATGGATTTTTAGGGTGTAATAAACCAGAGGATTTACCTGGGGAGGTTTAAATGCTCAAATGGGCCCGGGGAGGTGCCCGGGGAGGGGTGGGGAAGTGAGAGACGTGCACTGAGATGTGCTGGGTGAGCAATCCCTGCCTGAGCAAAGGGGAATGTTTTCCCTGGGAATTTATAACCCCCTGCCAGTCCTGGAGCAGCTGGACAAGGCACCACCACCCTCTTGTCACCCACTGGGATACTGAATCATGGAGCAAACCCCTTGCCCCACCAGGAATGACCCCTGAAAGCAGCACGAATCTCCCTTGCTCTTCCCTACAAACATCAGCGCCCCCACAACCCCCAAGACCACCCCAACCGGCCCAGAGCTCCTGCTGATCCCTGCTCCATCCTGCCTTTCCTCCTGCCCCTTTCCCAAAATGCACAAGGTCGGGAGTCCGGAGATAAATCCCCTATTTTTAGCGCCTCGTATCATTAACCTCCGGGACTCTGCTCCACGTGGCATCCCCGGGGACAAGGTTCCCGAGGGAGCATCAACCCCAGCTGGGGAAGGCACAAAAACAGCAGCCAGAATAACACCCAGGGTGCAGATCTGCACCTTGCTGGGGTGGAGGAGGGGCTGTCACCCCTGCTTGCCCCCAGTTATCCAAAATAAAGTGGTTTACGCACTCCAGGCTGCACTCAAACTGTGGATTTGGGAATCACAGCCCAACCTGGGAGTGGCAACACTGGTGAGGGGGTGATGGTTCTGCTCTCCCTGGCCCCAAAACCCCACCAGGGCTGAGCTGGATGGGCAGCTTGGCCCAACACAGAGGATTGAGGGGGAGGTTCCTGTCCCAACCACCACAGGGATGCTCCAGAGGATGCTCCCTGCACTCAGATCCTGAGCTCTGCCCTTTGCAGGGCTGAGGCTGTGCCCATGGCAGTGATGCCAGGCTGCTGTGGGGATGGGGGCAGGAGAAACAGTGCCCAGTGACACAGTGCTGAGGAATGTTTGCTGGAAATCACCTCTGACTGCACTAATTGGGGTGACAGGGCTGGGAGGGACCCCCAGCCAGGCTGAGGCTGTCCTGCTCCGGGTCAGGCTCAGCTCCAGGGCTCTGGTTCCCCATGCTGTGAGATATCCCAGCCTGGGCTCATCCTGGTCCAGGGGATTGTGCCCCTGTGCCCCCTCAGGGGAGCCCCCCCTGCAGAGCTGCCCCAGCCCTGGGAGTGTCCAAGGCTAGGCTGGACGGGGCTTGGAGCACCCTGGGCTGGTGGGAGGTGTCCCTGCCCAGGGCAGGGGGTGGGATGGGATGAGCTTTAAGGTCTCTCCTGGCCCAAACCCCTCCATGATTCCAGGACTCTTTAGCATCCCCAGCAATGGGTTTGCACAGCATCCTGCAGCCCCTTCATCCCAGCACATCCCAACCAACATGGGGTTCCCACTGCCTGACCCCAGCAGTAGGACACAACTCACATTAATTCTCCATGACCACAGCAGTGCCCGCCTGCTCCTGCCTGTCCCTGCCTGCCCTGTGCAGGGTGACTTGGGCTCTTGGCATCACTTGTCCCCTCACAGGCACATGATTTTGGGGATCCCCACTGGAGGACAGCAGTGCAGTGTGTGGGGTCAGAAGGTGCAGGACCAGCAGCCCCACTGCTCTCCCACCCCGTGCTGGGTGATGCTCCCTGTCCATACAACACCCCAGTGAGCTGGGGCAGTGGCTCTGAAACCTCCCAGGAGAAGCCCCTGGCTGCCAGGAATGAGGAGGGGCAGGGACTTCAAGGCCAGGCCTTACCCAGGGAGGTCAAAAATGCCCCAATGCCCTTCACATGCACAGACCTGCTCCTTCCACCCCCCAGAAAGCAGCTCCTCAGCACTGACATCCATCACCATCCGACCCCGCCCAGCCTTGAGTCCTGAGCGGGCAAAGGCTGCCACCCACACCCCGGGGTGACACCACTGTCACCCAGCACGCCCCAGCCTCTAATTGCAAGACCCCCAGGGGCTGATTTCCCACCCCCCAGACCCCACCACCTCCCTCTGTCCCTCCTGTCCCCTCGGCTTTATCTGCCTTAAGCCGATTGCCGGCACTGCCACCGGCGCTGGGGCCGACCCCGCTGAACCTCCGGGCGCCAGGTGAGGCAGGAGCTGCCTCCAGGGATTAAAGGGAATTATGGACACTGCTTAAACGGGGTGGCAGCAGCGAGACAGAGCAAGGCAGGAGCCAAGGTGCCACCTGAGAGTGATCCCCCAGCCAAGAGCATCCTCCCCAGAGCTCCCTGTCGAGTGTGCAGAGACAGGTCCCCTTACCCTTCTCCAAAAGAGAATGGCTTTAAACCCAAAGAGAACAGGGTTAGATGGGATATTGGGAAGGAATTGTTGGCTGGGAGGGTGGGCAGGGCCTGGCACAGGTTGGGCAGAGAAGCTGTGGCTGTCCCATCCATGGAAGTGTCCAAGGCCAGGGTGGAGCAACCTGGGACAGTGGGAGGTGTCCCTGCCCATGGCAGGGGGTGGAATGGGATGGGCTTTAAGATCCCTCCAACCCAAACCAATCCATGCTCTTCATCACTCCCAAGCACAAGAGATGGTTGGCCTGGCCCAAACCTTCCCTAAGAACAGGTGGGAAATGCCCAAAGGGTGTTTTCCCTGTTTCCAGGAGCATGTACATCTGAGTCCAGGTGTTTCCCCCAAGCCAGACACAGCCAGTCCCTGCAGCCAAGGGGGTACAGGGGGGGATTATCCCTGGATGAGTGTCTCTGGGATGGATGCTGTTCCCATCAGGGATAAGGGGCTGCAGGGTCCACTCTGGGCCCCAGACAGCTGAGCCAGGGGCTGCTCCTGCAGGGACCAGATGGCTCAGGGGAGCCTAATCCTGCCTGTGTGGGCGAGGAAGGGTCTGGCACCTCTGGGCAAGCAGCCTGGGGAGAAAGGAGGGCCCCAGAGCAAGGGACAGCACTGAAACACCATGGGGGTGGGCTGGGGGCTGCCCACAGCTCTGAGATGCTCTTAGGGAGTTAATCCCCTCCTTGTGGAATGATACAGGAAAGGCCCACAATAAAACCAGGTGTAACCCCCCAAACCTGCTGCCCTGGGTGTGCATTGTGCCCATTCGTGGGAGCTGAGCCCACGGCAGGCTCAGGTCACACAGAAGGGAAAACAGCCTGGAGAAGCTGCAAGAAACTCTCTGACTTGATGATTGCACCACCTATTCCAGATTTCAAACCCACCAACCCTGATATATCCAACCTACCAGCCAAGGAGTATCCTACCAGCACCGTGGGATCCTGGAACCGCAGAATGGTTTGGGTTGGGACTTTTAAGGCTCTCTCTGGACACCTCCCACTGTCCCAGGTTGCTCCAAGCTCCATCCAACCTGGCCTTGGACACTTCCAGGGATGGAGCAGCCACAGCTTCTCTGGGAAACTTGTTCTAGTTTTCCACCACCCTCATTCAACAATATTTTTCTCCCTAAATCTCCCCTCTTTTACTTTAAAACCATTTCCCCTTGTCCTTTTGCAGCAGCTCCTGCTGAAGGGTTTGCCCCCCTGGCACAGCAGAGATGGAGCTGCTGGAAATGGGTGGGAGGCAGGAGGGCCAGATCCAGGCTTGGTCCCTCCTGCCTCATTTCCCACCATGGATTAAAAAATTCCCCTGGTTTTCTCTCCCTAATTAGCCCAGGAAAGGTTTGCTGAGCTGGGCTACGTGGTCTCTGCTCTGGCTCCTGATTACAAAGCAGACTGTGCAAAACACGGGTCACCCAGTGCTATTGTTACACACCTGGATGGTTTCCATTAATTAAGAGGGTGGAAAACAAGGAAAACTGTGCAGGGAGATGTGCAACACCAGAGCCTGAAGCCACGGATGCAAAAACACCCCGTGTGGGGACGAGCTGTGGGTGACTTGTGGGGATTGGGCCAGCACTGGGAAATGGAGCAGAAGGGGTGGTGGCACATCCCCATCTGTGCTGGCTCCTGCTGGGAGGGGCAATGCATGGATTTGGGGTGGTTTGGTGTCCTGGGAATGAACAGAGGAGGAGAAGGAGCTCCAAGATGAGCCATGGGGGATGTGGGGTGTGTGGGGCTGGCTGGTTGAGGAGTCCCTGCTCCCACCAGCACTGCCCAGGGATGCTGCTCACAGGCTGCATTCCAGGAACCTCTGTGTGCACCCAGAGGAGCACCCTGAGAGCAGCACTTGACTTTTCAGGGTTCCCAGGGAACTCTCAGCACCCTTCTCTTCCTCACTCTTCCCAAGCAATACAGACCAGCTCCAGCTCCCACTCCGGGTGGGCCCCCAGCACAGGAAGGCTGTGGAGCTGCTGGAGAGTCCAGAGGAGGCCCCGGAGATGCTGCAGGGCTGGAGCCCCCTCTGCTCTGGAGCCAGGCTGGGAGAGCTGGGGGGGCTCCCCTGGAGAAGGGAAGGCTCCAGGGACACCTGAGAGCCCCTGGCAGGGCCTAAAGGGGCTCCAGGAGAGCTGGGGAGGGACTGGGGACAAGGGATGGGGGGACAGGACACAGGGAATGGCTTCCCAGTGCCAGAGGGCAGGGACAGATGGGATATGGGGAGAAATTGTTCCCTGGCACAGGTTGGGCAGAGAAGCTGTGGCTGCCCCAGCCCTGGGAGTGTCCCAAGCCAGGTTGGACGGGGTTTGGAGCACCCTGGGCTGGTGGGAGGTGTCCCTGCCCATGGCAGGAAAGAGATGACCTTTAAAAGTCCCTTCGAACCCAAACCCATTCCATGATTCCCTCATTCCACATCACCACTAACACACAGGCACGTTATTTCATCACCCCCAGACCTCTGACCCGATGTCTCATTCCAGCCAGGCTCCTTCCAACGCTCCCCCCAGCCATTCCCAGGGCTGTTCCCTCCGCCTTAGATAACAGCCCCCTGCCAAACAATGCAGAGGCAAGGAAAAGAGCAATTACCCTTTTTTAAAGCCAGCCAAGCGCAGCCCCAGCCCTCCCACCGCCTCCCACCCCCGCGCGGTCCCCACGGCCCCACAGATCCCATCCAGGGCAAAACCCTTCCCTGCAGCAGGCAAAAGGCTTTGGGATGCTCGTGGAGCCCCATCCCGGCTCCTTCCAAGCTGGGAAGGGGATCACAGCGTTTGAGCTCATATCCCCGCTTTAATTTGCAGTGGCACAGGGAGCACAATGCTCCATTGTGTTTGGGGGAAGAAAAAAACCGTCTCAGGGCTGTTTGTGGCAGGAAAGGTTTCAGCTGGAAACGCCCGCGTGCCAAGGAAACCACCTCCTGCTGGAGGTGGGACACGGAACGGACCACGCCACACCTCAAATCCCTTTCCCAGGAGGTTTCCCGTGGGGAGCAGCGAAGGCTCAGCCTGGCAGGGATGGGATGGGATGGGATGGGATGGGATGGCATGGCATGGCATGGCATGGCATGGCATGGCATGGCATGGCATGGCATGGGGTGGGATGGGATGGGATGGGATGGAGTNCTTCTCTGGGGACGCGGGGACATATCCCAGGGAGCACGAGCCAGGCTGAAACCTCTTCTGCTTTTTGGGGCACGTGATGCCCTTCCCAGACAGAGCAGCCAGGGTGAGTCAGGACACAGAAATCCCCCCCAGGCTGAGGCCACCACTGTGTCACCTCCTCCCACGGGCACGGAGCCACCACCGCGTCACCTCTGCCCAAGGAGCGGGTTGTCCCATCCTGGGTGATACAGGCAGAGGTTGGATGCACCGTAATTACTTTTTCCCCCTTAAGGAGAGGAAGGAAAAACCTGGATCCACCCCAAAGGAACCCCCCCGGGAGCTGGGCATGGGCTGGGTGCTGTCACCGTGCCAGGGGATGCTCCGCTGCAACCACAGCAGAGGCGGCTGCGGGAGTAAAAAGCCTCTTAACGACCGCAAAAAAGCAGTTGTGGGAGTTTTTAATTTTAGTTTGCTCTTTAAACGCCACTTCATTTGCTGGGATTGGCTTAATTGCGGTCATTAAGGTGGCGAGGGGGAACACTGAGCCCCCGAGGGGTGGGCTGGGGGGAGGGTCTCTTAGAGGGACGATCCTCCAGCCCTACAAACCCTTCCCCCAAACCCTCCCTGTCTGGCAGCTCCGCTCCCTCCCAGCTGCGGGCTCAGCTTCCCCATCCCATATCTGGGGGGTCACAGATGGTCCTCCCTGTGCTGAAGCTTCGGGGGGGATTCAAGACCTCCCCCAGCCCCGACCTCCAAGAGCCAAGGAATTGGCACCGTTAAGGGGGATTTTCTCCAGAAACTGTCACCATTAAGAGGGATTTTTTACAAGAAATTGTCACTATTAAGAGGGATTTTTCCCAAAAAACTGTCACCATTAAGGGGGATTTTCCCCGAGGAATTGTCACCATTTAGGGGGATTTTTCCCAAGAAAGTGTCATCGTTAAGGGGGATTTTCCCCAAGAAACTGTCACCATTTAGGGGGATTTTCCCTGCATTTCCAAGCACATCAGGGCAGTAACATGGAAAAGGGGCTCTGGAGGGGCCACATCCTGCCCCCACAGCGAGGATGGGCAGCAGCACCCACAGAACTGGAGGGTCCCCTCTGCTTTAACACATTTTTGTGCAAATCCCACCAATCCCACGCACGGGAACCCCCATCCTGAAGCTGCTCCCGACGCACCAGCCTGCGGCACTCAGGGAATTCCCCCAGTTCCCTCCTTGCTGGGATGCAGGAAATTATCACCCCCAGTCAGGGGAGCCCTCTCAGTACCACTCTGAGGGTGCAGGGAGCACCAGATCCAGGTTGCAAGGGCAATAAAATCATGGAATCATTAATGCTGGAGAAGCCCCCTCACCCCTTGAGGTCCAACCATTAACCCAGCACTGCCGCGCTCACCACGAAGTGTCCCCGAGTGCCACATCTACACATTTTTTAAATACCTCAAGGAATGGTGACTCCACCGCTGCCCTGGGCAGCTGTGCCACGGCTGGACAACCTTTTCCACGTGGAAATTTTTCCTAATATTCAACTTCACCTCCTCTGGCGCAACTTGAGGTTCCCTCCCCTCCTGTCCCTGTTCCCTGGGAGCAGAGCCCGACCCCCCCCGGCTCCCCCCCCTGGCAGGGACTTGCAGAGCCAGAAGGTCCCCCCTGAGCCTCCTTTTCTCCAGGCTGAGCCCCCCCAGCTGCTCCTCAAGCGCATCAAACGCAGGGCTGGATGGGGATGCTCCTCATGCCGTGTTTGAGTGGCAGGGAAAGGGCTGACTCGTGACATCCACCCCCTGCCTGCCCCTAAACGGTGACAGCTCAGTTACTGGAGCCCCATTGCCCCTCCCAATCCGTTCTCATGATGAGCCATAGCTAATGAACCTCCTAATAATAATTAATTAATCAGGAATATGTTACAGCCTCTTGCAGGCAGCTGCAGATTGACAGCAACTCCCCCTTCCCACAGGCAGGACTCAAAACGCTGCTGACAAAAAAACCAAGGAGCCCTTTTCCCTTTCCTTCTGGCATTTAATTAGGATTAATCAATCCTTTCTTGCTGACCACCAGCCCCAGCAGCAGGACGGGGTGTCTGCAAAGCTTGTGTGTGTCCAACAGGAGGGAGTCTCTGCCCACCTTCCCGGAGTTGTCATGGAAATGGAAACGGGTGTTGATTAAGAAGCTGCCAAACGCAAACGTGCCACAACATTCATCGGGATTCCAGCCTGGGGGGGATTAACTGGAGTAATCCAGCCCTGGGTTCAAGGGCAAGTGCTGGAGGGGGACAGAATCGCACAATCAACGAGGCTGCAAAAGACCTCTGAGATCATCGAGCCCAACTTTGGCCCTGGGTACCAGAGCATGGCACTGGGAGCCACAGCCAGCCCCTGGGTGGGATGGAGGGAGGGGCTCCAAGTCCACCCGGATGAGCTTCAGGCTTTGCACATGAAGCTTGAAAAGGGTTTTTGTGCCCTATCACTATGAGGAATTAAACCCCCAAACACTGGGATAAAGGCAGGGAGCCACGGTGGGATCCACAGTTTGGGAGAAAGGCAGGGAGCTGGGGTGGGATCCAGAGATTGGGATGAGGGCAGGGAGCCAGGGTGGGATCCAGAGGTTGGGATGAAGGCAGGGAGCCTGGGTGGGATCCAGAGATTGGAAGGCAAGGGAGCCAGGGTGGGATCCAGAGGTTGGGATGA
>VXBX01008275.1:18888-29967 GCA_013400415.1 Scytalopus superciliaris
TGGGGATGGGCACCAGAATCCCCACAGGGGGGCAGGGACCACCATCCCACAGGGGGACAGGGACCAGCATCCCTGGGGAGGTTGGGAATTATCAAACACACCGGCATCCCTTCATGGGAATGGGTACCAACATCTCCACATGGGAATGGGTACCAACATCTCCACATGGGAATGGGTACCAACATCTCCACATGGGAATGGGTACCAACATCTCCACATGGGAATGGGTACCAACATCTCCACATGGGAATGGGTACCAACATCTCCACATGGGAATGGGTACCAACATCTCCACATGGGAATGGGTACCAACATCTCCACATGGGAATGGGTACCAACATCTCCACATGGGAATGGGTACCAACATCTCCACATGGGAATGGGTACCAACATCTCCACATGGGAATGGGTACCAACATCTCCACATGGGAATGGGTACCAACATCTCCACATGGGAATGGGTACCAACATCTCCACATGGGAATGGGTACCAACATCTCCACATGGGAATGGGTACCAACATCTCCACATGGGAATGGGTACCAACATCTCCACATGGGAATGGGTACCAACATCTCCACATGGGAATGGGTACCAACATCTCCACATGGGAATGGGTACCAACATCTCCACATGGGAATGGGTACCAACATCTCCACATGGGAATGGGTACCAACATCTCCACATGGGAATGGGTACCAACATCTCCACATGGGAATGGGTACCAACATCTCCACATGGGAATGGGTACCAACATCTCCACATGGGAATGGGTACCAACATCTCCACATGGGAATGGGTACCAACATCTCCACATGGGAATGGGTACCAACATCTCCACATGGGAATGGGTACCAACATCTCCACATGGGAATGGGTACCAACATCTCCACATGGGAATGGATATCAGCATTCCCACATGGGAATGGGTACCAACATCTCCACATGGGAATGGATATCAGCATTCCCACATGGCACTGGGCACCAGCACCCCTGCAAGGGAACTGGCACCAGCACGCCCAGGAAACACCACCCAGCCACACCCAGGCTGTGGCCTCACCATTTCAAACCCCCCAGCTCTCCTCATCCACAACCCCAAAAGCCGTCAGGGCAGGAGGAAAAAGCCAGCAGGGAGAATTCCATCCCAGGGCACCAGGACTCCTTGGCAGCCACCAGCAGGAGAAGCCACAGGGCTTGTTTCACCCCAGGGAGAGGTTTCCAAGCATGGAAAAGCCTCTCCAGGCAGTGACCACCTCCCTCCACACACCAGGTTTTCCTCAAATCCTCAGCTCCACGAGACTGTGCTTGGAAAAGTAATTGCAGCTCCAAAGTCAGCAGGCAAAGGCTGAAAACAGAACTCCAGGAGCTCTCACAGCCCAGAGGGTGAAGGAAAGAGACCCAAAGTTTTGATTTCACAACACCAGGAGGCCTTTCCCGTGGGTGATCCCATTGCAAAGTCAACAAAGCCAAGACATTTATTAGCCCGAAACGCCGAGTGACCCCTCGTTTTCCAGCCAAAACAGGTCAGCTTGCATTCACACCAGGTTAGTTATTCTCTTCTTTAGCAAGCGCCATCAGCTCCAGGAAAATGTGCCCCTCCAGGGCCCCTCCCTGGCACAGGCAGGGCCCGTTTCTGCCGCCCGGCACCCTCCTGGCTGCTTCCCCCAGGCCTGCTCTTCCTCCCCGGATTTCCCCTCCTGGCATTTGCTTTCCTCTTTTTCACACAAGCGAGGTCTGAGCCGTGCCAGGGGCCAGGATGGGGTGAGCAAACCCCTGGAGCTCTTTGCCAAGGCAAGCCCTGCTTCCCAAAAAACTTTGGTCAGGGGAGATGCCAGCAGGAAAAGCTCCAAGCCATGCCCAGTCCTGCCCTTCCTTCCCACCCCAGAGGAGCAGCTCTGCTCCTCAGCCAGGTTCAAACCTCTGCAAAAGGGAAAAAACAAAATGGTGAAAAACCCACTAAACCATTGATTTTTAGGCAGGGAAGTGCAAAGCTTGAGCAAGCAAGGCTGACCTTTGTGCCCTGCTGGAGTAACAGGGAATTTTTCCTCTGGAAGACACTGGGTCAAACAAAACAGCATCAAAATTCCCCTTTTCCCCGGGATTTGGCCTGTTTGGGAGCTCCTGTTTTCCCTCACTGCCACCCCATCCTCCTTCTGGGTGGGGGAAGGACCCATCCACACAGGATAAATCCCTTTCCAGCTGGTCAAGGCACTGGGGAAGTTCAAGTTTGGGGCTTTCCTAATGAACAGCGAGCAGAGCCGGGCAGGAAGCGCCGACCCCGCTCCGGCCTCGCCGCAAACACCCAAAAGCAGAAGGAACCCAATTAACTTCCCGGTGCCCTTTCATTCTAAGTCAAGATTCAGCTCTGGGTGTGTTTGGAGAGCCACAAGGTCGGGGTTTTCAGCCTGGTTTGAGCCTCCTGGGATGGGAAGGGGCCAAACCTTGTCCCACCCTCGGAGCTGCCGGGATGGGAGGGAGCTGAGGACGGGAAGCGCTCGGAAAAGAGATGGGAGAAAACACAAGCCCTGCTGTTGGGTTTTGCTTTCTTTTTTTTTTCCCCCTCCTGTAATTGCTCCTGCTATTTTAACGGAGACAGACATTTCCTTGACGATTTTCAAGGGCTATAAATGTTTTATGTCCCTTTTCCTCCACGCTCAGACAGCAACTTCTGCTGGGGCTCAACACAAGCAAGACCCGGAGCGGAGCAGCTCGCAGGACACGGGCTGTAGGGAGATGATCCAGCCCTTTATCCACATGGAAAATCATCCTCACAGCCCTCCTCATGATGTCCTCTCCTTCCCTCCATTCCTAGAAGGAGATCCCACTGCCCAGCCTCCATGCAATATGTCTTTCTGCTGCAGAAAAACTATATATAGAGCCTAAACCCTTTGGGGGCTTTGCTGCGTTCCGAGATATTTATAGCTGGGAGCAAACTCCGACTGTGCTGGCTGGGAGCAGCTGGAATTGCACCGGGAAAGGCAGGATGAGGCCAATCAGGCCGTGCCTGAGGGATGTTGGGGTGACAGCCCCCCACCTGGCAGCCAGGATTGGCCCCAAAGCCACTGCAACACCACGGGAGGAAACGTGTGGGAGTCTCACCTGACGGGGGTTTGGGGAGAGATTTGGAGTTCTAAGGGCAAATCCAGACAAAGAGGAAGAGGTGCAGAGCTGAGAGGCTCAGGAATAACCCCCCTGCTGGTCTGTGGCTCCCACCCAAAAAAATCCAGGCACACAACACATTTCACTAGGAGCATTTCCCAGGGAGGGAGAAATTCACCCCACGTGGCCCCTTGTCTGTTTGGAGCATCCAAAGTGCAGCAGGAGGGATGAAATGGTCCCTTTTCCACAAACCTCAGTGTCCAACCCAGCACCTGCTTGGCCTCCTCCCATCCCGGTTTAATACATCCCTCAGGGAGAACACTCTGGCTGCAGGAAGGGAATGAAGGGCTGAGAGGGCTGGGGATTCCTGGGATGGGGGATGCAGGCAGGGATGGGGGGAAGGTTGGGAAAGGGGGGGCTCTGCATCCCAATCCTGCTCCCCCTCCCTGTCCTGGCATCACCAGCAGCACAAAGTTGGTGGCATGGGGTTAGTAATTACAGTTATCCAGGGGTTACAGCACCGGGATGCTGGAGGGAATCAGCCTGGACGTTGGGCTGGATCAGAGGGAAGATTCCCAACACTTGGGTTCCTGGGAACTTCTTCCCACAGCCCTGGATGCTTTGCCAGATGATCCCAGCCAGACCCTCAGCCTCCCACCAGGCTGGTGGGACCAGCAGCCAAAAAGCTCCTCGGGAAAAACAACCAACACAAAAAACACCCCACACAGAAATAAAACACTTTCTACCAAATCTCCTAAACGGAGGAACCAACAGGGCTGTTCTTTCCCAGTCCCTTCCCAGCACAAATCCCTGAGGAGACAGCCCCAAAAAGTCACTGTTTACACCCAAACTCTCCCTCTTTTGGCAGGAGGGAGACAGGACATGGAGCTCTTGCTTCCTGCAGCTCCAGCCACCCCCCTCCTGCCGCCTTCTCTGTACAGCTCCTGTAATTCCAGCTTCCTCTGGGTCAGGGGGTGGTGTCCCTATGGACACAGGGATAGCCCTGCCAGGGATGATGCCCCAGGCAATCCCTGCCACACAATCCCCCTGTTCTCCTCCACAGCAGCAAGAGCCTTCCCTCCCACCCTCCTCCTCCTCCTCTTCCAGCCTTTCCATGGGTGTTTGAAAAGCTCTTCCCATGGAAAATAAAGGGATTCAGGATGCCCCACGGCCAGGATCTGTTCCCATCCTGGAGGGAGCAGGCTGGAATGATCCCACCAGCACAGGGATTATCTTCCCACTTCCATAGAAACATCCCTGGGGATCACCGGGAGTGGCTTTAAGGACATCTCTGGTGGGACATTTGGGGGACAGTGTGACCCACACTGCCAGGTCCTGGGCACTGAGATGGGGGGAGCAGGAGTTAATTAACCCTAATTAAAGGTAAGAGGGCAAAGAGGGAGAACCAGCTGCACCACCCCCATTACAGCACTGAGGGATGTGGCTCAAAACAGCCCCAAAATCCAGGGGGTCGTGCCCAGTGAGGAGCCCCCAACGCTGCAGGAGGTGCCACAGGGGCACCCCCAGGTTGTCCCCTCCCCCCTCCCATCCTAATGAGCAAACCCCACCACTCATTTAGTGATAAATGGGGGCAAACAGCTCCTTTGGGTGCCAGGGACAACAAACCGAGCCAGCTCTGGGCATGTGGCATCCAAAAGGTGGGTGCTGTGCCCCACCTGGCTCAGCCGGGGATCCCAGCGGGATGCAATTCCCACATCACTGGCATTCCCAAAATCCCAGGGGATGATGAAGCCCCATGGCCAATAAACCCAGCACAGGACCCTATTTCATCCCAGCCCCTGATTGATGCCCAGCGCCCCAATATCCCCACCAGCACACTCGCTAATTAACACCGGGCTAATTAACAGCAGAGTAATTAATGCCGGGACCCCCCCAGGTTTGCACGGGATGTTTGTAATCATCCTTTGCACAGGCAACACACGGGGCAGGGCCGTGCACTGACCTGCAACCACTGGGGGCTAATTAGCGCTTAATTAGCACTCATTAGTGCCACGGGAGGACGAGTGGGTGCCCCAGGTCCGCACATTGCCCGGGCTGGGGTGCGCTGAGCTCGGAGAAGGGGAACACCCTGCAAAGCGGAGCCGTCACGTCCCGAGTTATTCCTCCTGGAGGGGGAGGAGGTGACAAAGTGACACCAAGCGAGCCCGAAGCACCCCGAAGTCACAGCACCTCCAAAAAAGGGAACTTGGCGCTCGGAGCAGCCTCCAGGGTGGGACAAAAGCGGCACAAAATCACCCCGTTCCATCACCAAATACCTGGCAGCTCCGGGATTTTCCACTGGGCCGGAGCCAAAGCTTTGGAGCAGCTCCCGCTGCCCAAAAGTGCCACCCCCTGTGACACTCAGCCCGGTGGGCAGGAGATTCCCAAAGCATCCCTGGGCACGGAGCACAGGCATGAGGAGCCCGAGGGCAAGGGAAAAGCAAAGGCTGGGTGATGCCACTCGCCAAAAAGCCTCCAGAACGGGGAAAAAAAAGCTGCGTTATTCCAGCTTTGGCTGGTTGATCCCCATGGAGCACATGGAGAGGCTCCCCAGGGATCAACAGCCACCCCCCCAAGGACAGGCAGCTCCCAGGAAAGTTGTGAGGAGCCCAAATTTGCCTTAAATAAGCTGGAAACGGTGAGTTTACACCCGGTTTGGGGCCGTAATTCTCTTTGTGTGCCCCGAGCCAGCACCTCCCGCTGCCTCTGCACGGAAAAGTGCTCTGGGAAGGGAGACAAACACAGGGACTTTGTGTTCAGTCACAGCTTAACTTGCAAAAATACGGAATAAATAAGATTTATTTTCTTTTTCAATGCCCACTTTGGACCCGAACTCCCATTTTCCTCCCCCAAAACGCAGCCCTGTGTTCTATTCCTGACATTTGCCACACGAGCATCACTCCCAAACCCGGGACCAGCCCCCTCTCAGCAGCTTTTCAGCCCGGCCGACGTGGCTCATGAAACAGCTTCATTCCCCTCCTCCTCCTCTTCCTCCTCCAGAAAACAGCATTTTTTTGGCAAACAAACTGTTTTGCCAACAAGTTGTGCCCCGTGCTGCCTGAGAGATGACGCTTCTCCCCAGCTCCTGCCTCCCCCTCCCCAGCTCGGCTCCCAATTTGGGGACACACGTCCAGGCTCCCCCCACATCGAGGATTTTTTTCCCCCCCCTTTCTTGTGAAAATAATCCTTGTTTTGCCATCAGTCATGGAAGAAGCAGCAGCCCTGAGGTTGCTGCTGTTATTTTTATCTTGAAATAAATAGTTTGAGCCGTGGCCAAGCCGTTCTGAGGGAGGGAGATGCTTCGGATCGCGGCCGCAGAGATGTAAACACACACACGGAGCCTCCGTCTGGGCTGGGGCAGAGGGAACATCCCCATCCAGCCCGGAGAGAGCTGGAATTGCCTCTTCTGGGAAGCTGAGCTGGAAAAGGGGATGTGAGGCTGGAGGAGCATCACTCCCAGGTGGGCACTGCAGCTGGTCCCCCCCAAACCGGTGCTGTCCCCTCCACGCAGTGCGGGTTAAAGACCAACTTAACCAGCACCAGAATGAACTTTCCGAGTCGTTTTTAACCAAAAGCTTTGAAAGAACTGTCTCTAGAAAGGTTTTCACCTCCTCAGCAGCCAAAAGGAGCATCCCACCCAACGCCAGGTCCAATCCCGTTCCCGCTGGACCGCAGCAAGACCCCAAAACGCGCAGTTTGGGGGGGCAGATGTTGCATCCCCATCCAGTTTGGCAGCGCCGGGAGATCCGGCCACATCCTTCCCTCCTGCCCTGACTTCCAGCAGCTCCCACCCTGCTCCACGGGCTGGGCACACGGCAATGGGGAGGGCTGGGGGGGAGGCTTTGCTCGTGAAGGTCGCCGAAACGCTCGGGAGCTTTGCACGAGAAACTCCGGCTTAAATGTCAAATTAATTAAGTGGGAGAGATGGATGTGCGGCCACAAAAAGCTCTCTGTTCCACCCCACCGCCGGCCTCCCACCTCCCCCCGGAGCCAGGCACGGGCACGGCCGGGGGAGGGAAGCACCGCCGGACACTCCCCAGGGCAAATATTCCCCCTCCCTCCCTAAGGCATCGAGGGAACAGCGAAAAGCACAAAGCCAGGCTGGGAAAGCTGGGGAAGCTTCTGCTCCTCCCTCCACACACACGTGCTGTGGCACCGAATCCAGGGCCACGCCGGGCAGGGGATGGCACGGGCGGGGTGGAAAACACTGGGAAACAGAGGGAAAGAGAGACGCATCCCCTTCCTGCCTGGGAGAGGCTCAGTGGCATCACCTGTTGTGGAGGAGAAATCCTTCTCCAGCAGCTCCTCGGGATCCAGAGCCAAAGGAGCTGGCATTGAGCAGGGTGGGGAGAATGCAGAGGGCAGGGGGATGCCATGGGATGTCCCCAGGAGATGCCAAACCACATGCTGAAGGGGGTTTCTCCCCCCCAAATCACCGCTCCCCTGGGTTTGAGGAGGTGCTGAGTGCCGGGTTTGTGCATCCAGGAGCAGAACAGCAGCAAAAAGCACAGCCAGAGCCACACAGGGAGCAGGGACACACTGAGACCCAGCTCCGGGCACGGGGACAAGGACATGGGGACACAATCCATGCCCCGACCTGGAACTACTTCCCAGAGGCTCAGGAAGGGAAGGGCTCCCAGCTGGCAGGGCCCTGCTGGGCTCGGTGCCCCCCCTGCCAGCAGCCTGCAGGGTTTGGTACCCGGCTCACGTTCCCGGGCTGGGCATTCCCCAGGCCTGGCTCCTGTCTCCCAGGGCAGCCACGAGTCTCCCATTGCCCTTCCGAGGGGAAAAGGAGCCTTAGGGACACTTGGGGACTTGACTCTTCCCCCACACCATGCACAGGTGGCCAAAGGACCCTGTGCCCCTTCACAAGCTCTGGGATGCTTTTATTTATATAGATTAATCTCAGTTTCTCCCAGAAAGAGGAAGGAGCTGAGGATTGAGTATGGCTGGGACCAGGACAGCTGGGATGTCCCTACAAACAGGGAACCTCCACATTACCCCAGCTCAAATCCACCCCCCCGAGAGCCAGGCTGAGTCCTTGCAAACTCCTCACACCTCACAACGAGCCCAGAGCATCCAGAAACCTCACAAGGGAAAGGCTCCTGCCATGATCCCGATGCCAGGCTGGACACAGGGGAGTTGCTGAGCCCCCTGGAAAGCACCCTGGGAATAACAGCGTCCTGTGAACCCCCAGCCCCTCATGTCAGAGATGCTGAACACCCCCAAATCCTCAGCAGGGCAGTGGGTGCTTCTGCCCCCAAACCTCTGCAGGGCCAGGGGGCATCTCTGCATCGTGTTCCTCATTATCCCTCCCAACTGAGCCAGGGGTGGATTTTAAGGCATTGCAAGGAGCGAGGGATGTAATTCCAGTGACACTCACCGGGAGGGCCCCACAGGAACACACTCCAGAGCAGCTCCCCCATACCCTGCCAGGAGGAGCAGGACAAGGCCAGCCCTGGAGCCATCCCGGGAGCTGTGCAAAGGTCACAGCTAATCAATGCTCTCAGTAATTAAGGTGACGAGTTGATCCCTAAGCTCGGGCTGGGACAGCAGCCGTGGCCGTGGCAAAGCATCCTGACCCCACACCGAGGGGCTCAGGACCCCGGGCAGGGGGGTGGCACACGGGGCTGGTGCACCCCTGGCATCACCCACAGCCCTCCCCTCACTCATTAAAGCTCATCAGCACGCTAATTACCGTGAGCAGTGAGCAGAGCTGCCTGTCCTGCCCCTCTCTGTCCCCAACAGTCCCAGATGCCACTGAGCTGTCAGCACCCACTGCCCACCAAGGCCCTGCACTGAGGAGGAGGAAGAGGAGGAGGAAGAAGCAGCTCCCCCAGCCCTCCCAGCAGCACAGAAAACAGCCCACTCTTGGCTCCTCGGGGGTTTAATGAGGGGTTGAGCTCACCCCCATCATGGGATGATGCAGGAGCTCCTGCCTGGGTCTCCTTGTCCTCTCTCAGAGGGGTCTGTGTCCAGCTCCAAGGGATGAGGCAGGAGATGGGGATGAAGCAGGACCAGGGATGGGCAGGGTGAGCTCAAGGGCTTTACAGCCTCGGGCAATCCCAGCCCAAAGCAAACCTGTCCATGACACGGGTGGGAAAACCCAGTGCCAGCACAGGATCCCACCAGGAGAGGCAGCCCCTGCCCTGCAGCCTCCCACAGAGGCACACCAAGGGTTACAGGGACCAATCCCAGCGGGATCCAGCCCAGCTTCCCCAAACCCAGGGCCGGGAGGGATCACAGACACCAGGAGATCAAAGGGAAGTGCTGAGTCCCCGGAGACTCGTTACAGTTTGCAACGCTCCAGCAACGCCAGGTCCCTGTGCTGAGGCTGCAGTCCCGTCCCTCTGTCCCTCTGTCCCTCTGACCCTCCCTGGGATGGGGACAGGGAGATGCTCATCCCTCCTCACTCCCCTGCCATGGGGACAGGGAGATGCTCATCCCAGGGAATTCAGAGGCTCATCCCTCCTCACTCCCCTGCCATGGGGACAGGGAGATGCTCATCCCAGGGAATTCAGAGGCTCATCCCTCCTCACTCCCCCGGGATGGGGACAGGGAGATGCTCATCCTAGGGAACTCAGAGGCTCATCCCTCCTCACTGCCCCGGGATATTCGTCCCAGGGATCTCCCAGACTCAGTGCCAGAGTTCCTCATCCGGTCTCTGCAGTGCAAACTGACTAAACTCTGCTCCCAGGCAGGGCCCAGGACCCGCCAGTGGGGCTGTGCCAGCGCTGCCCAGTCCCTGCACAACTGCACTGGGGTCCCCAAATCCATCCCCCATGCCACCATGGTGGCAGTGGCTGGGATGTACCAGAGATGTACCAGAGCTGTGCCAAGTCATTGCTGCCCACCCTGGTGACCCCAGGGGGAAAACCAAAGGTTGGTCCAACAAAAGAGAATGATTTAAAAGCTTCAGGGAGAGCAAGGAGAGAGGAGAGGCCTTGATGCCATCCAGGTGGGAACCAAGAGCCTCCTGCACCCCTTGGGCACACAGGAGCAGCCCACATGCCACCACCTCCCATGCTGGCACTGAACAAACCCACAGCCTCTCCTGCCTAAATACCCTCAGCAAACCCCCAACAACCGCCTGCAGCGTGTCCAGTAACCAGCAACTGCAATTCCCCAAACTGGGAAGGGGAAAAGCTCCTTTGGGAAGGAACAAGGACCCACAGAGGTGACCCCACACCCTCCCGGGGTGCTGGAGACACCGGCACAGCCACACTCACCTCTCGCCAGTGCGGGCACCCAGCGATGGAGGGGAGGTGTTGGCAGAGCCTGGGCTTTGCCACAGCAACAGCAAAGGCAATACTGGGCTTAATAAAAACGCCCTTGGATCCAGCAGCCATGTGGATTTGCCAGAGACATCAGAGGAGTGTATCCCATCCCTTCCACGGCAGCCTCCTTGGAAACACTGAAAGTTGTATCTCTATTCCAGAGGGGAACAGCTGCTGTCGGGAACATCCCTCACACAGAAACAGGGGGGCCAGCAAACCAGACCCCCAGGAGGGGAGGGATGAGCTCTGGCTTATTTAACACAACAGCCAGGCCCTGGGACTTCTTCCTCCCTCTGGAAGAGGAGGAGGAGGAGGCAGCCTTCCTCCCCACCATGCTCTCCCACTCCTCCCGGGCTGTGTGGAAAAAGCATCTTCTGGCTGCGGGAGGATCCTTCCTGTAGAGCATCACCCAAAAAGCAGTGCCCTGGTCCCCCAAATGCTCCAACTGGGCAGGGCAGGGCAGGGCAGGGAGCAGGCAGGGCTGAGTGCAGGCAGGGCTGGGTGCAGGCAGGGCTGGGTGCAGGCAGGGCTGGGTGGCTCCCTCGGAGGGTCTCCCAGCCGGAGCATGTGGATGGGGAGAAGCAGTTTTGGAAGCGCCACGAGGAAGCACAGACCCTTTTCCTCCGGCCACATGGAACCGTCTCCCGGGCGTTGGGAAAAACAGGCGCTGCCTGCACCGGCAGGGCTGGATCTGCCCCCACCA
>VXBX01008276.1:0-50817 GCA_013400415.1 Scytalopus superciliaris
GAAAGGAGGAAACGAATTGCGGGCACACAGGTATGACCGTGACATTCACGTTCATTATGTGCCTTTTTTATTTATTCTTGTGGGGGTTTTGTTGGTTTTTTGTTTTTTGGGTTTTTTTTTTTTTTTTAAGCTCTCCTGGCTCTGGAGGGGAGAGAGCATGGAAGGTTTTTCCATGCACCCGTGGATCGGGCGTGAGCACCTTTTAGTCCAGCCCATTTAAAAAAAAAAAAAAAAAAAAAAAAAAAAAAGGGAAAAAAAAAAAAAAAAGGAGGGGGGGGGAAAGTCAAAAGANAGAAAGGAGGGGGAGGGGAGCTTACAAAAGGTGCCTCTGATATCCTCCAAGCTCTGGTAAAATGCTCGATAGAAGGGATAAGAAAATGGTATTTTGAAATAATCACTCTATTGGCTCACGTATCGGGATCGGCGTTTCTTTCCCAATTTTTCTGAGCGGAGGTGTATTTTTAATAGCGAGGCCTGTGCTTTATTCCGCACAGGCATGTCAGAAATTGTGCTTAGTGTGTGACCATCCTTCCTATTTTAGCTGGTGGGGCTAGCCGATGTATGCGAATTAAAAATATGTATTAATTCTGAACAAATGTGCATGATTACAAAAAGGCCCTGGTTCTGAGCCGCTAAAGATCGGCTGTATGCTTATCATGGGGAATTTCTTAACTCCGGATTTGAATATGTTCACATTAACAACTGAATTGTTCTTCTAGATTAATATTAACAGTGTAGTTTTCAGAGATACTTGGCCCTTTTTTTTTTTATTTTTACGGAAACGCAGAGTGACATATTTATGGGACCGGGAATGCTCGATATTCATTACCATTCGATTGATCTATTTGATACTCGTGTACAGCCACACCTGACATGGCTCTGTGGGTGCATGCCTGCATCTTTCACATCACTTTATGCATTTCGTTCCAAAGCGCTGTGAGATTGTGAGCTTTTTGACAGATCAGAAATCTTGATTTTTTTTTTTTTTTTTTCTGCACTGAAATGTCTTCCTCTGCGGTTGAAGCCTTGAAGAGAGCATTTGGCTCAGGGAGCTGTAGTCCACCTTGTATCTACAGGATCAGGGTGCCAGCAGCACTTCAGAAAACACGGTTTCAATTAACCCATATTGGTAGCATGAAAACGTATGTTTGATCAGGTCAGCGTTAACATTTATTAAGGATTATTGATTTGTACAGGGAAAAACCGTGAGTGACTCCATTTTAATTTATTGGTTTACTTTATGTGCCTGTGGAACGGAAAGCGGGTCTTGTTGATCAGTATTTCTGCAGGTGGCTGTGTAAACCAAGCGAGACCTCAACCTGTCATGCTCAGCAATTAAATTTGTCTTATTCAGGCACTACAGTGTGATTCTTGAAAGGTCATTGATGCTCCTTTTCCGTTTATTTGAGGTCAAAGACTAGACAGATGCTTGCCTGTGAAGAGGGTGCTAACTGATGCAGACTAACAAGTTTGCAAATATGATTCAATCCCAAGTGTATAACACTGAGGGAGAAACAAAGGCCGTAGCATAAAGCGCATGCACTTGTGATAACCCCCCCAGTCGCTCTAGTCATGTGCTCCTGGTCCTTCTGCTGTCTGGAAAAAAATGTCAGAACAAAGCAAGAGAACCACACTCAAGGACTCTCTGGGAAATGCAGTTTTTATTTTCAGTTAATGCATCCGTGTAAGACAGCCTGAGAAGTTAACTTTTTTTTTCTGCTTTCGATTTTTAAGTGAGAAAAATTCCAGGGTGTCAAAAAAGGTGACATTTTTCTGGTTAGCATGAGTCTTGGTAAGATTTTGGTAGCGTGATGTGGTAAGCTATCTCTTGCCGGATATTGAGTGCTTGTGTGGTGAACAGAGAGTTTGGTCGGCTCTTTTGTTTTGCAATATGTAGACTGATAGTTACATTCTGAGCCCTTTTGAGTTAAAGCTGGGACAAAAGACTCCTCGCAAGATAGGCGAAAATTGGTGGATTGTTATCTTCCGAGTCTCTTGGACTTCTTTAGTACCTCTGTCTTGGTGCGGGTCTTTTTCAAGTGATCAGGGAGTAAAACCTGACTGGTTTGATGTCAGCCTTTTTGCTTTTATTTAAAAGCCTATAGGAGTGGCGAAATCAAATGATGAAGTCACTCTTGTTCTGGTGTGTCTGCAGCTATGGCTTGTCCTGGCTGAGTGCTGCAACAGTTACCTAGGAAGGATGGATCCAAGGGATGAGAAAGGGATGGACAAAATAGGGAAAGAGGCTTCCTTTGGGAGGAGCAGTACTGGAACCGTGGTGTGATTGCCCTTCTCCCCAAGGTATATGGGCAAGAAAGCGTGAGCAAGGATTTTTCATCTCTTTGCTGTGTAACTTACCAGATTTAATTGATGAGACATTGTCATCAGAAGTTGGTGAGAAAGCCTGAGTCTTGAAGGGAAGGGTGGGAGATTACCAAGTGCTGGTTCTCCTCTGGCTGTTGGGAAAGATGACTTCTCATGCATGCTGCTCTCATTGCTCTGTAAGGGATGCTACAAAGGTTTTAACATCTCCACAACAGTAGGAACCCTGTGGCCTTCATGTATCTCTTTTGAGCCATGCATCCACCTTCAGAAATCTGACTATTTTTATTTCTCTATTTATAGAGAATCCACCACATGGATTTCTACATGGAAGTAGTTCTCAAATAGGGCATTCTTTGTGCAGGTCTGTATTGCTGGGTTTGTAGGCCCTACCGGAACAAAAAGCAAGTGTGTGTGCTCCTCGTGTTGAGCCTGTCCCTCAAAAGGAGGGAGCTAAACTTGCAGTTTTCCACTTGCTGATACTATCAACCTGCTCGTTACAGTGTGGGAAGAGATATGAGCTTGAAGTGTTCTTTTGTTCTTCACCTAGTTGCTCTTGCATTGCTTCCAGATGTACCTTGTTTCTCAAATGGGACAAAAATAATCCTGAAATATAACGGGTAGTCATGCAACACATGACCAAAAATATCTGTATAAAAATAGAAGTCTCAAAGTTTGCAGTTTAAGAATTTTCATCTAATGACTGTAGAATTGATTTTTTTTTTTCCCCTTCCCTGAGCTTCTGGAAAATAAGTGTTTCAAGTAACACCAAGTCCTTGCAGACAGCAGTACTTATTGTAACTGGAGCCAATTATTTCGGTGGTCTGCAGTAAGTAATGTCTTGGCTAACACTTGCCATGAGAGTTTTTTGCTCCATGTGTGACTGTCATGGTTCTGTAATTGGTTATGCAAAATTTGTCAACTTGGAGGGTGAGGAAGGCAGTTTTATTTGCTTTAGCTAATTCTGATGTTGAACACAACTCTTGGTTGCAAAATCTAAAGGACAATCTTGTAATAATTCATTTTGGACTCTGTGGAAGAATGTTGCAGTGGTGCCAGACTTTGGGCTTTATTGAAGTTTTCCTTTTCTTCTTAGATTCCCTGGGGTTTGTTGTACTGTAAAACCTCCTGAAAGCACAATAGCTTGGTAAACCTGTATTGCTGTGTACTGTTAGCACATGGTGCTACTGCTGGCATTTGAGTGTGAAGGCTATTTAAAAGTGGTTCACGAAGGAATAAAGTCAGAGAGTTTAGTTGCTATTCCACAAGCTGGTACGTAAGTGACTGCTTTTTAGGTAGCCTGTGGTGTCAAGGTGACAGTTTAATTTCATACTGTGTGGTGTCCAGGTAGATGTGTGGGAAGAGCCTTAGAAAAGAGCACCCTGGGCACCTTCAGCGAGAAGGAATGAGCGGGTCTGTTGAAACTGGCAAAAAGATTGAGATAATACCACCTGGTGTTTCTCAACCCAGTTAGGGTAGGGCCCTCTCTATTGCTTTGATAGCAGTTTCTGCCTAATTGGTTTCTGAAACTGAAAGCCGCCCATCCTGCTTTCCTTGCTGGAGAGAGGAAGATCACTCCCTTCCAGAAGCCTGCTGAGCGTTCTGTGTCTGGCCGTCGCTCATCCTAGCCCTGTCCAGCTCTCTGACTGCTGCTGGGTGAACAGCTTTCTTCATGCCTAGACTGGAAAAAATTGCGCTGGTGGGGTCAGCTAATGAACACGTGTGCTGGAGTGAAAAGTGTCTCATGCTGTAGCGTCCCAAAGTCATGCCTTGCAGTCTGAAAAGGAGTTGAACAACTGGCTGCTGTACTGAATTCTGATGCGGCCAAACTATTTTCTCTTTATTCGTGCCATTAGGTAGTTGATCAGAAAAATGACTAATTAAAAAAGTGAGGCCTGCCAATGGAACCTGTCAAATGATAGTTTGACTAATTATTCTGCTATGTCCTCTGTGGCTTATTTTTGTATGTTGTTTTTGGTGTTTTTTTTTTTTTTTCCTTAATTTTTTCCTTGCAAGGTATACTGGGGATTATTCTGAACCTTTTTCTTCTCGTTCCACCTCTGTTCTGCACACTTCCTGTTCTCCACACTGCTTCCTGGAGGTGATCCCCTATTTATTAGCACCGGGAGTCACCTTTTGTATTTCTCAGCAATATTGTAACCGTCTTGTTCATATGTTTACACAGCTGTGGAAACCAGTATGGCTTACTGAGTATGTTCCTTATCTGTGTGCATCCTGGCTCTCAGAGTTTTATCACTGCATCTGTTAACTTGATAGGGCCTTGTGGGTATCACAGAGCACTGGTGGGGAGATGAGGAAAGTAGCAGTTTTTTGACATACATTGCTGAAGACCGCCCCACAGATTGAAGGGTTTTCCTCTCCTGCCCCAAAAGAGTTCTTTAATTTTCATGTATTCTAATGGCTATTTTAGACGGAACATAAAGGATTTTTCCAATATTGATCTCCAGTTTACTCATCACTGGTATTCCTAATGGTAGAAATCCCTGGCATATTGACTGTTGATTTTCCCTCACCCCGTGCTCTCTCTTAAAGTGGATGGATGGGTGACATGAAGGAGATTCTGAAGGCCTGTAGAGTATCTGTGTCTGCAAAAAGCCTGCTGTTACAGCTTTGTGCTGTCACCAGCTCTAGCATTTTCTGAGATGCTAAACCCCTTAGTTATTTGAACATATTAGCTAGTAATGTGCAAGGTGGTTGGAGAACACTTGGAGCCTCTTGGTTCAAGCTGTTGGAGTATTTTTATTTTAAATTACTTTGAGTCCCATTTTAAATTGAAAATTCCGTTATCTTTGAGTTTCCAGAAGTTTCTATAGAAGACTTAAGACTTGAACATTTTTCTGGAGTTCTCTCCCTTTTGATTTTGTTAAAAAAACTTAACTTTACTCTGAGGACTTTTAGTCACCCATAACTAGTGTGGGAAGTGCTAAAGTGGCTGTCTCCTGCAGAAGCTATATGGCTGGTGGAGTTACTTGGCTGCTTTCTGAATTTAATGAGCATCAGCCCCGTGCAGCCTTGGAAGACAAACAAAACTTTTAAAGTCACGCAACTAGGAAAAGGAGATTATTGAGAGTTTGAATGCCTCACAAAACAGCTCTCCACTTTTTTCTTTGACCCAAATTCACGTGCAATCAAAAAATTTGTCTTTTCAGGACTTCTTTCAGTAAGCTGCACAAATAGGTGCTCTTTTATTTATGTATGTTGAAAATAAATGTTAATTACAGCTTTTTCAAGAAAATCTACTCCCTCAGCCATAAAGGCTCAAACTCATAGAGTGCTGTACAGGCCAGACCCCCTCTCTTCAGATGCCAAACCAGGAACCCCCTTGTCACTTCTCATCTTGTGGAGATTGTTGCCTAAGTGCTGTATACTGCCACTGGGGGAGGTGTAAGTTTGGAGGCATAATGGTCTGTGCCACTTTATATTTTTGTATTGATTTAAATTGTAACCATTTGAGTGCATTGTCAATCTGGTCTTGAGGTGAGAAAGATCTGAGAGGTAGTAGCAAGACACAGGTCTGTGAGAAATGGCTACAGCATCACAGTCATGCTCAGACAACTGTTCCTGGTCAGTGCTGCTGTATCGCATTAGGGAGAAGCCTAAAATTAATCTCTGGCTGAAGCTTTGCAAGCTGGATTTGGATAACAACTATTTGCTTTCACCAAATCTTCAGAATCACTCCTGGCCCCATAGGTACTGAGCTTACCATGCCACAGACAGAGGGTCAGTTATTTAGGTGTAGTCCATGTAGAACAGTGCATGTTTAACTCAGTACTGTATCTTCTAACGGTGCTGATGTGTGATGTTTTGTCAGGGCAGTAGTAGAGGTGAGATGACGGTATTTCAACAGAAATCCATGTTGGAGACCTTACTGAAAGCACTGCTATATCTGAGAATTGTCAAAAATGTGGATGCCCAGAAGTCATACTGCTGTGCCTCTAAAAGGAGTGGACAGTGATTTTTCTTGTATGATCAGTGCTATCAAAGAATCTTTTCATTAGGTGCTCTTGCCACAGATAACTTGTCTGTTGTTCAGAAAAGGAAATAAAGCAAAGCAGTTCACTCTGTACTTTTATCTCTTGCAGACGGGAAATAGATCTAAGCGTTTAAGGCAGTTTGTGTTCTCACCTAGTCTGTCTTATAATGGAAGAAAGGAAAGTGGTAAGATAGCTTGTCAGTGTCAAGAACCAAGGGCTTCTTTTTTTTTTTAAACAAAAGCCATACAGCAGCATCTCCTTCAGAAGGAATGGCTTCAGTCCTTACCAGGAACATTGCTGCTTCTCCATAGCAGCAGACTCTGCCTTTTCTGGCTTAGCCTCATCAGCTGAGGAAGGGGCTGTTGACTGTGTATCAGTGCTTCCTGCACAGCCACTTGCCTAGTCAGTTGGCTGGATGAAAGTGAGTTGCCAAGTATCTTCCATGTGGATTAATTTCTTGATGGTTTCTGTGTGGGTAATGCAGAGTCAGTTTACTTACAGGAATAACGCTGTGGGGCTGCCGTGTGCCTTGGTGCCTGCCATAGGAAATGAACTTTAGTTTGCATCTAAGTAAGAACTTAGAGCTGAGAAAATACAGCTTTATAGCTTTGTAATAGGTCTGAATAGGGCTGAGTGTCTCTTGCTTTGTAGGGTATAATGACCAAAGTAACCATGTTGAAAGTATTTGTATGTCCATAAAATGTCTCTTAAAGATAATATATCACAGGAATGTGTAGTAGTTATATTGCTTGACATGTCTCTTCAGGCAGTTGGGTAGGTTTGAAGAAATGTGTTGGTAGTCCAAGTGCCTGATAGTAGACAATCAGCAGATCTCTTACTGTGATCAAAAGGAAAAGGGAAGATGTTTCTGATTGATGCCACTGCTTAAGTAATGCTGTGGAGGGTGTGTGGTACTGACAGATATTGTCCCTGCACCGTGCTGCTGTGTGTGCATGAGGGTAAGAGAGAGTGTAGCAGCAAAAATTGCGAGTCTCTTGGGTCAGAGCACTCAGAAGGAGAAAAGTTGGGTGTTGGCTCTGAAGTTGTAACCAGAAGGGAAGTAGCGGCTGAATTTTTCCAACCAAGGCAGACATCTTACAGCCACATCATCTCTCTTGACTTTTTTAGTAGGAATATAATTCTTGTCGGCTACAAGCCCTGTAGTTCAAAGTAATATCTTTTGCCAGGAATGCAGGCAATTGTTTAATTTTCAGACAGGCCAAGAATATGTTTTGGAGAAAGATAAACTGTGACTGTTGCTACAAAGAAGAATTTGATTTTTCTTGCAGTGTGGAAAGAGGAAAACTATTTAGTCACAGTTGATAGGGCCAATCTGTTTTCTTGATTCACACCCTGCTGTAAACAGTTACGTAGAACATATAATGCTATTTGTACCCCATCTCATCTGCTTAGTTTGCTTTAAGTATCTATATAAAAAAGGTAGCACAATGAATTGACCTGTGTGAGTGGGTTTCCTGGAGAGAGGAAGGGGACACAAATGCATCAGCCGAAGTAAACAGAATATTTGGTTGTTGGCCAAGGAAACGTGAATCATTTGGTGCACATATTTATCCTCATGAATGAAGCCCATAGCCATAAATGAATTTCTCTACATTTGTGGGGTTCAGTATCAGCAGCAGAAAGAATGTTTTGTGCCTTGCTTAGAGACCAAAAGCTTTCTGGCAAGGCATCCTCTTTGCAGGTGAGTAGATGTAAGGCTTCTGGAATGTTTTTTCTTTATATATACAATTGCTCAATTGAAACCTAAAGAAGCAGAAAATAGTGTTGTCCTTGAGAAGATCGTATCTGTTGACCATTTCACTTCTAATCTTTCGATCTTACTCATGATTATGTGTACTGCCTTGGGAACCACAGGTATGCTAGTGTCATGCAGCATAGTAGTTGCAAGTTGACTTTTTCCTGTGTTTCTCAGAGAATAGAGAAGCCTTACTAATCAAATTTCAGTTTTAGAAACTTGGGAATAGGTTTACCAAAAGTGTTAATTTTGAATGACACATTTTAATAGCCAGAACGGATTGCAGAGTTGATTTGAGTCTTGGGGAAATGCTTTAAAGGCCCATGAAAAGCTGTGTGGTTTTTCTGTTTGACTGGGTTTGTTTTCTGGCGGATCAGCTACTGAATGTACTAGGAACAAAAGCATGAGGTTTGTGCCGAGTGGGTGAAGTTTACTATCCCAGAAATTGTGGACCCAAACTTCACATGATACTGGTCAGTGAGAGGGCAGGGAGAGCTTTAATTGCTACTCCCTAAAGGGAAGGTACTGGCATTTTTAGATTGAGCTCAACTTTGAGCTTGCTCTTCCTTCACCTGTGTGGCAGGCATGAGTTGGTTTGGGATTGTGTATAGGTTCTTCTTATGCAAGTGACGTGGGGATGCCATTTGAATATGTTTGATGGACTCTTTACGTGTCTCAGTAATAAAGTTCACCAGCAAATTCTCTGAGTGTCAGTCAGCGTGTCTTTCAGAAATGTAGTTGGCTTAATGGAAGATTTGCTTATGGTAATGAATGCTACCAAATCAGCCAGTCTCTTCTGTTTCATGATAGACTCAACTTCAACGAGCTGAAGCTTCTCTGCAACTAGAGTTACTGGGTTTTAGTGTCCATAGAACCTGACAAGGGCATTGCTGGCATCTGTAACAGCAGAAGAATGGTGACTGTTTTCCCAGGTGGCACGTTTGAAATGCCTATGGGATTTTGGAGGCAGGTACAGATATTCATGAGACAACAAGGAACATTTTCTGTTTAATGTCAATGCATTTGCTTTATGCAGTAGCCTGTGGATTATATTTTTTTTTAGTAATACACTGGATTATTTTTTCAATGGTAATATTTGAGCAGTTCATGATTGTAAATTTCTATTATAGTGGGCTGACTAAAAGGGAGTCATGCAGAAATATTTATGCTATGTCCATAACTTTTAATAATTATGATACTTCAGAAATAGTCATTGAGACAATGACACTGACTGCATTTCAAAATATCTGGTGAAAGCCTAATTTTACTCTTACCTATTTGCATAATTATAAACCATACATTTTTTCTAGAGTTAGTTTAGAACATGTAGTATCGACGTATGCCTTTTAGATTTTCTTAGTTTATTCAGACATTGTGGAGGTGGGTGTTTTTTTGTTATTTTTTTCCCTTTTTCTTTTAAATGAAGAGCAAATAGAATTGGGAAGGGTTTCCTGACAGACCAGTTCAAAATCAGTAGGTTGTAGCTGAGAAAAATCATGATAAATTGTCCTCTAGCAGCTTCTTTTACTCTATTACTTTTTACATGTATTTGAGTGTGGCGAGGCACACACACATGCACTGTCAGAAATATGGAAGGGAGGAGATGATCTAGGTTTGAGATCTGGAATTTAAACTGAGACCATGTGTGAAGGCTTTGCTTTGAAGCTTCTGCTTTAAATCCTTTACAGGCTGCTCTAATTGTATGAATACAAAAGTTTATCTTTACATGCAAAGCTTCTCATGGTACTCCTGTTTGAGCATCTGAGAAGACTGGTGAGATGTAGGTTTTAACCTACTTATTTTGGCTATTCACACTTACTGTGCAATGCTGTGGTGCTCTCCCCTCTCCCAGCAGTCTTGGGTGCTGCTGTGCCTGCAGTGGAGTCCGAAAGTCAGGGTGCACTGGGATTTTCTGGGGTGTGGGTTCCTCTGCAGAGCTGAGCCAGCCTCACCTGGCCTTTGCAGGTGTGCCTTAAGCCTGTGTGAGGGGAGTTAGTGGTTCTTGCAGGGGGGAAAACAAACCCAAGGCTGCTAGGGGTGACATCTCTGGGGTGCTAGTATGCTAAATATTTTTCTGGGAAATACAAGGAAAGAAGTGTATGGAAAATGTATCAGTAGTCCATTAAATTGTAGAACTGATGTAGGGCGTTTATGAAGTAAAGAGAACAAAGTGTTGGCACTGAGGACTATAGGGTATTGTAGTTTTGCTTTGGGATTTTAGATGCAATTTTTTATGACTGTAATGCATTTGAAAGATTTGTTATTTCCAAGTATAGTAGAGAACAAAGGCAAGTATTTCTAAAAATTCAGTTAATGTCCAGGATTTTGTCAGGAAAACTAGTTAATAAAGGTATAGGGAATTTGTCTGCATATGAAGAGGAATAATTAGCTTTCATCTGACACTAGAGAGAGTAGATGTTCCTGAACTCCTGGGGAGATGTTTGTGGAAAGCACTTGAATTTCTCTGGACATCTCTTGTGCTGTTTAACTTTGATTTCTCGTTCTCTCTGTATTAATATGAAACCCATTCGTGCTTAGGAAACACACAGCAAGTTAGGTAGTGATTATTTGACCACTGTTGTTTCTTACAACTTCTTTAACCCTAATATATGGAATTATTCTGCATTTGGAATTGGCTCTGGCACATATATTACTTGTTTTTGTGCTTAGGTGGAGAGTAAGTCATTAAACATTGAATATACAACTACCTCAAAGGACCTTTCCCCCATTTTAAGTGAAAATAGAATGAGCTAATGCAGTAATTCTAGCATTCTGCCAGATTTGTGAATTATATATGAAATGTTCTTTTTTGTAAAATATACCTCTTTGGATGTCCTGAGGTAGACTCTGTAATGTATCACTCCTCAAATGTTACGAAAAATGGAGTGGAACAATAGTGACACACTGGAAGCTGGGAAGTCTTGACTTGAGAGTTGGTGCTGCTACTGAAAGTTCAAGAGTGTATTTTCCTCAGTAAAATGCAGGAAAGTAGGCTGGTGCAGTTATGAATCACTTTTGCTTCAACTTGGCATAGGATTAAGAAAAAAAATCTTCCTTTGTGCTACTGGGATAAATAGCTGAAAACCTCCAGAAGTTGTTCAAAACAGCCCTTTTAAAAAATACGGTGCTCTTCAGATTTTTACACAGTGACCCATCCCAATGCCATTCTTTGAAGAAAAGGATATGTAGACCACATAAATGAAACATCTTAAAAGGAGATCAGCCATGGAATGTGCTGGTGAATGGAGTCAACAGTGTGGCATGAAAGTGCTTGTTTAAAAACACATCATCCACTGAAAACTTCAAATGTCTACTTTTATGGAATACTGTTAATTTTTTTCTCCAGTAACTGTGTCATTGCATCATTCTCATTTTTTTGGCTTTATGCATCTGAGAGCTCTTTGTGGCCTCAGACTGATGTTGGATATGGGCAACAAGATGCCATAACTTTGTAACTTATTGTTAGGTAAGATTACTGAATGTGCTTCAAATAGATGCCATATGTATATATACAACTTAAGGTGTATATCTGTATGCATACCTCCTGTTAATTGCTTGGATGTTACTCATTTGGCTGTTTGCTTATGGCTGTTCTGGAAGACAGGAAAGTGGATTAGGCGATGCCTTGATCTGACCCAATATGTCTGTTCTTACAAAAGAAATATATTTATATTGTTGGTACTCACTTTAACACAGTTAACTATTTTATATATCCTGGCAGAAAATCAGACTTTTGTTTTTCTAGGAAGGGTCTGCAGCCATTATAAAATGTATGTTCCTTTGAAGTTAGCCAAGACTCGTGGTCAGACTAGAAGGATAGGTCAAGGGGGTTAAGCAGAATTTTCTTTAGTGTAGTAGTAAGTTTTTTTGCGGCTGATCTGAGTAAAATTTCTGGACTTGCAGACTGCACTCAGTCAGAGGCACTCCAGTGACTAAAGAACATGTGTTCAAAATGATCTTGACAAAACAGTGGTACCTAAGTAGGATGAAATGTAGGAGGGGCAGATGTTGTCTCTTAGTCTTCAGTAAGATTTGGCTGTGCAGCTAACAGGATGGGGGGGATCTGGGAAGGTAGATCTGCAGAGAAGAATCTGGAGTCAGATGTTTGCATGGTGGCCACAAGTCAGCTGATGTTGGAGAACCAGCAAATCTTTTACTGGATTGACAGCAGTGTCATGTGAAATAGATTAAGTTAGCCTTCTCACTTCCTTGGCATGCTAATGAACTAGCATTAAAGTACAGCACCTAGTTTTGGTATTGCACTGGGAGAAGAATAGTTGCAGGCAGAGGAGAATGGTCAGAAGTCTAGAAAACGTGCTTTAATGGAACACGGGAAGCACTTTGGATGAATTATTTTTTTAGAGGCTGAAGGGAGATTTCTTTTGATAATGTTCTCTCAATACAGTAAAGATAGCTGGAGAGAAAAGACTAAGCTGTTGTCTGTCCTGCTGGACATGAAACAATTTGTGGGCTTAAACTGCATCAAATGTTTATTAAGTTAATTGAGTCAACTTTTAAGAACAGGAACTGGAATAGATTAGGAAAGCTGTCAGATTCTTCCCAGTAGTGCCTGTTTGAAAAATGAAGATGTTTGCCAGGTAGTTTATATATAGAAGTTGGGAGAGGTTTTAATTAAGACAGCCTGTAGTCCCCTATGGTATTATTTTATGTCATTCCGGTTATTTCTGCATGGTCTTGGGATAAATTTCAGTTACAGCACTGATCCTCTTCCTTCTCCCCTTGGGATGAAGTATCCTTGTGTTACTGGTATCCTTCTGTCAGTTACGGGATGTGGAGATAAGGATTTGTGAAACTGGCCACATCTTTAACACTTAAAAGCTAGCTAGATCATCTCAGAGAGGTCATCTAGTCCAGCCCCCTGAAATGAGCTGGGGCATCTTCAAACAGACCAGATAGCTCAGAGTCCAGTCCCAGTCTGACCTTGAATGTTTCCAGGGATGGGGCATCCACCACTTTCTGGGCAACCTGTTCCTGTGTTTCACTACCCATGTTGTAAAAAAGTTCTTCCTTATAGCTAGTCTCAAAAAGCTTCCTTAGTCTTGGAGTTCAGGTAAATGTACTGTGTTTGGAAAAGCAGTTGGGGAGTACTTTTAATTAAGGTTTAAATCTGCTATAAATTTTGGTTTTTTGATATAAGTGCTTTTCAAAAGAAAGCTTGCTTTAGTTTGATAGTCCTGTGCTGCACTTAAGAACCACAGTCTTTCTGTGGGGGATTTCTAGAGGTTGCTTCATGTGGGTCCTGACAAAAACGCTCTCCTTCAGTTTTTGATCCTGTGGTTCTTCAACACATAAGAATTTAGCACAAGTGAAGAACTGCTCAGAGCTTCAAGTGTAGACTGGGACCGTACTGAGCTTATGCTGGGGGTGTCTGTCTGCCCAATGCAAGAAGAATATTCATCCCTTAATATATGATTGTCTATTCAGAGCAGTTGCTTTTGTTTTAATCTAATAAAAGGATGAGTGTCTGAAGATGGGATGTAGAAACCAGTTCCATAGAGTACGAACCAAAGAAGAAAACAAATTCTTGGTCTTGTATATTTGTGAAATACAACTAACTCTATTATTTTATTAGTGCCCTGGTTCAAATATTTGATGTGGATCTTAAAGTGTTGCCTTTTGTCACTTTATTCTCTAAATTTTTTATGAATTTTAATTGACTTGTACCTTGGTTTTTGACATACAAATAAGGTGGATGTGTGAAACTGTTAAGTCTAAGAGTCCTCACGTGAAAAACTATAAAAATACTGTAGAGCAAAAATGATTACCTGCACTGGTTTGTGGTTTCCTTTTTGATGCAGAAACTTGGACGGGAACTAAACTAGTGCTTTCTCTGTGCCTCTAAAAGCTACAGTCCTACTTAGTACACATGAGAAGTTACTGTGGAAGGTTGGAATCCTGAACTGCTGTAAATATAGCTGAATTGTAAAATTCTGTTGGGGCCTTGCTTCCATAATCCATGTGATTTTGAATATTAAGAAATAGACAGATGTCAGATTAATTTTTTTTCCTTTTGTTCTGCTCAAATGAGAGAGAAGAAATGATAACCTGGAAACCTTATGCTGAAGTCATGGGAAGGTAACTGTAGTAGTCCAAAACACCTTTTATTTTTTTCCTTTTAAGTTTTTGGCTGATGGAAGGATTAGATGGTTAGCTGTAAGTGAGGTTCTTGCTGGAGACGGTCGTACTTTGTTTCTAGGCAGTGCTCTGCTGAAAGCTGTGCTTAGTGTTTGCTCTGACTGATGTGCACAAAATAGTCCCATCTCTTGGACTGTCACGGTGTGCAGTTCCTTTTTGGTCTGCAGCTGTCATTATCTGAATGATGGTAGAGTTTATATCTTGGGTATTGTGGAAAACTTGTTCCCCTTCCCTGTTAATAGCTGCGAGAGACTGGGATGTCTCTGACATTCTTCAGTGCCGTCACAGTGACAACAAGTCAACAAAATAACCTGGCATCAGAAAAGGCAGCAAGGAAAGAAGTTAAGGTAGAGCCTAACCAAGTGGTCTCTTTGGGTTGTTGGAATCATTCAGATTACTTGAGTTTTCTGAAAATGAGGCTTTAAAGTTATTAATAACAAAAAAATAAATAAATCCCTTCTCTTCCCTGAGCTTGTCTTTGCGTTCAGGATTCATCAGATGAGTATGAGGCAGTTGGTAAGCTAACTGAAATTTTAAGTTAATGTAGTTCTAATTGCTGAAGTAACTTTCTCATGAAATAAAAATGGTGGAAAGTACTCATTCCTTCTCTTCTGTGTTTGTAAAACACTACTAACTTGTTTTCTGGTTTAAATGCTCCCATCTCGCTTTCTTGGTCCTTTATGTTTGTTGTAGTCAGTATTTGTGCTTGAAACCGCAGGGAACCACAGCTCTTGAATGGAGTTCTCTGGAAAATGTTGAGTTTATTGTTTGTAATGTCAGAGTTTAGTTGATGTTACACTCACAGGTAGGGTTTATTTTGTGGGTTTCATTTTTATGCAAACATGTTTTACAAATATAAGAATGTTTTGTGAGGGAAAGGAGTAAGCGAAACGGTAAACTTGAAAATTAGTCTGATTTAAAAAATTCAGCAATGCACTTTTGGTTTCAAAGAAGAAAGCAATGATAATTTCAAGTTTTATATCCTACCAATGTCTTATCTGTGCTTTCTTTTTTATTATTTCAGAACTCCTTGCTTACTGGATTTTGTACCTTCTTAGAGATGGTAGTAGAAGCATATGCAAGTGGGCTAAGTTTCTAGATTTGGACAAAAATTGCTATGCAGATCAGTGGATCCAGCTGGGAAGTTTTTAACTAAGCATGCTAATTAAGTCATGCCGTGTACCCAAAAGCACTGCTTTTGTTATAGGGGAGGAGAACAGTCATCTTGGCAGTGAATGAAGGAGAAATACTTCATTGTGCTGCTCTTCAAACTCTTGCCACTGGGAAGAAAATCTGAGTAACAGCAGTAAAATTTATACTCTTTATTTCACTGCATCTTGCCTTTTCTATTTTTAAACACTTCAATATAGGACAAGTTCGTACTTTGCTAATACGAGCAGAAATACTTCAGTGGCCATGAATACAAGTGTCTTAGAAATAGGGAGCTGTAACGTGGAAAGCTCAGATGTTGAAAGCCTGTCATTTGGAAATGTGCGTGGACGAGGTTCTGCACATGGACACTGGTATGACTGGGACATCTGAGCAATATAATAGTAGATGTGGTAAGTGGTTTTGGTCTGTGTTCTCCAGTGGAGACAGGGAAATGAGCAGAGTTGCAGTGGCTGCTGCTGAGGCCGCAGGAAGAGTACTAAGCACCCACCTGTTTACTTGGGCTTCACAAAAGGGGAATTCAGTCTAAAGCACGAGCCAGGGTATCAGGGGTGAGGCAAACCAGGAAGCGAAACTGATGATAACTCTCTTAGTTTTAGCAAAATAGTTGGAGAAGATGGAGATTTTAATTTTTTTCTCTATAAATACTTTGAGGGCAGAGTGAGCAAACATTAGTTTAATTATTGCATTTACTTCTCTCAAGTACACTGCTTGTGTAAAAACAAGGGCACTGACTTCATAAAAGGATATATTTTCTGCTTAAATTATTTTCTGTTTTCCTCACCCAGTGGAAAAGGGTTTTTTTAGAATGTCTTTCCTCAAGAATAACTATGCATCTTAAAGACTTGTCTTGATTGAGTACACACTTAGGGCTATAGCTTCATTCAGTAAGAGGAAGTTGGACTCCTCTGGGAACCTAAGATATTTTTCACTTTTCTGCGTATTACAAGATATATATGAGAAGTTAAAGCTGACAAGTTTTCATAATTTTATAACACTAAGAACATAACCCTCAGAAAACCAACTTCAGCCTTGCTGAGGGGAGTGGGGAGTGTTCTGGCATATATGGAGACATCCTTTGTTGTGACTTGAGGAGAAAGCCTCGTGAAAGAGCAATTGTCTGCCTTCATCCAGACCACGATAGTGGCTCGACTAAAGCTAAAATGAATAAATAGGAACATTCTAATTTAGTTGTTGGTGCATGTGTATGAAATGTTCCTTTGTGGCTAGTAGTAACCAGAACAGCCATCTAGCTTTATCAGATGTTGAATTGTTTTGACTTGTGTTGGCTTTAGGAGTTTTCTATACCAGCAGACTTGCTTTCCAGTTTCTCAGTCCTGCTTAAGATTTGAGGCCTGTCCAAAAAAGCATTCTGTCTGTAGGATAGTGTCAGTGTTTCTCCTTAATATTTTCCATCAGGAGAAAATAAATAAAATAAACTCTACCCTGTATTGAATATGTCTGGTTTTCTGCCATTCTTTAAGAGGCATTAGTATCTTTTGTCATTGCCTCTAGCATATTAGGAATGCTCACAGATTATTTAGGGGAATCCCCTTCTCATTCTAAAGTCTGTAACTACGAGCGTTCTGGTTGTAATCTGAGTTCAGGGACTGAGTGAGTATTATGCAAGGAACATGTCTCACTTTAAATTGCTTTTAGCTGTCACCATTTGTGCAGCCTGGTTTGAACCTGGATTATCTGATATTTAGAGGGGAATTGAATGCAGTATCTGACATGAGAGAATGTAGTGACTAGTACTGCATGGTAAGATGTAGTAGAAACCAGGTTGATTTGAAAATACTGTAATGTGCCTTACCTTCTGAATCTTAAGGTACAATTTCATTTCTGCAGAATTATTGAGATGAATGGGGTTATACTATTAGAACAGGTTTTTGTAGGTCATTAGTGTGACAGCTTGTATTTTTAAATTCAGTGTTTAGATTATTTATCTAGAAATTCAGTGTATTGGAGAAAAATGTGGGAGAATACTTAAGTCATAATTAAGTGGGTTTTTTTGGATAGGGAGAAAGTAGGTGCCAGGTTTTGTGCAGAAGATCATTAACACAATTGTAAGCCTTATAAATGAAGGCAGCTAGATAAACTTACTTGAGTTCTATTTTGAATGCAATTTTACTTCTCCATTCAGTTTTTCCTTTGGGTGTGTTTTGGTTTTGGTATTTTTTAATAATGAATTTTTAGATGCCTCTTTCTGATTTTAGTGAAACAATATATTCTAGGTGTGGATAGAAGAGTTCTTTCTCTGACCTTCTTGACCTCTTTTCTGAAACGATTTTATGAAGGGAAAAAAATCTGAAACAAAACTGGTTTTGCTCAGAATGCCTCATCTATTTCCACTTACTCTTCTCAAGTCTCTGACCTACTGTGATGGGTTGGATAAACCCCCAAAACTTAGATTAAGGCCTTAGTTTAGTTAGGCCTGAAACCAAATTTAGCAGGCCTCAGTTTTTTGGGCCATGGGGCTCTCCATAGATTCAGAGGGGCAAGTATCACCTGACAGAAGCAACCAAAGAGGTATTTCATATCATCTGACGTCAAGTCGAGTATAAATCTAGTGGGGGAGGTATCCTCGCTCTCCCTTGCCCTCCCTCTCTCCGTGCGGTGGTGGGGAGGACTCCCTGTTGCTGCTCCCAGAGCCACAGGCCCTGCCGCTTCCCTGCCGAGATGCCCACAGCAGTTCTGGGCTCTGGGAAGTAAATACCTTTGTTTGATATTACTTTGCTGGGTGTTCTTTCAGAGAAACATGCTTAGTTTTGTTTCCTGTGGGTTTTGGGTGGTGGAATCTGTGTGTTATTGGGGTGGACAGCTCTGGATGAAGTTGTTGTTGTTTTTTCTTATATTTGTATGTATATGTATTGTAACTTTCCTGTAAATATATGTATATAGTTTTTTCCAGTTTCAGGTTTTTCCCCCTTCCCTCCTTTCACTGACACCATGCGGGTCTTGGGGGGGAGGTTTGGCATTTTGCCAAGGTCGAACCCACGACACCTACTAATAGCAAAACCTTTTATAGATAGCTTTTTATTTCAAGATGTCAAGCAAAAGTCTTGGACAGGTTTAGACTGTTGGTGTTGAATGTGGTTTGATTGTGAAAATTTGTTTTCTAATGGTTCTGCAAGTGAGGAGGTTCAGCATCATATATGCCCAGACAGGAACAACAAAAATTCACTTTGGCAGGGAGTTAACTCTAGTCAAGTAGTGAAACACCAGTACAGTTTGTGTGCTTTCCAAGCATAGGTAGCTTTTCCTTGGACCACAACTCTCTAAACTTTTCTTTATTTCAAGTGCTGCTGAACTTCAGTGGAAGTGCATGCAAGTGTCTACTTATCATGTCCTATTTATTTTTAATGTTACTGTCAAGGTGTGCCAGTTTGGGGTTTTTGTGAGTATTTTTTCTTTTCCCTGTTGACTCCCCTGCCATGTTCTGCATTGAACATTTTGGCTGAACTCTTGGCTGTTGGTTTTGTTGTGGGGTTTTTGTTTTTTCTTTTTCCTAGTGACATTTCTTAAACAGATAAGCACAGCTTTAAAGGAAATGTTACAGGGATTTTTTTTTTTCATTGCTGTTATGTTCCCTTTGATAACATGGAGTGTGTTGTCCCTGGATGGTTGAGCTTAATTCCCTAACCAGTCTGGTGGTAACTGGAAGAATGACCTGCCTCTGATCCTACAGGATGCTACCAGATATGTAGTGTTGGGAAGACCTGCCATGAGTACACCGAGCTCTTGCTGCAAGTGTTCAGTGAATATAACATGCTTTGTTGTTCCTATCAAGTAGTCCAGAGTGTGGGTGCACTTTGTAGCAGATAAAAAGAAATTGTGATACATAAAAATGAAGCACCAGTTTAATACGCTCTTTGAGGGCGTTTCTGCTCTCTTGGTTATTGTGAAGCTTGAACGCAGCCAGCAGTGAAATGAATTGTATTTACAAAGTAATCACTTGGTCATTTGGAGTAGCTTGATGACTGCAGGGTTTAGAAGAAGTTTGCTCAACTCTTGGCACAACCGTGCAACAACTTCTGTAAAGCCTGGCAGGTCATGTCTCCTGGTTATGAGGTGTCAGCCTCTTCCAGTGCTGTCACATACAGTTTATAACCGGATGTAAACAGGCTTGAATTTATAAGCTCTGGGATAAAGACTTCTTGTTGGCTGTGTGGCTTTCTTTTCTTTTCTTGTGTAAACCAGAATACTTAGCCTTTTTGATGTAGAACCGTCTAGTTCAGTTCACCAAACGTGCAGGTGCAATCTGAGGTGCTGAGACATGGAAGTTGCTGCATCTATCTGAGGGTGATGTTCCGCCCTGCAGTGAGGCCATAAAATAACCGCATTTACAACAAGGGTGTGGAATGCTGTGTTTGATTTGTGTTTGGCCAGGTGTGTCTCTACTTAGTTTCTTCTAACTGCCAGCACCTTTCCTTATCGTGGGTCCAGAAAGAGGAATTAAGGTAATTTCGCCTGTGTGTGTCTTGAAAATATGAATTCAACTTAAATTATCACCTACGTGCTAGGAATGGAACTGTTTATTTTGGCCTAATTTTGTAAGTATGCTTTGCCCTTTATTTGCTGATAAACTGGGCTCTCAATCTGATTTTTATGTAAAAAGTGGTAGCCAAAGAAATACAAACTCTAATGTTATCGGTAAATGTTTGAAAATTAAAAATTCCAATGACCATTTTATTTTTTGAATAATTTGCAATAATTATCCAAGATAAAACTATCTGCTTTATCCTGGAAACAGTACAGAGCACATGGACTATATATCCCTCTGCCTCTAATCTCAGCCTTTGTGCTTCCCTGTGTGTTCAAACTCACTTGTTTTGCCTCCATACTTCCCCCAGTACACACCCAAGTTACAGTTGTTGGTTTTGGCTGTGATCCAAGGCTCAGAATTTATTGTTTTGCAGAAAAAAAAAAATAACATGTTTCTACTCAGAATTTCTTGAACTACAATCTGCCTGCAGTCCATTGTTCTGAATATGAGACTAAAAGCTGTATTTAAATAAAAATGCCCACTTTCCAAATTTCCCGTTTTCCTCTCTTCCCAAAGGAAGTACAGTTAGATTGCTATCAGAAGCATTCTTCTTCGTGGGAAAAGCAGTAATTCCGAAAGTCAATAATTATCTATAGGATCCTCTATAAGGAGATTTTTGTTTGAAATATTAATGTGTGAAGTGAATTACTGCTCACTGAGGGTCTGAAGGGTTTCACATCTTTAAGTGTAACTTGCAAAGAATGCAAATATATTTGAACTTTATTAAACAATAGTTGGGGTCTCTGGCTGATGTGGAATATTAGGCTTTTTGAGTCATGTCAAAGGATTCTCTTGCTTTCATATTTATAATGTGTATCCACTTAAAAATTCTCAGAAAACGCAGTATGCTTAGGGAAAGCTGCTGCTAATTTGTTGAGGCAACACTAGATTATTTACACAGCAGAGTGGTTGAGTCCTTGCTTTAATGGTAAAAAATTGGCTATATACTTAAATGTGTGAAACAACAAATGTTGTTTTTCTGAATTTTAAAAATATATTCAGTATATTTAGCCTGTCCTTAGGAAGCTTTATTCCAGCAATAAACATGGTGAGTTTTTGTTGGAATAGTGAAACAATAGTGCACTGAATTTTCTGCTATGGATGGAGTTGTGAAGTATGTATTTCTTGCTTTTTAAGAGTTGTTTTTTGTGTTGTGGTAATAGCTCTAAAGATGTTGCCCTTGAAGTTGTCAAGAGTATTAAACAATTTTCTTTGAGCCCCTGTATGGCAGTCTGCATACCAAATCTAATGGTTTATAAAATCTTGACTTCCATTCAAGTTTCTGCTTTGTTGGCTCCGTGCCGTGATTTAGTTCCCTGTATGTGGAATTCTGAGCTCCCAAGAAGGTAAATTACATAATTTCCCTTCAGAGTTGTCCTGCAGCGTAATGAGTCTTAATGCAAAACTGGGTTTCCATCTCTAGGGTTGCTGTACAGCAGCTGCAAGCCTTTGGATGGCACTTGAGTCAGATGTGTTGCTCACTGTGCTGTGGAGCTGTTGGGAATATGCTCTCTTTTGGCAGAAGTTAGTGTTACTTCACGGCGATAGTACATATTTTGAATCTGGATGAGCTTATAAACCTTGGAAGCTTTGTAGGCACCAAACACCTTATGAATAAGTAGTGGAAAGTAATGTCTTTTGAATAGTCTCAGATCTCCTGGTTGGTTTTTTTTTCCAGATAGATGTACTTTACTTCATCAGGGACAGTGTTATTTCGGTCAGGCTCTGGTACAGGTGGGGAAACGTGGTGGTGCTTTGAGATGTTTAGTCTAAACTGGTTGTTCCTGAATTTGGGTAGCTAGATGGATTGATCTGTGGTTGGCAGGACACTGTATGCTGGGGAGGTTTCAACTCCAGTAAATCTCTGCACGGTTAGAAATGTTTTGCTTTGTGGGAATGATGGGAACCATTATCCTGTGTTTTTCCTGAGTTTGTGGTAAAATCAGCCTGTGGTGCTGTGATAGCTTTTTACATATTCTAGCTTGATTTCATGTTGTACATGGGGAATGCTGAAGTTTCTGCTTCCTTGCCTGAGCATGTGCGTTTCTGATGAGCAAGACACCAAGGTTTTTTGAGATGCTGTGTTGTGTATTGCATTTTGTCCTTTCTTTCCGTGTGATGTACGTTTTTATATTGGTTTTATGGAAGCGGTATGACAAATATGTGGGGTGTATATGATAAATCTTATCCTAACCAAAGTATACCAAAGTTGTTAAAATGATAATTTTTAGAATTGAAAAGATTGGGTAATAGTCTCTCTTTTACTACTTTAATTGACTTAAAACTGCAACATGTTGGGTAAAACAGCATCTTTATTTAAAAGCAGGTGTTGGTCCCTCATTTGGTTTATGATTTTTTTTTTCCCCTCCATCTGTTCACATATGCATCTGTAAAACAGAAGATGCAATTTTACCACCCTTTGGGATGTTGAGGTTCCAAGTCCCTTGTTATTAGAGTTTGTGCTCTGCAGCAAGCAGCCCTGTACAATGTCTTTAATTGATGGAAGAACCACATTGGTGGAGAAACCTGCATCCATCCTTTTTCTCAGACACTTAATGATACGGTGTGCTGTGTATAGCAGGTTCTTTTGATATAAGTCTTATATCTAAGTAGGTGACTGAATCAACGAAGACTTTGATTTGAAGAAGCAATGAGAAGTTCCTTAACTATGTGTTTATGAAATGAGTAGTTGTTCTGATATGTTTAGACAATGTTCTACTCAACGATTAAGTTCTGTCTTTTATCTGTGATTATAAAGGCAACCTTTTCCTTGTTGTGGAGATAAAGCAGTTGCATTGACCTTGGTTAATCAGGTCAGGGTATATTAATGGTGAGTTGTGCATACTGAATTTGAAGTTAGAATACTTGTGTGCAATATGTCTCACTTAATCTTACCTAATTTACTCTTACCTCAGCTCTGTGTAGATAAGACCTTAGGATGTTTTTTGTATTATGTTTTACTAGTTTGGGTAGCTGGTTATGTTCTTAATAAGGACCAGGGAGGAAATGGGACAGGCTGTCATAATGCCTAAGGTGCCTCACAAGCTGAGGAATCCAGAATGAAAGCATTCAGAATAAATTATGCAACATATACAGAGGTCTTCAAGTCACCAAGCTGGATGAAATGAGTGTGGTAAATCAAACTATTAGGTCTAATGAGATAAGGCATCTGTGTTCAGTGCATGTTTTTACCAGAAGTTGAAGACCAGCAAAGAATAGCAGGTATTACCAGGCGTCCTATTAACCTAATTTCCCATAAACATTAACATGTTTTTTCCTTCTTTTTTTTTTCTTCTTTGATTTCCTTTTTTTCTTCTCTGTCCTCAAATTACCAGTAGAGGTGGGGAAAGAGCACTTCTACATTAATGAACTGACACTCGGCTGTAACCAAGTAGAGCTGTGGCTGCCTTGAATTGACCCTAAAACCGGTGACGTTAGCATGTGTGAGTGAGCTCATAGGCACCACCACGCACTTCTAAGAATGTGCCACTGTGGAGTCATTCATAGTTCGCAGTCCTCTCTGTTGAATTTCACATCCTCCTACAAAATGTTTACAGGCAGGAGCAGCAGGGTAAGCAGACAGAAATAGAAAACCAAATTGTCAGTTCCGTAGATCTTGAACACTTTGAAACATGTTGGCTTAGCTTTTGTGTGCTTAAAGCAGCAGTCTGTTCTAAATGTAAAGGTTAGGAAATTGCTTGTTCTGCTTGCTGTCCTCTTGATTAGGAGAAATGGACTGGGTGGGTTTTTGTGGATTTTTTTGTTTTTTGGGGGTTTGAGATTTTTTGCTGAAGATTCCCTTGTCTCATTTAGACCTATTTCCCAGTTAGTGATGTTCAGCTAGATCATGCGTGAATGCTGATTTTCCCAGGCTGTGTGTAGGTTGGTCCCTGCCTCTCTCTGAAGTATTTCTTCTAGAAAAGCTCGAGCACTGCCGGGTTGGTGGCTTCGCTGTTGAAGCCTGTTAGATGGCAGTAGCATTAGGAAAATGAAACTAGTCCATTCTCTCCATGGGGTGTAGAATTGAGGTAGATTGGTCATGCACCTCATTAATTTGGACGGGCCTGCTTTAAGCTGTTACCACATTGTTGCAAAATAATTTTAAAAAGCATAGATTTCTATACCACATTAGAGTTCACAGTTTGGAAATAAATTTTCATGTTAGAGTTACATTTTGGGCCTTATTTAAAGCCTCAGATGGTTTTGCAACGTTTTTATCTATCACTACATTTATTATGGCCTGTCATGCCTAGATGTAGGCTGTAATTGATGGCAGAGGTGTCCACTGGTACAACAAAAGCACATGTAGCTTGTATTCATAATTCAGTTTGCAGTTTGAATATGTACTTTATACACAAATAGGTGTAAGCACAGAGTGACCGTACTCCAAAAGATGTGGCTCTCACTATTGCTAGTTTCTTGAGGAGGGTGTATTGTCAAGATTTTAAAGTGAGTTGGGTGGGACAAAAGCAGGGTTGTTTTTAAAGCAGGGTGGGTAAAGAAATGAAGTTAAATGTAGGTGGAAACGGAGCCCTGGAATGCTTTAAAGCAAGGGTTGAGAAGTTTGTGGACAGAATTTTGTATGGCACGGACTTCTGAGCAGTTGTATTGGGTTTGTGTGGCAAGGTTTTGGTAGCTGGGAGGCTTCAGGAGTGGCTTCTGTGAGAACCTGCCAGAAGCTTCCCCCACGTCCAGTAGAGGCAATGCCAGCTGGCTCCAAGGAGGAGCAGTCACTGCCAAGGCTGAGGCCATCAGTGATGGTGGTAGGAGCTCTGTGATGACATACTGAAGAAGGCTGAAAAATACCTGTGCAGTCACAGTGGTAGAGTGAAGTGAGAACATGTGAGAGAATCAGCCATGCAGATGCCAAGGTCAGTGAAGAAGGTGCAGGAGGTGTTCCAGGTGCTGGAGAAGAGATTCCCCAGGAGCCTGTGATGCAGACCATGGTGAGGCAGGTTGCCCGCAGGTCCATGGCAGAGCAGAGATCCATCTGCAGCCTATGGAGGACCCCACACTAGGCCAGTTGGATGCCCAAAAGAAGTCTGTGACCCCATGGGAAGCCTGTGTTGGAGCAGGCTCCTAGCATGACCTCTTGAGGTCAAGTAGCTCATGCTGGAGCAGGTTTGCTGGCAGGACTTGTGACCCCATGGAGGACCCACAGTGGAGCAGTTTGGGAAGAACTGTGGACTGTGGGAAGGACTGGCATTGAGGAAGTTCATGGAGGATTGTCTTCAGTGGGAGGGACACCATGCTGGAGCAGGGGAAGAGCACGAGGAGTCCTCTCCTTGAAGAGGAAGGAGGAGCAGAGAAAACATGTAATGAACCAGCTGCAACTCTCCTTCCCTGTATTCCTGCACTGATGGGGGGGGCAGGAGATAGAGAAAACTGGGAGTAAAGTTAAGCCCAGAAAGAAGGGAGGGCAGGGAAAAGATGTTTTTGTGATTTGGTGTTGTTTCTTGTTATCCTACTCTGGTTTGATTGGTAATAAATTAAACTAATTTTTCACCAAGTTGTTTGTTTTGCCAATGACGGTAACTGGGGAGCGATCTCTCCCTGTCTTTATTTGACCCGTAAACTTTTGGTTATGTTTTTTCTCTTGTTCAGCTGAGGAAGGGGAGTGATAGAGATGCTTTGGTGGGCACCTGACATCCAGCTGGAGTCAGCTCACCGCAGCATTGGAACTAGTGACACCTCCTTTATAAGAATTTGCCCCCTTTTATTTATGTGCTTTAACTTGGTGACTTTGTTTTCATCCTTTCACAGTTAGAGAAGGCATGGATCTTGACTTGCCTGGAGCAGAGCATGTTTTTGGTGGTGCCTGGTACGTGTGTGCTGATCAGTTGGAGTCCTGTTGTCAGCCAGTGTAAAAGAGTTGGGGCAGTATTCCTGGTTTGCTGGTTTGACAGGGAATCCAGACTGTCTCTTGAGATTTCTGCTTTTTCAGACTAGGCTGATAATGGCCCATGAGGTCTGGGTCTTTTTGTGGTGGGGAGGAAAAACCAGATGGGCACACTAGTGACCACATAGGCTTAATTAGCTCAGGGAATCAGTTTAAAAGCAGTGATAGCCAAGATACTGAATCTACAGAGGAAATTGAGTAGAATATAAAACAGAAAGAAATAGAGATGAACTTTGCTTATAATTTGCCCCTTCAGGCAAAAGTTTAATTTTTTACCCAACATATCAATTTGGAAGTCATAGTTTAATCCCTGTCATTACACTGAGTGCCTTGCAAGCACTGCCTAATGAATCTGTCATGGAACATTACCTCCTAGAGAAACTATCAGCCAGAAAGACCTGCTCACTGTGTAAGGCTTTCAGTTCAGTCCCCAGGTCTGTCCCAGTTTTTAGTCTGTTATCCCAATCTTGCTTAAGTCACAGGACAGTTTTTCATTAATAGTGGAGAGACAGGAGTTGGCTTGTCATAGTACTCTCGTATTGCTGTGCCTGGTGTGGAATGAACTCTAAACAAATGATTGGTTGCAGAGCTTCTGCAAGCTTTGTTTCTGTCAGTCCTGGCAGGGAATGAAATAAAAAGAACAGCAGTATCTTACAGATGAAGGAAGTGTGGAAGCTGGGAGAGATCTGGGTTGAGTTGCCACCTCCTGCTGCTTGCTGTCCTGAGACCCGGAGCAAGCTGTGTGTGCCTGGCTGCCATCCTGTTAGCTCTTAGTTTTTAGGCAATGCTTATGCTGTTGGAAGCTCTGGTGTGGTCAGGTTGCGGCAGTATAAACTTTATATCACATGCTATTTCTTATTCCATGTGGAAATAGCTATACCAGTGTAAAAATGCCTTCATAACCTCATGTATCCATACTGGGGTTTTTACTGTTCAGTCAATACTGCTGTCTGATGTAGGGAAATAGTGCTTTGTCCTATGCTCTAGCTCAAAAAAAGCAATTAATGGCCTTTTCCTATCTTGTCAGATACTCTGAGCACAGTAACTGTAAGTTTATGAAGCCCTTGTGTATTACAGTAATAGGGACCCAAGGGTATGGACACGTGAACAGCCACTGCAGGTCAGCTGAGTGAAATGCTACATTCCGGTAACTGTTCATTCAGAGTCTGTACAAGGACAGTAAACTACAGTGGAACTATCTCAGGGTGTGACTCTGCAGATGGAAAGCTGTAGCACACTGTTCTGCAGTAAGTTCAGTCACATAATTTCCACATGGTAGGTTGTTTGTGTGTCCATTTTCTGAGGGGAAGAGTCACAGTCCGCCTGACATTGTTCCTTTGTAAGGTTTTGGGAGGGGAAGCGTAGTGTAGATTACTAGTGTTTTATACATAGGACCCATTTTTAGTGGTAATGTGTGTCGGAGAGTAAGAAACCTCTTGTATCTAGGCAGGAGGACACTGCTTTCCGGGGCTATATTTGGATTCCTCCCTTAAGCTCAGAGGTATCAGTTGCAACAGGCATTGCAACATGTATAGGACTTCTCTATACACCCAAGGGGATACCACCAAGGGATGCTTAAAATTTATACAAACCTACTTTTTCATGGTGCAGCTGGAAAATAGTTTGTAAATAATACGTGGTAACAAATCTTTTTGTTTTGTTCTTTTTAGTTAAGTACTGAGTTACTTTAACCCAATACGTATTGTTTTATACAAGTTGGAAATAATTTAGGTGCAAAGAGGTAGTGCAGCTTCATCTCTACTTCTGGAAGGTACTGACTAAATATCCTCTTCCTCTCCCTGCTCCTGAATCCCTGCTGAGTACAGTTACTTCATATTCTGTGTCTGTGGTCTCCTCCCCTCCTCTCTCGCACATTTGTTAGTTTTAATCTGTTTATGGAAGAGAAGAAATCTTTTGAGTGTACTTCTGAGAAGTCTGGGTGATTTCCTTTCAAGCCAAAGGTCCTGCCTACTCAGATTTGCCAATACAAAGTATCTGAACTCAAAGCCTGCTCAGTCCCTGTCACTGGTCCATGTTTTCAGTCTTGCCAGACCATGTTAGTTTTACCTTTTTTTTGAGGTGGGATGGTGCTTTTTGGGTTTGAACTGGTGCATGCAAAATAAAGTGCTCCCTGAAAGATGAGATTGTAGAAATTTTTTTGTCTTCTGTTTTCATGAGACCCACTTGTCTCAATAACCATTTCTTACCCGTTCATTGAAAGTAATTTTGTTAATGTACTTTAAAACTTTAATAAGGGATGTAGCATTTTATTTTTCAGCCTTTTCTTTTGTAAGCATACTCTCATTTTCCTTTTTGGTACATTTGCTCCCTTTGTTTTCCTTCATTGTTCTCCGCTTGCCTTCTGCAAAACATGTTCTTTCTCAGGGTGGATAACACTTGCCTTTATTTATCATCACTCTTCAGGTATCATCTGCTTCTGTGGCTACTCAGCTTTCCCTTGTTACTAATGAAGTTTCCTTTCTTGTTTCTATTTGTGAAGCGTGAGATGCCATTCTTTCAGTGCAGTCTGTTGTGTGATACATTGACTGTAACTCTTGTTTTTGCCACTACTTGTTTACCACTGAAAGTAACGATTATGAGAAATGGTGTCTATCCTGATGAGTCATACTCACACATAACATACAGTTTTTCATCACTTCAGCTAATGAATTTTGATCATAATATCTAACAAAACACCTGATGTGAAACTTCTGATGAAATCAGTTTTGATGAGCCAGATGCCACTGGAATCAGTGCATTATAATGAAATAAGTTACAACAACAAAATAATTAGCTACCTCTCTCTGTCAGCACCTTGCTCATGAGACAGGAAACAGCCAGCAGGTTATTCTTCTAACCCTGTCTTTTCTTCTGAGAGATGTTGACCAAATAAGTGGATGCCCTCAAGAGGGAAGGAATTAGAATTATCTATTGCTATAATGGTTTTTCTATTCACAGAGTGCACACCTCCAGTGTATTTTAGGCCTAGAAATTACTTTTCTAACAGAAGTACTCAGGTCAGTTTACCCTTAAAAGTCTTTTAAATCAGTGACATTCTGTAACAGATACTGAACTACTTCCCCTGTTTTCTGTTCAATGATTTTTCATGAAAAACAAATAGTAGCAGTAACTTGGGAGGTCAGAAATTGCCCTTATGTGTTTTTGAACCCTTTGAAGTAAATTATATGTATTTATATAGTTACATATTTAAATTTTCACCCTGTGTAGTGTCTTTGCATAGATACATTAAATGTGTTTGGCAAGGCTTTGGTTTTGCTTGGAAGTCCTAGGTTGTAATCCTCTTTGATGCTTCTCTTGAATATAATTTTTTACATGCTTTTACATAACTTGGAGTACATTTAATTTTTAGTTCAGCAGAATTTTCTCATGCTGCCAAAAGGGGCTTCCACTACTGTCCACATTCCTACTACTTCTTGTATGGTCTCACTGGAGCTTACATGATCACACGGTGAGCTGGTTGAACTTGCTTATTCATCAGAAAGTTAACTCTACGTGAGAGTTTCTGCCGGGGTAGCGAGTTGAATTGGCTTACTTTTGTAGATATGATGACAAGGAATGGAGCAGACTGGATGGCTGCAGGAAGAGAGGGGGGCAGAAAGGAGTGTCCCTTTTGATGGCATCAAGTATTAAGTATTAGGTCACCTTAGCAGCCTCGTCTAACCACACCCGTAACAACATAGTTAAAGACTAAAGGCACTTGCATGTTTGTCCTGGAGGGCTGGCAGACATCCTTCCTTGAGTAGCAGTTTCCTTCCTTAGATGGAAACCTGCAGTATGATTTTTGGACATAGGTCTGTGTGCAGATGACTTGCTTCATAAGGTGGATACAGTAGCTTGAAACTTTCTGTGCTTATGACTGACGTTTATTGCGACTGTGGCTGGAAAGCACTGCCGAAACAGTTTTTCATTGTGGCATTCATACTGAGAGTTGAAAAAACATGAGGCAGCAGAGTGGTTTTTTTGCAAACCAAAGTCTATAGTTATGACTTAAACCAGCAAGGCTTCAGCTTCATTCAGTTAATAACACTTTCTTTTTTATTTTTTTCTAGACGCTCTTACCATCCTTTTCTCCTCCATCAACAGAAAAATGAGAGTGAGGTGCTTGTCTTGGGTACCAGTGAAGCCCTTGGATTATAAATTGTGTCAACTCTAAGGAAAGGTGGGGGATGGAAGATGGGTGTACTTGCTAAAGAAAATCCTGGCGGTACCTAGGGATCTTTGTTGGCATCACCATTGCTTTTTAAGATAATGGAATAGGAAAACAGGCTTTAGACAAGCCCTGGTATGTGGTGAGCTGTGCTTGTCAGCTGGTTTCTTGTACCTGGAGTTTTCCTGGAAGAGCAGCTATTCTGGTATACTGATTGACTTGTTGGTTGTAGAAACTTCTGGTCAGGTTTTATATTTAGTGATTGTCTTAAATACAGACGTGATGTCTAGTCAGATGCTGCTATCTTTATATCACCTAAGAAAAATACGTGGTTCATATTTTGTGTACACTAGTCATATTTAGTGACTAGTTTAAAGGTGCAGTTAACACCATTTTAAAGTCTGATAGACTTTTGGTGCAGCAATACTAAGTTAACTTTTTTATAACAGTGCAAATAATTTTTGGGAGCGATTTTTATGAAGGAAGTGGTTTTGGTGTTTAAAGGCATTTCAGATTTTCAGCTTTTTTTCTTTGCAAGGTGAACGTCAAGCCTAGTGGGAAGAACAGTTCTAAGTTCACCTCATCTGCTGGAACTTGTCTTTAGAGAGAAGAATTGGAAAGCCTGTCTTTCGTAGAGCTCATTTTCTTCAGCCTGTGCTAGCAGTGTTGCAGCATTTCTTGTAACTACACTCAGCTTGGAAAAATCAGTTGAAAGAAGCTGATTTCTGGAATTAAGCAAGCAGTTCCAAAAATGATGCACAATCAGTTCTGCTGTTTGCCATCATCATTGAAGTAAACAGCTTCTCTTTTCCAAATTGGCATTTGGAGATGTGGGAATCCAATTAGAAGTGCGAAGCTGTCTTAGTTTAGACGCACAGAGGGAAGTTAAGTGCTTTCAGTAAAGCAGTAGCATTTGTTCTGTGCAAGTAGCAAGAGAGTGGGGAGTTTGTCAGTGCAGACTAATACTGTTCCTTAGCAGTTTCTTGATGCTGCCCTACATAAATCTTCCAGCATGAAATCAGTTGATTTGATTGAGGTATCTGCACTGCTTGGTCACAGGTCTGAGCTCTCCCCTCACACTGTTTTTACTTCCACACAGATAGTTTAAAAAAGCCTTTAAAATACATTCACCTGATGTTCTCAGGTGTGTAAAATGCAGGTTTGTATATTTTGTATGATGTTGAATGCTCTGATAAGTGGAAAGCAGATCTGCAGTTGTGATACGAGTGTGGTGTATGAACCTGTCTTTTCCTAAAAACTTACCTGTGTTATAAAGACATTTTTAACAGCCGTGTGAATTACAGAACAAAATGAAAGCTGAGTAGAGGGATACTTCATGTAACTAGTTTTAGAATTTAGTATTTCTGAGAGGATAATGTGTTCTGCTCTACAAGAATTGGAAATGCTTTGAGTTGGTTTCAGTCTGCTCTTATATAGAGAAATACATTTTACTCAGTGCTTTCTAGTCAGTCCTTTAAAACCGTCCTTTAAAAGAGCATATGTTCTGAAGGCAATGAAAGTGACATTTGAAAGCTGCTATAATTGCGTCCATAAACTTGGATTAAGAGCTTTTAAGTTCCCTATGGATTCTGGAAACTTCACAACCACTTGCTCAACCTCTGAAAGAAGAATATGTTGAAAAAAAAGAAGTGTTCTCTTGAACAGTAAACAGGTGCAAATACCAAGGTGATGCAGTGGGTGATGTACCTGAAGATACCACCAATGGGAGAGAACACCAGTCTCACCAGTCTGAGTGAGTTGCTGGCTGCCAGTATCCAGCCTTCAGGGTTGGAAGCACCTTTTAAAAGGTAGCCAGAGGCTAAAATTGACTTAATTACAGTCTAATAATTAGCTCTATGAAAGCAGTTTCGAACTTGATAGCTAGTGGCCTTCTGTCTGGTCTCAGCATCAGACTGGTTACTGCTGGTATGGTCTGCTATCTCTGGCTTTTGTGTTTCGGGAGTGCCACACCAGGTGACAGGGTAGCAACTGTGTGCAACCCTTTCCTTTTTCCTTTGTAGTGCTGGCCAGTTTGGGAACTGATTTTCCACACTCCAGCCTTTACGTGGGATGAGTTTGAATTCTGGGAGAACTTAAAGCCTAAAATAAATAAACGATGTCCCCGCACCACAGAGTATTTGTGATTGCTTGAGGAATTTGCAATAATGCAGCATAGATGTTCTGAGACCTTTATGGGAAAGAGATCATGCTGTTTGCACACATGAGGTGCAGAAGTTAGGGAATTGTGATGGGTTCTTTCCCAGCTGCTGGATAAATGTTGCATAGGGTAGCATTTGGTCGTGCATTTATCTGGACAGTGGTGACGAGTACACCAATTCAAATTTGGCTTTAATCACAGCGAGAATGTGTAGCTGAAGTAATGCCAATGGCCATCACTTGCCTCTTGAGACAAACTGAAGTATATGGCTGGGTATGAAGGGAGATACTCTTCCCAATTGAGGGAAGCAAACTAGAGGTTGCTACTGTGATTCTGAGTTAGAGACATGGAAGGAGGAGGGCAGGGAATGAGCTGAAAGAAGCAAAAGAGATCTGAAGAGCAACTGGAGCAAAGGTAGAATATGGGAATACAAACTCAGGAAGATATAAATGGGGTAAAATAATGTTCTAGCAGGTGGAAATAACTGGTCTTGAACATTATGCAAGTATGTTTGAAATATTAATTTTAGTTTCGGTTTAGTGAGCCCACCAGATCTATGAAGTAAATGGTAGTGCGTTTTTGTAGGAATTTGAACTTGTACTTGCCCTCTGAGTAAACCTAAATGTACTGTATTTGGCTGTGTTTTGCATTAAAACAAATAGAAACTGCCTGTTGTACTTAATTTTGTAATTGTCAACTGTTCCCAAACAGTGCTGCCCAGAATTACAACACTCCCCTAGCTTGAGGTGGGAGAAGGGAGTTTTCATCTTTAGGGTTATACCTCTTTGTATTCCCCAGGGTTCTTGCTTAATCCTAAAATGAGATGTGGCTTGCTTTTAAGGAGAGCTGGGTTTATGGTATGATCAAGGGACTCTAGACTCTCTGAAAAAGAATGCTACCCATTCAAGGTAGTAGTAATAAACATCTGGCTTGCAGCGTTTTTGAGATATTTTATCACTTCTTTTTTTCTGTAGCTCTGTTAATTGACAGAATCTCAGTGTTTATGTTAATCCCTGGACTTCTTTGCTGTTCTGTGTTGTCTCTGCCCATTACAACCATAAATTAATTCTTTGTGTTTTCCTTTCTACTTTTGTTGCTTTGATTGCTGTTTGGAAAAGACCCCAAATTGCCAGTTAAGATATTGTTTCAAGAAACATTGTAAACTTAACTAAAAAGAATGTTCTGTAGATAGACTACCATACAGCTAAAACAATCATGGAAAGACTTCCTTCCCAGTTCCTCCAGATGAATATATGATGATCTGTTTCTGCACAATTTTATTATCTTTCTAATTTCTGTTCACTTGAAGAAGACTGTTGGTGCCTCGTGTCAGAGAAGAAATCTTTGTTTTCTTGGAGTTGTAATATTTTTGATACTCCATCTCAGTTCATTAGAAAAAGCACCTGACTTAAATGTTGGAGTTAATCACAAAAGTTATCCTATTAAACTGCTAAAGGGTATGTGGTCAGGCATAAGACAAAATAAGAGCTGAAGTCATGCAGTCAGAAGATGTAGGTGGCCTCTGGTAAAGAATTCAGTAATATTTATGGTATCACAGTATCACAATTAGTTGTGATACCATAAACATTATCTTCAGGAAACTGCTTACATTTTAGGAACAAAAATGTGCAGTGGGTGTAGTAAAGCATTAACAAGTCGGCATTTAGTGTTAGTATGTGAAAAATTCTCTGCTAATATAACACTGAATTATATACTTAAAATGACCAGGATATACTACAAAACCCATAATCTTAACACTGTCCTCGACACCCATCCACCGAAACACTGAGGCTTTTACATCCTGTGAATCTGAAGAACTGGGTAACTTGTGGAGCAAAGAAAAATGTGTGATTTTTTTCAAGGTGCTTTTACTGTGATTGGTGATATGAATTTAAATTGTATGCATTTAATGCCTACAAGTTTGACTTTAAACAGTGTATTCTTTTCATTGTTGCCTTTGCAACATGGCAGTTCCATCCACATCCCTTTGAAGGAGTTGGGAAGGTTCCTTCCATCTCCGCAAGACTTTTTACATGGCTGAACTTCTTTTTATGCTTGGATTTGAAATGCTTTTTCGAAAGTTTTAAATCTAAATTTTGCATCAGTGTTGGGACAAAACAAATGAAAGTGATACCAGTTAGTGAATCTTAATTTTGGTGGAGTGTCATTTGCAATTTTTTTTAAAAATAGGATCAGTATGACTTTTCCTTATTTTGCCTTAGTATTTGTTTCTTTTCCAGTCCAAGTCCAAGGTGAGGAAATGTTTATTGTAGTTACATGGAGTGTAATATTTGAGAAGTGTTGGCTTTTAAGATACTTTATTTTAAATACATGGGCAGAAACTGCAAGTAACGAAAAAAGCGCTTTTCTTTATTTAATTCATTAGTAAAACAAAACTTGTTGCTTTTCTACCTGCTTGTTACAAAATGTGTGGATATATTCTTAACTGCCTAAAATGACAACAGAAGCATTTAAGTGGGGATGAAGCTATTCCTCTTTAGTGCCTTTGTAAAACTTGGGGTATTCATACTGCTGTATACATGATTGATCAAGTGCTGTTGTGCCTAAGTACCCTTCAGGTGATTCTTTGTGGTTATAGTGCTTCAGGCTGGGTTCTCTTTGTTGCCTCCTAAATGGGTCATTTTGTTTCACTGAAACCTAAAGAGATGACAAAGCCCCAAATAATTTTTCTTATAGTCCTTTATTGTTGCTGTGGATGCTGCTTCCTCACAGCCTGCAAATGGAGAGCATGGTCTTTGAGCAGGTTCTGCTGGTGGCTGGTCTGATCTTCCCACAGCGTCCCAGGGGCCTGGAAGGTGTCACTGAACTCCAGTGGGGCTCAGGGTGCCGACCCATGGCAAGAATTGCCCTGGATCACTCGGTCCTGCAAGTGCTTCTATTTTCACATCCAGTGTGGCTGATGAGAGCAGACGCCATTTCAGGGTCTTATCTGTGTTGCCAGGTCTCAGCTCAGTCCAGCGCCCAACCATTGGATGGAAGTTTTATTCTATGGAGCTCTTGTCTCAAGATGAGAAGAGGTTGCATGCTTCAGGGGCCTGTCTGACATGTTGTACATCACGATATCATGTAGTATTGAAAGCTGTTTAGAGACCATCTTGTAAAGAACAAGATAAAAGAAATATTAAGGTGTACTTGGCCCTGTACTGCTGCCCTGAAACTCAGCCCAAAGGTGGAGACAATTCTGCCCACATGTGGAGGACCCAGTAGTAGGGGTCTGAGTCAGAAGGTTGTAGAACTGTTCAGCAGCAGCAATTTGGATGACAGCCTCACTCCTTCCTTGCTTCCCTGGCTTTTCCAAGCCAGAGGGGAATACCAATGAGAGTGCTGCATTTGCTGCTCCTTGGAACTAGCCATGTGCAAATGCTTAACATGACCTTGTCTCTCGAAGAAACTTCTGTGGCTGAGATACTGGCCAGTGACTCAGTTGTTTTAAGCTTGTTATTTCTGTTCCTCCTAATTTAAGATTTGCCTGGAGGGAACGAGCCTTCATGAAGAAACAGATAGGCTTTTTAGAGGTGTGTTTTACTCTGGGTAGAATTCCCTTGAGATGACATCAAGGAACCATAACTATGGTTGGTCATGCAGCCGGGAGCAGGCAGCCCAATTCTAACCCAGGCTGCTTTTGCTGACATTGAAGCTGTCAGAGATGGAGCCTGTGGCACAGAGGTGTGTAGCTGTTCTGGAAGCAAGCTTTTCTTGACTCTTAAGTACCCAGAGTAATGTATAATTGAAATAGCTAAGCTTGTAATCTTCCTTTTCGTTCTTCTCCATCCTGAAGACCAAGCTCCTCACCACATCTAACATCACTTGTACTTTTCTTTTCTGAAGTGCGTCCCCTGATAAGAGTATAATGAAAATTAGAACATGAAATTTTATTTTAGTAAGTTTTTCTGGTATATCAAACCAGTTTGAAATACTTCACATTAACATTTTCCTCTCTAATTTTGATTTAGAAGGTAAAAAATACTATACTGGACCAGGTATTTGGTAGTTAATGTAGCCAAATATGTGGTGTTCAACAGAGGCAGTGACATTGCTATTTTGGGAGCAGAAATGAGTATGGCCATGCAGTGACTCACTGTCCTCCTACTTTTCTAGCATCCAGTCATCAGACTGGCACCATTAGAGTCTGCATCCTTGTCGACTCCCCTTAGTATCTGCTCACAATCCTAAGGTAACAGATCCTTTGCCAGCTGTGTTGATCTTACCTACTGCTCTCAGGTTTTTGTAAGCTTTGAGTTTATTACACCCCTCGCAATCTTGCATCCAAATTGAAGAGCCTCAGCCTCTTCAGTCTTTCCTCCCAAGGCAGCTGCTCTCTCTTTAATCCTTTAAGTGACCTTTTCCAGCCAATTTTCTGTACCTTTTTGAATTCTGCTTTGCCCTGCTTGTATGCTGTTCTTGTCTCCACACCTTGGTTCTTAAGACTGCAGCATAACTAAGTCTCTACATAGCAGCAGAATTACTTTCTGCCCTGTTCTGAGTTCCTTCCTGTTTATGTCCAATATCTAGATGACATTTTCAGTGAATTTTACACACTGAGCCTGTAATTCCAGGACTGTCAATGATGGCTCGAGGATCACTTCTTTGAATTGTAAACTCCATGCTATAAAATCAGCATGGAAGCACAACATAGATTTTCCTTTTTCCCCCCCTACTATGTATTGTCTTAGATCTGCCTGCATTTTGCATTGAAGCTGATCTGCAGCACTTCACTTGCTCAGTTTAGTCAAGGCCTTCAAGGGAGTTCATAGTCATTGCCATTGCAGCTGGCTGACCTGAAAAAGCTTAGCTTTATCTGCAGACTTGGAGGATTTCACTGTGCACTTCTATCTAGGTCACTGAAGATATTGAATAGAATGATTCCTAGCAATGCTGCCAGGTCAGCTCCAGTATTGACTCTTTTCTGTAGTGGAAAGTTGACTGTTAAGTCTTACTGTTGCTTCCTAGTCTTTAGCCAGCTTTTTGCCCGTGACCTTGACTTCTTGCCATAGTCTGGTAAAGGAGCAGCCTGGGCTTTTTGAAAGGTCAAATATGTGTTTTCCTTGGATTTCTTTTACCTGTTTGCTTGGAGTGACAGCAGGGTTTCTCTTTGCCAAAGAGAGCTTACTGCAGCTACTTGGTTGCTGTGCCCTTCATGCTGGCAGTCTTGCCATGGATGGAGGTAACATTTATCAGTCTATGGCTCTTAAGACTCCAGCTGGAGACTTTTTTTTGGATTGCTCACTAGGCCAGTTGTCAAAGTACTTGAAAGGAACTTGCGAGTAATGAGAAGTTTCCTCTCCTGACTCAGCATGCCCAAAAGCATAGGTTTGGGTCCTGCAAAGTGAAAACTCAGTTGTAACTAGAGCAGTGCTACAGGCTTTTGACTGCGTTATGTTATAGGGCATATTAGACCCAAACTGGGCACATGGCTTCATGTGTGTATATGACTTGCAGTTCTAGTGAGTTAATACTGCAGAAATAAATAAAAATAATAGAAAAACCAATTGCTGACTCAATCTTAGCATTTTTGTTAAAGGTCTTCTCTGATAATGGCAATTATCTGTGTTAAGGCTAGCAAACCTCTTACCCCTTACTGGTTTCTATTTTTTATGAGTAGAGATTTACATTAGTTTTCCTAATGGGGTAAGGCTGGTTTAATTTTCCTGCCTGACCCACTCAGACCCCCATGCTAGTTTTTTTTCCATAGTTGTGCTGTGAACCCAACCAGTGAGATGATCCAGACTTGCAAATGTATGTTTTTTATTAAAAAAAATGCAGCTTGATTTCCTTTCCTTCAGTGTTGTTTTTAGCATAACCACACAAACAGTTTCATCAGCATGATTTAGTGATGAATTATGGGAGCGGGGAGAGGAATAGGCTGCTGCAATATGCGGTAAACTTTAATCTGGCTTAGCTATCAGACAAGAGCAACATGCAACTATACTATCAACTCTATGTAAAACCAGTAAGTTCATATGTAACACCAGCAAGTTATGATTTTAACCATGTTTTCATACAAAAATGCTTTGCACTTGTGGCTGCTGTGATGATTGTGATGTTATTTTCATGAAATTCATTGCTACCTTTTTCTGGGTCAGTGTCATTACTTAAGTGCAAATATGTAATATGCAGTAAATGTTGACTTGTGGCCACAGGGTATAGTAATAGAATATTGAACTCCTGTAGCATTGCTTTGATCTAGAAATACTTGTGTTGGTGACAGTAAGTCGTTATTGAATCCTTACAGGAAATACAGAAGACAGCAAATTGCTTTCTTGCTTGAATTAACCTTTATGTTGCATTCAGATTGCTCCTGTTGATGCAGAAGCGAAAATAGAAGGTAAAAGAACATGTACTTGTAAAATGAAATACATTGTACCAGCATGTGATTACATACTTGGAAGGGATGTTCTAGTGCTGAAGCTGAACCCCATCACCTTGGAGATGGCAGTGATGGCTGTGAAACTCTGCAGATCAGCTTGGCTCTTGGAAGCTTACAGGCATTTGTATATTCAGCAGTTTCTGTCATAAGGGAAAACTCCTGTTAAATGTTTTGTTTCTCCTAATCTGGCTGGTTTATGGTGACTTTTTGAAACGTGGATTGTCTGAGTTGTGTTAATCATGACCACAGATCTTTCTCTTAATCTGAGAGTTTTGTAGACAGTGTTGCATCCGTCTGTCCTGTGTGGCTTCTGTGGAGACTTGGTATCTGATGGGGCAAATGGTAGGAGGATGGATTATGAAATTGAAAGGAGTAACTTAAAACTATTAAAATCCAGTATGTACATAATTTACTATGTTGAAAACCACTGAAGTGGTATTCTCAAGATGGTTGGTTTTTTTTTCAGTTGTGTAGAAACCTGTGAATTCTATACCTGTTTGTTCTGGTATCTGATGTATTTTTACCTAGTGATGTTTCTTAGATTAGCATGACAACCTAAGACACTTTATCATTTTGTTTACAGTCAGTTTTCAAAGCCCATGTTTGGGAAGTGTGTTCTCTTGGCTGTAGATCTTTCTGTTTTAATATATCAAGGAAATAACTAACTTCTTAGTTTTAAGAAATGGCTGTATAGCTAATTTGACAGAGTTCTCTTGTTGCATAAGCAACTTCATGCTTCCAAGTCTTAAAGGCCACAGGTCCCTGTGATGATGAAGGGCATTTTCTCCTCAGGATACAGTTTCTAATTCTATAATAAAATGTCCTGGCTTTCCAGTCTTGAGGCATAATTTTGTGTCTAAATTCTTCAGCAAGGAAAAGACCTTCTGAAGTACTTGGAATTATGCAGGAAACCAATCTGTATTCATTCTATACAAGTATGATGCCTCATGTCCATTTCTTCATTAGATTCTGAGGAATAATTCTGGTGCCCTGGCAAGTGAGCTAAGAGTAAATGTAGGTGAAGATCCATCATGGGGATAGATGGCGATCAATTATTGAACGAAAAGACCCATCTTTCAGTAATGTCAGTATTGCCATAATCTTTGGTGTTGGAAAGGGGGTGAATTTGAGTTTGAATATTTACCAGCCATCTACTTTTGGTGAACACACACATTAACCACCTCTGATGAAGAGCAATGCACACAAATACCCAAAGGTTTTAATTTGTTCCTTCATTTGTGTTGCAGGTGATGCGTTACTTTCAGTAGTTCATATTTGATGCATTAGCTGTCAGTCTCTTTGGATGTGACAAAGTGGCAGGGACAGTGTTTGGATTTAAAAGGTCTTGCTTTCAGGTCATCTTACAGAGAAAATAAGTATTTTGAAAACATCACTAATTTCAAAATTCTGTACCAACTCAATTACTTGTTTCAAAGAAAATACTGAGAAAAGAGCTATTTCTCCTTAAATTACACACAGAATTGTAATGCTGTTTGATTTTTATCAGATATCTGAAGTGAAATATTAAATGTTTTCTTATATGCAAGTATAAAGGAAAAGAGTCCTGGGTTCATTTCTTGGCAGATAAAGGACAATTACTGATTTGACTGTTATAAAAAGATGTTTATTGAGAAGAATGTTTTTACTAAGAGAAGAAAAAAATTACTGTGTTTTGTAATAACTTTAAGCTGAAATATGAGCAATTTTTTTCTGCTTTTTGTTGGGTTTTGGTATAGCTTTTTAGCATGATGAGTCTCATCTTGCCTTTGACGAAATCCTTCTGTGATAAGTTTGATTTATGCATTCATTATCTCTGCTACAGTGCCAGGCTGTAATGTCTTAATGTAATTTCATTGTGGGTTTGTGGGTGAGTGGCTGCTACTGTGGAAAATAACTTCTATTCAAGACTCTTACTTCCTGTCTCAGACAAAATGCAAGCATTCAAGCATATTCTATATGCTCCTTTTCAAGAATTACTTTCTTCTCAACTCTTAGTCAGTGCTATTTGATCTTTGTCTTATGTTGGTGTGACCTTGTCTTATTCCCAAACTCATGCTAAGTGTTTCTGATCTGATTTTATTTAGTTAATTCACAAATATCAGTCATTTTTGCATTATAATGTTTCTGTCCAGTTTGAAGAAATGCAGAAAAATGAATTTCTGAACAAAGTGAAGAATAATCCCATGTAGTAAAAAGTGCCTGGATGCCTTAGCCATCCTAGACTTTGAACAGAATGGTCACTGTTTGCTACTGTAGATGTTGAGATAAAATGTCAGCTTTCTACTAGATAGTCCTGACACTGGTATAATTTAGAGATGTCATTTCTCCTTGCACCTGTTCAGAAATGTTGGTTGACTTATTGTGTGTAGTATCTTCAGGTCTTGGGCTGAGTTTGCCAAGTCAGAAAGCAAAATGCAGAGATACTACCTCTGGCTTAGGAAGTTCCTATGCCACCCTTAACTGGGATCTGGGAGACTGTGCTGGGATAGCTGTCCCTGCAAATTTGTCCTGTTTTATTCTTTCTTAAACACTTACTGTTTCCTGCTGTAAGACATAGAAAAATGGGATGGATGGACCCATCCTTTCTCTGTTACATGCTTCCTCTATCCTGATTGATATCATATTTGAGTATCTTTCTTTCATATGAGCCTTTCTAATAAAGGAATTGTGTTCTTCCAAGTGCTTTATTTGTTAGCTTCTGTCTTCTGAGGCAGGTAATTAAACCTTTGCAAGGATATTAGACTGCTCCTCTGTTTTTACTCTCCTCTGAGATGGATGTTTCTGTTACTGTGTTGAAAGTAGCCTCCTTACCTGAACCAAGATAAAGCATTGCCAATATTCTCCAGTTGTAGCAGCAGTAGAGAAATATTAAGCTCAATTATCTCCTCCTAGAAATGGAAATCTTTTGCATGTACTCACAGTCTTGGCTTCATAATGCCTGGTTTATCTTGCCTGAGATTCCTAGGCTTAGGGTATATGTAGGAAGAGAAGGAGGAGCTTGCAGTGTTGAGACCTCAGTCTGTTTTCTCTTCCCTCAAAGACAGTCAAGCTTCTAATTAAAAAAATTGCTGCACTGCTGGCAAAAAGCCTCAGGTGCTTTCAAAACTTACACAGCTTTGGAACAGCAGCCCTTGAAAAACCTCCACTTCTGCATAGGTATACAACTTTTGCAGATACATATACTGTAAATTTCTATTGTCTTAAAATTTGTTGCTGATTTTAGGCGTATCTTTTACTTAGTATTGCTTATTTTCTGCTTCATCATATCTTCAAGAGTGATAGTGCCTTTGTCCTGTTTGGAAAGTGGCAGAATTAGGGAAAGGTTTTGTTTTGCTAGTTATTTTTCTTCTTGCCTGCATAACTGAGAGGAAGTTTTGCTAAAACAGTGCTGCTCTCCTCTCAGATACCTGTCTCTATTTTAGGATTTCAAACCCCAGCAGTCTTCCTTAGCAAACAATTACAGGAACAGTTTGAAAATTTCAGCTCTATCTGTAGATTTTTTTTTTTTCCCCTGAAAGCCTCAGTCTGCTCATATGCTGGCAGAAGGGAATTAAATCCCCAGATGGGTGGGCTCATTCTTAAGAGAAGTATTACTTTTGTTCATGTTTTTCTTTGTGGAGAAAACTACTTCCTGTTTTGTGGGATTTTCTTTTACTAAAACCTGTGTATTCATTAAAACATTGGGAAATATCTTCTGTAATTTATATTACTGCCCTTTTGCTGGAGGAAAAAGTCTTAGTTAAGTAGGTGCATTGTTTCTGTGGAAAAATAAACTTATTAATAGGTTTAAGAAGCCACAGGAAAAATTATATTTTCTATTATCTAAAGCATGTATTTTAAGACAACATAGTCACTCTCCAGAAGAAATGTCTGTGCTGGTGTAATGTAACTTGTTTTTCGGGTGTTTTTTTAAACCACAGTTGAAATATTTCTCAGTTGACAGTATGAGCTTGTATTTTGCTTTGAGAAAGCAGAGGATGTGGTGCCCGGATTGTTCCCCTTGGGTTCCCCCAAGCCTGCAGGTTGGCTGCTTCAGCCTGTCCCTGGCACAGGGTGTCATCACAAGGAATCGCTCTGGCCCTGCTGCCGTCTCCTTCCCTGCCAGCCGGAGCGCTGGGCTTGCTGTGGGCAGGCGGCTTTGTTCCCCCAGCAGTAGCTCTGACGGACCCGGCTCCCCTCCGACAGGGGTGTTTGGTACCCGGTACCAGGGCAGAGCCGTGTCGGGGCACCGGGAGGGGTGGGAGGGCCGGCACTGCCCCTGCCAGCGACTCACACGGTGTGGCTCTGTGTGATTCCCAGCGCGGCTCTCCTGGGACTACAGGCAGTAAGGAGCAGTCCTGTGCTCGCTCCTTCCGCCTATCAGATCTACTGACTGCTGTCCTCAAGATGAGTCAGTTCAGCTTGCTGATTTGAGGCTCGCTTTATTTTGGAGATGGATTAGTTTGTCAGATCAGTAGGCTAAACTGACTCATCCTCGGGCTACGAGATTGCCAGATTTGCTATGGCAGGAACATGGAGGTAGGAAGTAAGACCATATTCTTTTGGCAGTAGCCCCCACTTTGATCAAATTGTGTAAAATGTGAAAATGAGCTGTAGTTTCTCTGGTTATCTTAAATAGCTTTAGAGATGTCCAACACGTAGTTCTCTTGCTCTCCTATTTTTGTTACTTTAAGAATAAATAAATTTTAAAAAGCAGGACCTGCCGATGATGAAAAGCTTATGCATCTGGCTTCTAAAATGCTGCCTCATCTGTAATAAGAGCTCCTTCACCTACTCCTGCCATGGAGAATATCTGCAGTGCACTGATGGCATGCCTACAGTTCCTTAATGTTAATTGAGATAACGTTCTCCTTGAATTCAAAACCATCTTTAACCTAAACTGACTTGTTCCATTTCTGTGCAGTTCTGTGGTGTAATCTAATGCAGTAATTTGGGATGGATGCGTAGGCTGTGTAGTCTCTTAAAGCTGGTCTGCGCTCTGCAGCATGAATTGAACAGTGTAGCACAACTTGATTTTGCTCTCTGGAGAAACAGTTGCAATGCCTTTTTCAGTCTTAAAGTGATGTTCAGCCACAGGTCATGGTTCATTTTAAGGATTCAGATTAGCTGCTACTCACTTTTGACTTTTTTTTTTCCCCACTGTACTTCCCAAACAAAGTGGATGTTGGTTCTGAACAGCTGGCAGTTCTCTTACTCCTCTAATCTTAAAACAGAGGCATCAAATGAATGCATTTTTGTAACTAGCTTCATCTGTCTTTCTATTTGGGTTTTGGGTACTGTCTCAGATTCCAAACAGTCTGTTTCTCACTGTGTTTTTGATCTGTCTCATTCACTCTGTAGGCTGGACTCTGGGTCTGAGATGCTGTTTTCTGGTGGTAGGGAGAATAGCATGAGAGGTACATGCTGTATTTCTATCCTGTGTTCAGTGAAGTTGAAGAGTAAGAAACCAGCTCAAGTCCTGATATGACAGAACATAATTATGAGTATTTGACAGAAGGGAGAAATTGCAAAGGGAAAGGTGTAGAGTCCTCTGATGTTTCAAAGAGTAGAAAAACGTATTAGAATCCTGGGCTCTGGCTGGGAGGAGAGCTTGGTCCTGTGCCCTGCCAGGAAAACTTTGCAGGTTAAGCAGGTGTTACTGTTCTTTGTGCCTGGGTTTTCAAGTCCACCTGTGGTAGTCATAAGTACAGAAAATGCCCTTCTTTTTTTAGACAAAAAGTTCAGGTTTGAGGGTGCAGCTTTGTGACAAGGATTGGCTGCTGTGGCAGATAACTAACTGCAGCAGTGTAGTAGATTGGACCCTGCCAAGGAGACTCTAGCAGATGTGGAACAACATGGTTCTTGCCCTACTTGTTTCTCTGCGGTCTGGCAGGGCTTGCAGAGACCTCAGAGAACTATCTGGAGGTTCTGCTGGCCTGGGCTGCCTGTGGAAGTGGTGACAGCAAGTGTTTCATGCACCTGGAGAACTCGTTTTTGGGGTCTCTCAGTTCAGTGTTAATCTGCTTACAGTTGTGCTCCAAATTCTCTACTCTCCTTGCTTCTCTTCTCTTGCTTATGCTTCTCTTCACTTTTTTGTGTTAGCATTTTTCGGGTTTTTTTTCACCTATCTCTTTGCTGTTCTTTACCTTCACTTTGTTTTATTCTTTCTTTGGCCTATTTCCTTTTTGGTCCTTCCTTTCTTCCTGGTGCTGTGCCTAGCATGGTGGAGTCCTACTCACATGTCATACTTAAGCACTGCTTTGAAAGATGTTTTCTACTGGTAAACCCCAGTAGAAGACTAGAGACTCCCTCCAAGATGTATTAAGAAGCTCTTAATTTGTTGAAGTGTATGGCAGGGAGGGTGTTGGCAACTTGCATTCACTGCAGATTGCTGTTTTGTGGGTTTTGCTTATTAGTACAATATTATGCATTCGAAACATCTTAGTGGATGCAGAAACAGAGAGAAAAGGAAAAATCTAGTGCTGATGTTTGTTCTCAAGGGTCAGAGATGTACTTGTCTCGGTGATGTATGCACATTTAACTGGATTCAAAAACTGTGACAAATGCTGTTAGAACCGAGCCAGGAGAGTCCCCAGCAAGCAGCCAGCCTCCTACTTCAGCAGTTTGCAAGAAACTACTGTAGTGAAAGTTTTGCAGGTCATACCAGGCATTTTGATGGGAAGATTTTAGGCTTTCTAGGAATTCCCCAAATTTGCTGTTCATCATTTGTTAGTCTTCAAGGGGCAGGAGTTTTCGACTCTCTGACAGTGTTCTTAAAGTAGGCGTGTCAGTATGTGACCCATGATGGATTCACTAATCAGCCTTGCTGGAAGGCACTGGTAGACTCGTTGAGGGTCGACTGTTGAATGGCACTAACAAGTGGGTGAATACGATCTGTTTGTAACTTGGGGTTCTCCGGTGCCGTGTCAGGTGCCGTGTCAGGGCTCGGTTACAAGGGGTTTATAAGTCATTACGTGTCAGCTGAGCTGCTGTAGCTGTCGGTGGCAAATATTAGCTAAATCATGTTCCCCGATCACGTAAGAGGAAGGAACAACTAAAGGAAGCTTCAGCCAAGAAATCCTTGTGCTGTATAGGCTGAATTTCCCAGCTAGCAATTAACTCAGAGCTATATAGCAAAGGAGAATACTACTGAGGCCACAGTCTTATGCTAAAATGATGATGTCATACTGTTTCTGCTCATTCCCTATCTCTGTCCTTGTCTCTTGTGCTGCATTTAACCTGAAAGCTTTTTGGACCAGGAATGACCTGACCTAAGATTATAAAAACAGAATCTGTTACTATCACTTTGGTGCTTGGTTCCTAATCTGTGGAATCACCTTATCTGAATTTAAAGCTGATTTATATAGCTAAATAACTTTTGTGGGGTGGGTTTTTCTGCATGTGGGTGGAGAGAGAGGAGAACAGAAAGAGTGCCTACTAAAAATAACTTGTTAACAAGCATGAGACTGCTTATGAAACCTCGCTGGCAGCCAGTGTTTAGATTACCTTAACTGTATGTTTCTGTGTTTTTTTTCCGAAACAGAAATATAAATATAAGCATTCTGGTGGGTATTTTGTTAGTCACAGAAAAAAAAATTACTTTTAATGGTACTCCCTAAGGTAATAGGGCAGAGTTTTCCCCCACCTGAGTGTTAACTGCAGCTTGGGAAAGCTCTCCTGTTTAGAAGTTTACTGTCTTGGTCTGCTTATCATGGCACGAAGTGTACTTGAAGCAAGTTCTGTGTTAATGAGAGAGAGATGGGTAACACGGGTCTTAAATGCGCTTCAGAAAGGTGTGGGCACCACCTTACGCAGTGGTAGGAAGGACAGCTTATAGCAAATTATTTCTTCAGACACTGCAAGTAAACATCCCTTCTGGATTCAGCTGTTTGGTTTACAAATCAGTGGGATGGTAACCTGCTGGGATTTTGTGGTGGTCAGTTTAAGCAGCTGACTGGAATCCCATCTGCCACGGCTGGATCCAGGGAGGTCATCTGATGGTCAGTGTGATAGGCATCTAGGCTGGATCAACAGGGCTCTTCCCGTCCTTTTTCCACTTGTGGTTTTATTGGGGTTTTTTCTTTTTAACTGTTCAGAGTCAAGTCAGTGCTGGAGTAGAGCAGCACAGTTGTGTGGCCAGTGTTGTGCTGTGCTCGCTTTGACTTCCTTAGTTAAGATATAAAAACCTGTAGAAAGTCAGTGCATTAGAACTTCATGTGACCTTGTAGTGAACGTTTTAACAAGCTTGTCATGTGAATATTCTGGAACTTGCTCAGTACCCTGTTCATTTTTTAAAGGCTTGTTTACAGTCTTTAGGATTAAGCTTTCAAAGACATTGAATTGAATGCCCCCTCCAAAAGTCTATGATTCCCTTTAAAGAAAGGCTTAAGGTTCCAGTGTCATTTTAAGTGTCTGAACAGAGTCACAGTAAACCCAGGTGCCTTTCATTCTGTTAAATTTTAGTGTGTTTTTTTTCCCCCCCAACAGATGAATAATAGGGGGAAAATGTCCCTGCATCTTGATGTAATTTCATGTGTTTATTATATGAAATACAGTCATATGAGGCATGTCATTACTTGTTACACTTCGCTGAAAATACATTTAGTTTCTTTTTTTTTTAGTGACACACTGACCTCAAAAAGGCACGAAGACAGAGATCAGTTGAGTTACAGAGTTTCATTTTTATAATGAAGTTTTGTTGCCTTTCTGAGCTATCTACTGCTTGTTTCGTAGTCATAGTGTGTTTTATTTTGCTATACAGAAGTCAATCACTGGCATTGTGTTTATTTTTTTACTCCATTTTATTCCTTCTCTCCTGCGTAAACCTGGCACTTAGTACTTCAAATTAGTATTGCCATTTTAGAAGCTCTTGAGCAAAATGCAGAGTTAACAGCGTTTTTTTTTAAGGTTACAGGATCTGCCTTCTGCAAGGTTTTGAAACTGATTGACAAGCAAAAAGCATTGCTGTTGTTTTGGTGCAGGTGGAATGAGTATTTTCCTTGTACTTCCTTTCTTTGTGTCCAGCTAGAGGCAATGGCAACTTTGATTTCAGGGTGGAGTGTTTTAAAAGCCTCTTACCTTAGTTGTTGAAATTTGTCCTGATTATTGAACTGAATTGACACATAATTAACTGCAGCTATCACTTAATCATTAGCAATAAAGGCAAAGAATGACCTTTCGTACTTCCCCTCTTTGTTGTTTATCAGTTGTCTGAAATCTGAATGCAGATTTTGACTGTTGTGGAAAGCGACATATTTGATGTTGAGCTACCACACTGTTGCATTAGTGCTGAGTTGGAAGGAATGTTTTATGTAGATGTTGAACCTTTCTGACCTTCTTAAGACCCTAAGAATTACAATGTTCATCCTGTGCAGGCTTTCTTATTTCAAGCCTAGCAGTTGCAGTTCTGCGATATTTTTTCTATAAGAAAAGATTCCAATCTAAAATAAAAACCTGTGTTGCAAAAATAACCTTTTCTTTCAGAGTTTTTAATACGGAAATTATTTTTTTTCTAAATTTTGTCCACCCACACTTCTGTCCCAAACTCTTTCTGTTTCTAGTCATTATTTGCAATATGTCCTCCACCTGCAGATCAGAGTTCTCTCTGAAATGTCTGTTCCTTAAATGATCTTTCAGATATAATCCTCCAGCTTTCTCTTTGACTTAAATTGTTTGAGCTGTTAAGTCTCACTCGAAGTAATGTATTTTTCTGACCTCATGATGTGTGCGGCTTCTTTCTGAATCTGTAGTGTTTTGAGTCATCACTCCTGAATTTCAGCTATCAGGAGTGAGCACACTATTCCAGTAGCTGTTCAGTGGGTGTGAAATAGGAAAGAGATGATTTCCCCCCTTCCTCTCTGATGTTGCCCTGCTTATACATCTAAGGATTGCTTTAGGTTTCAGTAGCAATGTGTGCTTCTGTCTGTGCTGGGATGTCTTGCAAGTCACAGTTGATGACTCCGCTCTTTGGATGGCTTTACTTGATTTGGCCGTCTGGGTCATCATCATCCTGGGTCCTGCATCCCTCTGCTTAATTTGTGCCTGGGTCACTAAGGGAGGTCACCTGCCTTTTCACTAATCTCTACCCTGTGCACAACCCTCTCAATCTTATGTCTGAGAACTTTATAGCTTTTCTTTCAGGTTGTTAAGAACAAGCAGTAGGTGGGAGGGTGAAAATTAGTGCTGGTGGGGCCTCCCACTGTATTTTATTAGATCTCAGTTATGTTGAAACTTACGGGCTGGTATATTATAATTTGATTAATAACCACTTTTCTTTCTATATATGTGTTTCTTTGCTAATTTGGGATGTGATGGCAAGTCAGAAACTCTGTAGAAGTCATAGTGGTTTCTTCTCTTTTCCAAATGAACCTGTAGTCTCTTTAACAATATGGGTCTAACAATCTGATCTCTAGAAACTACCTTACTGCTTCTTTATTCATTATCAAAGTAACTGGTATTGTACTTAAGCTGAATTGTTGTCAAACTTACAGGATTGTATGAATCATCCTATCCATCTTTGAAGTTCTCTGAGTGTTCTGATTCCTTTCAAAAGTCATTTATTGGACTTCTTAGCTAGGCTCTTCCAAAATCTTGGATCATGAGATTCTTCTGATCTCAAGTAATGTCTGATGGCCGCTCATTTATTGCAGTATTCAGTTACAGTCAAGAAGTCAGATGACATTTCCTGTGCTAAAACAAGTGTTTGTGTGTGTGTGTATATATATTTAGTGAATGCATCTGCCTTATCTGGGTGATGATTGGCACACTTACAGGTTTTTGTTCAGTGTTTGACCTGAACTATTTTTGGAATTTTCAGGCACTCCTTTTGTTTGGGGTAAATTTAAAAACCAAAGCATGTATTTTGTAAGACTCCTTTCTGTTTTCCTGATTTCGTCCATGAATGTTCATTTCAAGAAAGCTGGAGAGTGACTTTTTACAAGGGCACATAGTGGTAGGACGAGGGGCAGTGGCTTCAAACTGTAAAGTTGATCTTAGGTACAGAAATTTCTTACAGTGAGGTTACTAAGACCTTGGAACAGGTTGCCCAGAGAAGTGCCTCATCCCTGGAGGTGCTCAAGGCTAGGCTGGACATGGCTTTGAGCAACCTGGTCAAGTGGAAGGTTCCCTGCTGATGCTTGGGAGGGTTGGAACTAGATAATCTTTAAGGTCCCTTCCAACCCAAACCATTCTATGATTCTGTATATTCTAGGATTTTTATCTTGTACAGTCTTCCCCCAGGTAACATTCATGCAGTTCCCTGTTGCAGAAAGGAAACTGTCCAGTAGAACAGTTCATAAATACCGTTTTATACTTTTCCCTCTGTACTGACACGTAATTGATAGCTCTTTGTGAAACTAAATTTTTAAAGAATGTAGTAGGAAAAATAATTAAGAAAATTAGTAGTGATTTCTACTGCTGACAGCGTCTTTCCTCAAGTGTACATTGGCCACTTACTGAAGACTTTCAAAGCAGTTGCTGACCTCCTTCCTTCACAAGCCATGAATGTATATCTGGGAAGCCAGGTGTTTTATTTCACAGCCATGTCTGATGATCAGCACCAGCTCCTAGCAGATGACTTTTCTTGTGCTTTCTATTAAAATAATTTTTTTTTTCCACGAAGTAGTCAGATCTTTTGACCTTTCAAATATCCATGACTGAAAAGAGACAGTGCAGTTCTGATAGACTTCTATCCTCTGCTGGTCACTCATTTCTTTCTAGGTACTTGTGTCAGCTGCTGGTTGTAACCTAATCCAGTTGGCAGGGGCTAGATCCAGCAGTGTCAGGTTTCTGTGGAAGTGACTTGTTGACTGTATTGAGCATTGAGCAAATTAAGATGAAACAGTGTGGTGAAGGGGAGAAGTAGTCAATAGTTACTTAATCTTGAGCCAGATCTTAATAGAGAGGTGACACTGAGATTTGAAGCAGGTCAGTGGAGGTACTTGAGGTAAGTGAAGACAGACAGCTACATGACCTCAGACAGTGCAGAGAGTCTGTTATAGGTCTGTGAAGTTTTCTCTCAGGACTTAAAATCAGCCTAAGTAGCATCTAATGGAAGGACCTGTGGGCATGCTGGCAAGGAGGAGTGTAGCAATTGGAAGAGGGAAGCAAGAGGAGATAGATAAAGTCAAAAGGAAGATGAAAAGGTGGAGTTTGTAGACAGCACAAAGGATTGAGGTTGCATTTGAAGTAGGAATAAAGCTGCTGTAAACATCCTGCTAATTCATTGTTTCTTCCCTTTGACTGTGAAACATCTAGAAGAGGAGGAAGAGGGTATATA
>VXBX01008276.1:51125-67315 GCA_013400415.1 Scytalopus superciliaris
AAAGAAAATCCCAGATCTCTGACTATATCCGCATTAATGTGCATTTGTACTGCTCAGTCAGAAGCCAAACAGGTGAAGGGATGTAGGGCAGACACAGTTTTGGACTTTTTCCAGGGCCATTCAGTAGAAGGTGTGTGGGAAGTTCTGATCAATAGCAAAGGATGCCTTTAATGGTCTCTCAGAGCTGAAGTGAATTTTATTGAATGACAGTGATAGTATACATGCAGTACACTTACAGAATAGTCAGCTTTGAGCTAGTGGTAGGAATCTGGAGCTGGCAGGGTATTTATGTGCCAAAATGCTTGTCCAGTAGCAGAATCCCATATCTCACCTGGGCAAAACCAAAGATATCTGCCACTTTTTTTTTTCTTCCTTTGAGATGCATGTCTCTTGTTCCAAAACCATACAAATATTTCATTAAAATAATACTAATCCATATTAATTTTGGTTTAATTGGTGAATTTTATAAGCCAAAGACAGAATTGAATATATTCAACTTTTTTGAGTGTACAAAATTGAATTAAGAATCAGCTTGAAAGGGTGAGGCCATTGGCATTAGGTAAAATGAGGACATGAACCATTCTAAAGTTATACTAAGATACTGGAAATGAGAATTATAGCTTGCACTGATGCTCTGATAAGCTGTGGTTTTCTAAGTGGAGTGTATTCTTTCCACAAACTGCTGAGTATTCTCTGCTTTCAAACCATGGACTTCTACTGAAGCTCTTGATTTGTCCCATATGATCACCATATGGTAAAGGTAGAAAGTGAGCTAGAAAGATCAGAGCATTTGGAAATTGCAATGTCTGGCTTTTGTTTTCAGTTGCGCATCAGACTTGTGGAATAACCACTTCATTAAAAAAAAAACAAAAAAAATCCAAACAACCCCAGACACCACATCATGGATGTTAAGCATCATCAATATTGTGTGAGGAAATGCTCTAAGAGTTTGCATGAAATGTACCAAGTGTACGGTGTGATAGCTATTTATTTTTACTCATGCTGCTGTCCTGGGTGTTATAAAGGTAGTTGGCCTAGATGAGCAACCTGGTCAAGTGGAAGGTTCCCTGCTGATGCTGGAGGGGTTGGAACTAGGTAATATTTAAGGTCCAGATGATGGTCGTACAGCCACATGAATTTGGTTTTTTGTTACCATAAAGGCAAGGTCATATTGCTGTGGGCCCCAGAAAGCTGCAGCTTCTGGATAAATGCTGGTGACTCTTTTGATGTGACTTGTGCTATGAGAGCTGTTTAGTATTTTGGTGTTTGACCCTTCCTTCCTTCTTTAGTTTTTAATGCCCTAGTTCTGTTGTAAACCTTACAATCAAAGGTATTGAGGGTATTGTGTGTTTGACAATGCCTGCTTATCCACTGGGGACACTAGTCTGACAGTCCTAAAAAAAATAAGAGGTGAAGGGGTTGAGATGAGTGTCTAGGCTTCTCATTAAGACTGGCTTGGTGTTTGCTGTTAGGAGTCTGTTCAGAGGTACTGAAGATTTCTGGACAGAGGTGTTTCCTCTCTGCTATCTTTCATCACACTGAGGCTAAAACCAGCATTTCTGAAAGCTGTTTAGTGAACTCCTTTACATGTTGTTTGGCTGGCAACTCAGCTCTTGCTATATATAACCATTCTGAACTGTGTATGGTCTTGTGAACAATGCACACATCTGTAGGAGTAGGAAACGGGCTTGGGCCCTCTGGATGCTGCTGTGATACAAACACATTATTTGTATACTTTGAGAAGCAGTGAGATGTTTTACTCTTGGAGATCAAAAGTGCAAGGTGAATTTTACCCCTATGGTCCCTCAGGTTCAGCTATTCTGTAATGGAATATATCTGAAACTGTAACAGGCTTAATTATTTTAAACATTGGAGTCATTATGGTGTCTTTTGTGGATGGGTTTGCAAGAGATGTTACTGAAAGAAGGAAACTGGGAGAAACAGGAGGTTTAATTAATGCTCTGTAACATCCTGGTAAAGAAACTAATTCTTGGTGAAGCGATTAAAGTGTTGCTGCTTACACTTTAAAAGCACTGAGGATTTCAACTAGTTAGGGGCTGTTTTTCTGTGGACATAAACGAAAGTGTGTAAAGTGGACTGGCTTCTCATTTGAGCTCTGGAGAAACTGGCCAGGTTGCTGCAGCTCCACACTGGGACAAAACACTTTTGAAGTGGCCTGAAATGCAGGGAATTTGTGGAAGAGAGGGCTCCTAAGCAAGTTGCAGCTCTGGAGAGAGCCCTTAGAGCAGATCTCTTGATACCAAGTACTTCAAATCTCAACCAGTGTTGCCAGGGACAATTATTTTTACCTCTAAGACTTAATTAGTCTTGATTTTTGGAAAAATGGAGAACAAAACTCATTAACACTAATCTTTATACTCTGGTCTAGTGACCCTTTCCCCCTTCCTACTCCACTGCCTTCCCTCCAAAAAAAAGCCCCCCCAAAAGCAGGGGAGATTACCTTTTATTTGATGAGAATTGCTGCAGTAAAACAGATGCAACCTATTTGTGTGTGCTGAGTTAAAATGCTAATCATAGAATAGTTGGGCAAATGCTAATCATAGAATAGTTGGGCAAATAATATGCAGGGCTGCTATGAGAGTTACACTTTCAGCTTGTTTACCAAAACAAGGGTTTGTCTTTTTTTCCTGGATTCCTTCCATTTATTTCTTAACAGCTATCAAAGAGGAGAGTGAATTTTCCATGCAGCTTTAGTATGCTTCTATGTATGCTCCTCTCTCTCCTTATCAGCAGGACATTCATCTCTCTCTGGTTTTCCTTCCCTTCCCCCACTGTGTTTTCTCTTCAAATGTATAAATCTGTGTCTCAGATCTGTATATGGTCTGTATCTCACCTTCTCATGACTATTTTGAGGAAGGCCACCCTTAGCACTAATAGTCTTCATTTATTTTTGATTTGAAATTTGTTTCATTGAGCAGTTGGAGTCATAAAAGCAAACAATTCCTAAGAACCTGAAAGGTAACATGAGAGTTGAGTAGCAGGTAATGTGGACCTTTCAGGAGCAAATCATGCCAAGCCAACCTCCTTTTCTTCTGAATCTTACAGGTACAGAAGAAGTAGTAGTACATGTGCATATCTTGACTCTGAAGTTTTCAAACTAATTTTCTCATGAGAAGAATAGGGAAACAGTGGACTACTGGAAATCCCTTGAAAGACATACAAAATGACTTGCTCATTTTGTTTAAGCATTTACAAGGCAGTTCAAGAAAAAAATAGGATGAGATAGTTCATGGGATTTTGCAGGGCCTTTAAGCAGTCTCACAGAATTCACTTGTCTTTAGCACTTTGTTAGGTAAACTAAATGTAGCATTGTGGAATGGATCTCCTGATGGTGACTGTGCTTGAAGGATGTGACAAGCTGGCAAGAGTGTGCAGTAACCTTGGATGCAGTTCAGCCAGGACAAATGCAGAATATTAGGCTTTGATAAGAGCAATCAGGTGTGTAAGTGGAAAGTGGATGAGGATTGGACAGGCAGCAGCTCTGCAGAGGAGAGTTTGGTACACAAACTGATCATGAGGTTGCAGTATTGCACAAGCTGCAAACATTGTGCTGGGCTGTACAAACAAGTGTGTTGTAAGCCTGACACAAGAAGTCACCAGCATGCTGGGTAGAGCCAAGATAAGCTTCCTTTGCAGAGCTGGGGCTTCAGTACTGTACCTGTGAGATTTTTAGCAGAGGGGAGAGGTTCCCCAAAGACAAATAACTTCTCTGTCGTAACCTTTTTGCTACAGACCCTCACATATTCAAAGGAGGTGGTGGTGAGGGGAAAGAGAGCAGGGGGGAACTGCATCATTTTCCATGCCTTCTGGGAGCAAAACAAGGAATGTTTCACCTAAACTGCACTAAAGAACATTGAGCTATCTGTTGGAAAGATTATTCTAAATGCACAAATAGGGGACCTCTGGAGGAGGCTACGTGGGGAAGGTTGTGGAGGGAAGGTTTCTTAGTAAGAACATGTGATGAGCATCTCTTGAGTGCAGTTTCTGTAGAACTGCAGTGACTGCTGTGGAGCAGCAGGTTCTGTTTTTCCCTGCAGCCCTGTTTGGCTCTGTAACCCGAGCCATCGTAATCGAAAGGCAATAAATGCCCCAGGGCATGCTTGTAAAAGCCTAAAGCTTTGGTCCTATTACAAACAAAATCAGGCTTTGAACAAGGTGAAGCACTGTTGGTCGTAAGTGGGGCTAAGAGTAGGTAATAGTGGCTTGGTGTTTTAGTGGGAAGTGCATGTGTGGTGGCTGTGGACTGCTGAAACCCACAGCTGCTGCATCTGCACCGAAACACGTCCACCTGTGCAGCTGGCACCGTGATCTTGTGTCCCGAGCACGCGTCCCTGTCCATGGTCTGGTTTGTGTTGAGATGCTACATAAGTGCTTGCCATTATCATCCTTCTCCCCCTTCTTTCCCCTGCCCCAGCAAGTGCCTCCCTTCTTTGCAAGGAAGTCCAGGCATGGAAAAAGGGAGGGGCGGGAGTGTGCCATGTGATGCCGTCTGAGTTCTACTTCAGGTGCACGCAAGCAGGTTTAGCAGAGGTTGTGTTTCCTGATGAGTGTGAGCTGAAGCTTTATATATGGGTGGATTTCTAACAAACTTTTTGGTGCTCCTGGTTTTTGTTGCCTGTAAAGGTCTGAGTGCTGCTCTGACAGTTTGGTTTCTTCAGTTATAGGAAAATGTGGGAAAACGCTTCATTTTGATGATACGAACAACACTGTTTAACACCATTTAATACTTTATAATCAGATGTAGGAATAAGTACTTATTCATGCATCACATTGTATTGCTCAACTTTTTGCTTCTGGAAAGCAAAATTTTTGTTAGCAATAATCTAGATGAAAAATTGTTACCACTCAATATATTTTGGTAAAAAATATGCTTAGTGTTTTCTCTGCGTTTTGTCAGACTTTTCTATTTTTCTCTATAGAATTAAAATACACACGTTGATTTAAATATTTGTCTACCCCTCTTCTGTTTCAGTCTTGTTGGTCGTGTTTAGGCATGTGTTTTGATTATTTGTGTCTCTCTTACTTCCCAGGAGACAAAGATGGCAGCAAAGTGACTACAGTAGTGGCAACTCCTGGCCAAGGTCCGGACCGACCACAAGAAGTTAGCTACACAGACACCAAGGTTATTGGAAATGGATCTTTTGGTGTTGTGTATCAAGCCAAACTCTGTGATTCAGGAGAGCTTGTGGCCATTAAGAAAGTCCTGCAGGATAAAAGATTTAAGGTGAGCCTATGCATAAGTTTGAAATGTTTTCATGAATGTTATCTCATTTTCTCTGTCTTTGATGGCAGTGTTTTTGATTTTTGTAGTTTAATTTCATTAGAGCACATGAAGTCACATAAAAATTTTCAGGACTAAAGATTAAACTGATGATTTATTCTAAAGGGATACAGTTTAACTTGAAAATCAGCAAGTCACTGTTGTTATGATTGTTTGGATTAGTGCAAAGCAGGAAGCTAAAAATCCTGATTTGATGCTTTGCTGTTTCCAGGTTGCAGTCCAGATTTTTCTGACAGTGAGGTGTGGAAACAAGGGAAAAGCTTGTCTTATGCTTTATTTTTTTCTACCACAGACTTTTCTCCAGTCATTAGTAATTAAACTGCTGGAAGAAACACAAGCCTTTGGGCCTTACTCTTAGTTGTTGCAGCTATAATGTGAAAGGCTATATTTGAATAAATCAGAAATTCCCAAGGCCAAGTATGAAGATAAGAAATACTNTGCAAAGCAGGAAGCTAAAAATCCTGATTTGATGCTTTGCTGTTTCCAGGTTGCAGTCCAGATTTTTCTGACAGTGAGGTGTGGAAACAAGGGAAAAGCTTGTCTTATGCTTTATTTTTTTCTACCACAGACTTTTCTCCAGTCATTAGTAATTAAACTGCTGGAAGAAACACAAGCCTTTGGGCCTTACTCTTAGTTGTTGCAGCTATAATGTGAAAGGCTATATTTGAATAAATCAGAAATTCCCAAGGCCAAGTATGAAGATAAGAAATACTGAGCCCAGGGCAGTTTGGACTGAAGACAAGTTACTTCCCTTAGTTCTGTCTTGGTTCATTTTAATAGACCAGTGATTCTGTATTCTAAACAAGTGGCCTTCCAAAGAGAAATACTTTCATCTGGTGATACTTAAACCAACTAAAATTTAAGGACCATTAGCCACTCATCACTGCTGTTAGTCCTCTGCTTGGTCCTTGATGTCCTCGATTACTTTCCCATGTAGTCAAGTGGCCCAGAGATCAACTTGTGCAAGCAGTGCATGATAGCAAAGGTACTAGTTTTAACATTTTTTGGTTTTACATGCACAGCGAGCTTCACTGGTAATATTTGTGGTCTGTGTCCTGTTTTGGTAGCAAAATCATTCTTTTGAAGTGTTTTGAAAGAACCTGGTTGTATGCCTTTTCCTTAAGTCTTGAAATTTGATGCTGTCATCACCACAGACATCAGCATATCACAGATGCATTAGGCAAAAAATGGAAGATAAAAGATATGTTTAAATTAATGTAATGATGCAGCATTGTTTGCTTCTAATTGAGAAGATCATATAAGTTCTTACATTGTTCTTACATCTGAGTTATTTCTGGACTGTATTATGGGTTGAAGGTAATCAGTACTTGGGAAGCATGCAATATGATGTAAGAGCATGTTATTTTAGAAGAATGGAAGAGGTAAAACAGAAAAGGAAAAACAGAAGCTCTAGACCTAGCCATGTGTTGTAAAGGAGCTTGTTGATCTCTTCCCATTGCATAAGTCTACGGGGAGGTCAGGGTATTTCCCGTGTCATGTCATGCTTGGTAGACGTCAGGTGGTGCTTTGGACCACAATGTGGTTTTTATAGTCTCGTAACTCTGGGGTTACGTGGTGTGTCAAAATGAAAACCTGGCTGAGCATTTTAGTTCCTGACCATCAGATATTAAGACTTGGGACGTGTTAAATTTTTTTTTTTTAATTAATCTGTTGTACATCTGGAATAAAATACAAGTCTTGGTTGTTAAATATAAGGTTGTTCTTGTTTTGGTAGTTGGTTCAGTGACATTTTGTTTTCTAACTATATATCCTTTTATTTTTGAGTGTTTCATTAAGTGATTTGAATAAAATTGCATCTCTTGAATATTAGCCTTCTTAAACTGAAAAGCTGAGTAGGGTGTTTCCAGTTTGGACTCTGAACTAATTGTCCACATTTGATGATACGAGCTGAGAACATCCAATACCTTGAGGCCTTAATACCCCTAAAGAAGGTGTAATTGATGGTTAAATCCATGTGCAGATTTACAGATAGATAGCATGAATTTAAAAATACTTTTTTAGACGTCATCATTTGCATGAGTCACATCTACAGTAGCACCCAAGTTACACATTTTTTCATAATCTTATCCCAGACTTGTATCCTAACTGCACAGCATCATCTACCTTTGGTCTCAGGTCCTTAGTTTTTCCCATCATTCATCAGTTTAGTCCTCGCATTTTTTTCACATTCTGATCTGGAAGTGTATGTTCTGTTGGCAGTAGATGTAAATTCCTGCAGGCTGGATGAAAGCCTCTGCCTGGACAGATTTGGAAGCTAGACGCGTGTATCTTATATCAAGAATAGTGTACAATTACTTCAGGGTATGCTACTTTTTGGGGATGTCTGTTCTAGGTAGTAAATGCTGGACCATATAATTTACCAATTAATCAAGAAATTTGAATGTCTCTTGGCTGCGTGGTTTGATTGCAGTGTAGGAGCAGACCAGCCCTTGTGTTCAGAGAGCTGAGCTGTGGTGTGCAACTCAGCTGGGCTGTTGCCATTCCTGCTTGGCTGCCCAAGTCCAGATCCAAGGCCTGATCAGTGGAGATCCTTAAGAAATCTGCCACTTCCCTATCATTAATGCACACCCCTGCTTCGGCAAGGGTTGGGGGTGTTGAAACCAACCCTACCGTAGACAGCCAAAGGTGACAGCAGCTTCTTTAATTTAAATGAACTTCTGAGGGAAGAGACGGGGCACTTTAGAAATATCTGTGTGCACTGATCCCAGTGGTGGAGAAGCAGCAAGAGGAAAGTGATGTATGAAAGCTGCTTCCTGAAATCTGAATCATGAACGAAACTTCCAGCTGTATGCTTCTAGCTGGTGCCTGCTTATCTCTGTGCTTATCTATCCTGATGCATTTATTTTGGTACATGCAGTATAATTCCTTTGTCATGATTTAGCTCTTTAAAAAACGCTTTTAGAAAACACAGCAGGAGATCTTGAGACTTAAAGGGCATGATTCAGAAACTTTAGGAAGTCCCTGGAGAGTGTAACTTCTAGGCTCTTTCTGCATTTTCCAAATGTATAGGGTGGTTATTGTGTAGATCTGGAAAATGCACTACAGTTGCCAATTTTAAATCTCTGTCAGGAAGCTGAGATAGCTTTAAACCTGGACAAAAGTATCTTGAAAGCTGGAATTACCAGAGTGGGGTTGCCTTTATTTCTCTTTTTTCTCTTCCATTACTGTGACAAATTTCTCATCAGCCTCTGCTGAAGTGGAAGCAGCACTGGTCCATATCAGAAAGCAGTGAGTGTAAAATCTTTGCTGAAGAGTTGAATCTTACAGTTTCTGTGATGATAGTTTGCCGTGTTCCTACTTCTTTGTACTCCCTTGTTGCAGTTCAGTGGTTCTTCAGCTTGGCAGTGCAGTTTCTGCATGACTGTTTTAAACAGGGTCTCTGAACTGCTCTGGATCTTAAAAATGAGTGTGTCTAGAGCTCAGTGTAATGTAGAGCAGTCATATTGGTATGCTAGGTATAGTGGCACATGGGTGAAGGGAATAAAGACAATAAAATCTAGAGATTTATGCTTGATTTTATTTTGCAATTCTACCTTCATTAAGCTCGTTCTCTATATTAAGTCTGAGAAATTAAGTGGTACAATTTTGGGCAATTAACTGATACTTGAATAAGTAGTTCACAAACTATGTGCTGTTTGTCATTAGTCTGTGGGCCTGCTGAATTTGTCTCTAGTACTTATGGAGGGTCATATCTTTAGGGTGGTTTTTTTTCTTTTTTCAGTTAAAAGTTTCCCAGGGAGTAAGAGATGCTTCTCTTTGAAAAAGGGTGTAGGACAGCTATTCACAACCTTTTGGGGCTGAAATCCTTTCAAATGCCAGAATTTCCAAAAGACCACGACCCAGCTTTCTCAGATTTGTACTGTGGTTCTGCTTCTATCCCCCAGATGCATAGTAATAGGTTCTTACACAAAGCATCTGTAGGTGCAGTTAAGTAATAGTACTTGCAATTATTTTCATCCATGCATCTGTGCAGGTCCTTAAGTGACACCGCCTAATTGTGATGCTTGGAAAGAAAATCCTGGTAGCATAAATTTTCTTGCACTGCCTTTTTAGGCGTGTTCATTTATATAGTCTTCAGCTTGAGAGCCAGTCATGTTGCAGTCTAATCCTGCAAAAACTAATAATAAGCAAACAGGTATGTTAGCATAAATAGCTTTTTTTTTTTTGTTATTTTTGTCATTTCATTAACATTTTTAAGAACTCCTATTGGAGTGAATGTGCGAACTAAAAATATTTCACAGCTGACTGAGAATAAATAGTTAAAAGCTTCATATCTGAATTGCAGTACTTTATGTTTCTGCTTTAGTGCTAGGCTGTTGAAATCTAAATGATGAAGAGAGTTCATACAGCTCCTGCACCTTTTCAAACAGTCTAGATTGGGCATCACATTTCTTGTTAATGGCTCACAGAGCCATGAAGTGTACAGCCAGAGAAAGCCAAATTCTGTAATGGGAACCATTCATGCCATCCAGTCTGTCAAATCATTCAGGGACTTCCTAGGTTTAGCAATCCAACCATGTGTGCCCTTGGCTTAGTTGCCTGAATAATTTAAATAGGCAGATATTCTGGAGTGTGAGAGAATGTCAAACTAGAGCCCTGATGGTCCATAAAAGTGAAGCCCTGTGTTATAAAGCTGAGGCCGCTGAACAGTAGGCAGTGCTCTTTTGTGCTTTTCTTTATGGAAGAAATAGATGTTGTGACTATTTACATATTTGTTGTTTCTTTGTTTTGTTTTTAATATGTAAAGTCTTAGTGTTAATCTGAGCCTTAAAACCCAATAAAGCAGCAGGATGGAAAAATGAGTCTCTGTTGAGGTTCTGATTTCTTTCTTTCTCTGCTGGGTGTGTGTATTTTTGTGAGCCGTTTGAAATGCTTCTCAAAGAGCAACAGCTTTCCTTCAGTTCCTGCCTCAAATATATCAAACTGCTAAGTATAAAAAGATCTTTTTTCAAAGTAGCCCATATCCGCTGTTTGTGTTAACTTAATTACAGCAACTTTGATCGTAGCAGCTCCCATGAAAAATGTAGAACCACAAGGAAGAATTCCCACTGAAAAATGACTAGGTGTTTAGGTTTTTAAGTTCTGGTAACTTTTCAAGAGACTTTTCTGTTTAATGCATTCAACTATCTAAAGTGGACACAGTTTTTTTTTTTTTAATAGGCTGTGTGTCTCTGCTTGTGGTTGAAGGTATCATTCTGTAAACATGTATGTTTGAAAAGTGAACCTGTTGTTTAACGATAGGTATTGTTTGCTCTCAGAATCTCGGTGGTTAATAGACCACTGTGAGAGTCTAACTTCAGACTGAGTTTAATCAGTTCCCCTCTCGGTTGACCTCGGCCCTCAGCTAGTTAAGATACAGTAGATAGTAGCACTATATTGGAAAAAAGGCTCTATTTTCAGGGGCTTCAGTCTGTTAAGGTCACTGTTAGTGTAGCTGATCTGTTTTGAGCAGAGATACACCTAGGAATCTGAAAGAAGAGTTAAAACAAGTCTTATTTTGCAGTCTGTAAGCTTGGGCTATAGATCATCATGTCTGTAGAGTGACAGACAGGAGTTTGACAGGCAGCTTCCTGATACGGGTTGGGGAATCCAGTTAGTTGCAAAGTTTTAAGGAAAATGGTATCACTGTCTTGTCTGTGCAGGTTTGATTTCCCTTTGCCAAGTTCAGACAGAATGTGTGACTTGTCTTGCTTTTTAATGCTTTAGCAAATCCATCTTTGAGTCCTATTCCTATGTCATGAGAATGTTAAATGTACAGTTGAAGAGAAGCCATTGCTACCGCTCGGTATCTCATAGAACTCTTGGCTTCCTTTGCATGTGCCCAAGTTGTAGACCAGGCACACAGTGTCTAGTGAAGTCACAGAAAGACCTCCAAGATCGGGTCCAACCTTGGACTGATTACCACCTTTTTCAGTGTACCATGGCAGTAAGTGCCACACCCATTCTCTTCTTGAATGCCTTCAGGGATGGTGACTCCACTACCTCCCTGGGCAGTCATTCCAATGTTTTACATCTCCTTCCATGAAGAAATTCCTTCTGCCATCCAGCCTGAACTTCCCCTGGTGCAGCTTGAGGCTATATACTGTCATCCTGTCCTAAGTTGCCTGGGAGAAGAGCCTGACCCCCACTTTGCTACAGCCTCCTTTCAGGTAGCTGTAGAAAGTGGTAAGGTCACCCCGAGCCTCCTTTTCCCTCCTACTTCCCTCCTTTCTAGGGAAGGAATTGAAAGTTATCACAGTGCTTTAGAACAAAGGCTATCTTCATCTTAAGTCAGCATTTAAAGTCTTGAATACAATGTGGAGGTTGGATTTGCTCTGATGTATTCATGATTATCTTTCACTGTGACCTCGTCATCTGCACAGGTTTTCTCTGAACTAAGGGCTGCACTTTATTTGTTAATTTAATCTGTGTGTGAGCTGGCTCATATCTCCATCTAAGGATCATTGAATATTCGAACATTAATTTGTTAGGCCTTCTTTCAAAAGAATGTTTTTATTTACCCGAAGTTGAGTTGGAGGTACCCAGGGGATAAAAAGTCACAAAGGAAAGACATGGTGATGAGAATTGATAACATTTAAGCACTTTTCTTTTAAGTATTTGAGGACTTGCACATCATAGCTGCTTTGAAGATCTGAGAAATAGCAAATCACTGTTCATAAGACCATCATTCAGGTGTCACTCTTTAAAAAATGCCTTAATTTTATTGTTAAATAGCTAGAAAGTGCACCCAGAACAACAGATCTGTCTTCTGACTAATGAGATGACTTGTGTTTGTATCACAATTGGGAGTGGAAGGCTGAAAATATTTTTCCAATGTTGTTAGCAAACACTGTGAACTTTTGTAAAACCAGCAGTGGAACAATAGTTGAGGCTGATCAAAACTGTCCTTCTCCTCCTAGCTGTCCTCATCTGAGGGGATGCTGTCCCTCTTAAAGATGAGGGCTATCAGATACGATTTCCAGCATGGCAGATGCCTGGGCACGTGTTCAGGATGTTTTTCCATCTTTTAAACAGCTGGAGGGTTGTGTTCAGTTTCAAGGAGTTTTTTTCTATGTTAACTTTTGTACAGAGGCCAGATTTGTAGCTCTGGTCCACCTTAGGTTAGCCAGATTGTCAGAGACACTTACCAAGATAATCACTTCTCTTACTTCTCTTTTAGCAGTACTTGATCTGGCTGCCTCCTGAATACTTGTTAGAGCCAATCCTGTCACTGGGCTGTAATTGCAGTTGCAGTGCCTGTCTGTTCATTGCACACCAAAAGGTCTGGGTAGATATCTGAGTTCTCACTCTCACAGCCTTGTATTTCATGTCATTTTTAGTTTGAGTTTCCCTAATGAATAAAAAAAATCTGTTTACCCTTGAGTCTGGCAGTCTGAAGAAAGCACTCTGCTGTTTATTGTGTCGGCTGAAACCTCTTTGGACATTCTTCTGTGGCCTAGAAGAGAACTAAGAGTGTTAAGAAGCATCTTTTTCACTTTATGTTATTTTAAAGTCTATATAATGAAATTATTTGTAGTTATGGCTGTGCCTGCAGGTGTTTTCAAATCTGACAACTGAATTGGATGCATAATAGCTGTTAGTGCAAAATAGGTCTTCAGTTTGGCACGTGGAGATGAAATGGAGTTTGTACTAAGGGCACTGATTTTAGTTCTCTCCCTTTTTAGCTGGGGAGTTGGACTGAAAATTAATGTCCAGGGAATGCAGTGTCATCCCACTGCAGTTGGCTTAGGGAAGAGGAGGAAGTGCTCGTCATCTGCAGACGTGGCTCGTGTGTGTGTGTAGAAACGTGTTTGCACATGTTGCCATGTGGAAACCCACATGTTAGTAGGGAAATATGCCATAAGAATGTGTTCTTGGAAAAGGGAGGAGTCAGAAGAGCTCTGGAGGGCTTTTCTTCGCCCCTACCCTGTGGATGTTACCTTGAAGTCTTTGTATAGGTACATGCCACAGTTCAGGCGGTGCATTTATTTTGGATTTTGAGCTTTTGTATTTCCATGAGTTTTTCTGTGTACTTCCTGGACTAGGACCAAAGACAGGATTTAAAAACAAAGTACCTGTTTTGTCAGGTTTCTTGTTCACTTCTAGTGTATAACTTGAGACTAAAATGAAGCCTGCCTATGTGAATCTACTGAGCAAAAAAAACCTGTGTAAGATACCTTAAATTTATAAAAGTGTGTTGCCCCACTGGTCCAGATAATTCATATAGCTGCCATAATAGTGCTTTGGTTTATATCCTGTTCTCTCTTGTGTCTTCTAAAGGAAGTGAGTTAATATCTCTGATTTTCATAAACCCCATATTTTTATATATACATTTATACTTTTATATATATGTGTAAATAAACATATATATATAAAATTTAGGAATATTTTTTTCCCCCCTGAATTAGCTGGGACTGTTTTGTGAGACAGGAGTTAAATCAATGCTACTCTGAAGTAAAGACATTCAGAGTGGAGATTACAGTTTCAAAGAATTCCAAACCCTTAAAGGTACAAAAATGTGTATTTTAAAACATGTGAAATAGCTGTAATTCTGCCACATACTGACAGCATACTATAACTCTGAGAGTGCACTTGAACGTGTCACAGAATTGCTGATTGTGGTCAAATTAAGTTCCATTTTGAAAGACAATTTCCTTTCCTTTGACTTTTTAACTTTAAGTACCTGAAAAGGACCAGCATACTAAACCAGTAGTTCTGCATGCAGTAAGGATAACCTCTTTATTTTACATTTGTAAATCAGAGTTTTACTTCTGGGTCACACCTGCCTTGTTTGTGGCACAAACAAGGTGTGTATATTGAAGGTAACAGCTGACTTCAGCGTTCTTCATTTTGGGGTGTTTTATGGCAAGATCTTTTTTAGTCTTTCAGGAGCATTACCATGGAGACTGTGTATCTTTGCATCTCTGAGACTGGCAGATTAAAGGCTGGTGAAGGTTTGGTTTTTCTCATTCTTATTTAAAAATGTTTAATAGCTGAGACTTAGTACGGCAATGGAGTAGACTTTCTAAGTGTGCAACTAGTTGAAAGTAGAGAATCAAGGACAACTTTTTGTTTTTTGAATACAGCCTGAATGTGGTCATTTAAAAAGAGAAAAGTCACAGTAAAATTCCTGAAGTCCTTCTGAAGCTCGAGGATTTAGTGGCACACTGTGTGTGAGGTTGTGTGTAATTTCTGGACTAGATTTATTTTTCTCATCTTGCAATTGTAGCTGAGATGAACAGGCAGAGAGTGGGCACGTCTGGTGCTCTTGAGAGCTAGATAATGCTGCTGCAATAGAGAGCTTGGTATTAAAGTGGAGGCTGTGTGGAAATGGTGTCCCAGGAGGATCATTCTAAACCTGTCTCCCAGTTAGGGAAAAGAGTATTGTGTGGGGTATAAATAGAAGATTAGCTGATGCTTGTTGTGATAAAAATTGTGCTTTTGAGACTACTTGGATGTTTGGTGCATGCAGTGACTTCAGGGCTCTTTGTTGTATCACTGTGTTCTCTTTTGGAAGTCCCTCAGCATGAGATTGCCTGCCTGGCTACAGAAGATTTAGCATAAGCAGTTTTTAAATCTAGCAGTATTGCGTACCTGTGGCTCTCACTTGCTGACTTCATTGTTACTCGGTTAAATTATCTTTTGTGCAATTTGCCATTCTTAGAGCGTGATTGGAATATATTGTCAAATAATTTGTCTTCAGTTTTTGCCAGCGAACAGAGACTTTTTGTCTTTAAAATACATGGCTGCTAAATCAGGCGGTAGCAAACTCTCTGTCCTTTCTGAACTCAGTATTTGTTATTCAAATATTCTGCTGCCGCAGCAATAGACTTGGGGGAGAAAGAAGGGATAACATAAAATGCTAGTCACAGAAAGGACAGAAGAGATCCACCTGCTGCTCAGCAGAGGCTTCCTGAAGCAAAGGAGGACAGATCTTTTCATTCATGTGTCACCAGGACAGCTGTGCTGCGCCTTCCGGCACTGTCCTGTGGTTCAGCCCTTCTGGTTTTGTTTAAAACCTTGTAATTGAGCTGGCTTTTTTTATTTGTGATTCTTCCTCCAAGAGGGGTAACTCAAATTCAGCAAACAAAATGAGGAAGGTTTATGTAACTGTGAAAATGGGAATAATTTCTGTTTTCCAGTTGTTTTCTTGAGTAGACCTGACATTTTATAACCAAATAGTGTGCTCCTTCTGGGAAGTATTCAAAACTTTGAGAGCCATGTAATCGGTGATTGTTTTCTTTTGTGCTAAAGGCAATATATGGACTGCTCATTGCTTCTCAGAAAAGTAGTGCCAAGACATGGGAAAGCAATAAAAGGAAGCTCTTTGAAATGTTTTGTTGAGCATTTAAAGTGCAGAGACAGAGGCATTTCAGACTGTTGGGCATATTCTAGAATTAGCAATGCTGCAGGTTTTTCCTGTGACTTGGATACTTCCTGGTCCCTGGAATGACTGAGGAGGTGAGATGTTTGTGTCCAGAAGAATTATTTTTAGCCTACATGATACAAGGAATTACTTTCCTGTTACTATATTTCACATGTTTTTGAGGAAATCTTGTTTTGGCTTTTTATTCCACTTTGGTTTTTCCATCACATCTTCTGTCTGCATTATGCAGTGAAATTTGGCATATTGTGCAAAGATTAAATTGAAAGGATAGCACAGACTGAGGTTTTGTTGGATGACCTAGACTGTCCTGTATGATCTACTGCAGGAAATAAAACTGAATCTCATTTTTCTTTGAGTGCCTTCCTAAGAGTTATATCATGTAATAACCCAAAATAAGGAGTATTTCTGGAAAGGTAAATGAGAAACTTAATGCGTTAAGGAAAATTCTAATTGCAGTCCTTGATGCTTTGGTACTATGTTGATACTTGTTTTGAAATATAA
>VXBX01008277.1:0-76095 GCA_013400415.1 Scytalopus superciliaris
GTCCGTGGAGAAGACATGACACCACTAATTGGCAGCAAATATGTTAACTGAGGGGTAGGGAAAAGAATGACAGTGAGCTTTGGAGGATAAGGTTAAGACATGTAATGCATTAGCTGCCCATACCCACCTTTTCTTTCTCCCTGTTCTCTGAACAGCTGGAACCATCACAGTTAAGTTTCTACAGATTCTTGAGTATACTAACAGGCTGCCAGAGTTGCCTGAAGGCTGCAAGGCAATAAATAATAGTCTAGTAGCAGAAGGTGAGTCACAGCCAGGGAATCAAGCTGCTTTGCTGTGACCTGGAATTCATTGCACACAGAACAGTAAATTTGGCATGAGACGCTCTAACACTGGACGTGAAACTGGCTACAGAATAAGGCAGTATCTTAAGTGCCTTTTTTGTAGAAAATCTGGAAGTATAAGGGTGTGCTGGCCTCTTGGATACTTGAAGCCATTTCTGACTGCAATGAACTCTGCTTACATGAGTCTTAGTAGGGAAAAACAGACTATTAAGGTGGAAGACTATAAGGTAGATAATTAACACACAGTGAAAGCAGGATATTGGTTACTAGCTGTGTGCACTGACTACTTGGGATGGACCTCCAAAGGCCTAAAATGAAAAGGACTGTAACTACTGCTGTAGCTGAAACCAGGTTAAATGGCAGAAGTCTTTGTGATACAGGTGCGCCCTTCTATGGGTCTCACATGCTCAAACTTTAGTGATTATTCAGTGCCACACTTCCATGTGTTTGGTTGAACTAGGGTTCTTTAAACTAGTTTTTCAACATATGGTGCTGAGGTAGTGACTTCCGAGAGGCACAGCTGAAGCTTACAAAGCAAAGGAAGAGTTTCTTCCTCCCTGAAGACTAATGCACTAAGCAATATACTTTTGAAGAAGTCTAGTGATAGTGTACCTTACATTGGTTTAACTAGCATGACTGATCTGAATGCTAAGCATAAGATAAGTCTTAATCCTAGGAACTAAATACGGAGGTCAAAATGTAGCTGTGTTGCAGCTAAGTTATGCTGGCTGTGCTTGTCTAGAAGGTACAATCTTCACGCATATCCCACATCATGTAGGGTGTGGTGGGAAAGGAATATGTATGCAGATTTTGTGGGGTTTTTTTGTTTTTTTTTAATCACAGAATTTAGATGACACACTCTTTGTAGTGGAGAGTTCTACTTCCTGAACTGGGTGAAACTGGCTGTTATTGCTAGCTAAGAGTAAGCAGATTGTCTGGATGGACTGCTTCACAAAGAATGAAATGCTAAGCACAGTTTAAAAACTGATATTAATCTTAAATTCCATGCTGTCTGGACAGAACAAAAGCAGATCTAATGGTAGAGCTGAAAGTAACCACTCTTAAGCTTAAAGAGTTACCTTCCATCTGAAGTGGCACTTTGAAGTCTGTAATTTAAGTGTAACAGGAGGGAAACTGTAACTAGCAAGTCTGCAGACAGTCTTGGGTTTACATGTTGAGCTGAACTGCAGAGGTGAACCGATGGACTCAAACTAGTAAGATGCAAAAGTGGATATGTTGTCAGACCTTTGTCACTTACAGAAACATACTCACTAAAGTTGGCTATGAGAGATGACCAGGTGTGCCTGTACTTCAGAAAGAATACAGCCTAGACTGTGCAGACATTTGCTGGGTCAAGCCTGCCAGTTTGTCTCTGCTCAGTGTGGTGCTCTTGCCTTTTACAGGAGGGCCCTGTTCAAAAGCTCTAAATTGTTCAGAGAGGGAGTGGGGAGAGTAAGTAGAGTTGCCAAATTTTCTGAGTTTCTCTGCTTTAGGCAGCTTTGTTTCAGCCTTAGGTGATCGTGTGTGTGTGTGCGCTGCTGTTGTGAATAGTGTGCAGCAATTCTGGCATCTGTTCAGAGCTGGATCTTGAACATGGATAGCAGTAGGGGGAACAATCTGAGATAGCTGTGAGTACAGTGTGGACTTCCCTGGTGTAGCTCTCAACTGAAGCCACTCAGTAGAATTGCTAGCATTAAACCGCACCATCTAAAAGATAATTCTAAGGATGGCTTGCACCCAATCTGATGGGTGGTTCCTATTAGCGAACACAGCATTTTGGTTCCTGTTAGCAAACAACATTTCAGTTCCTGTTAAGACTGGTGTTTGATTGCTTTGTTTCCGAATTGCAGAAGCAAGTTTTTCGTCTTTCGAATCTTGTGCATTTTGCTTATCTCTGACAGCCTCTTCCTGAGAAATTTGTGGTGAAGGGTGTTGTTGATCGTTTTTCTGAAGAGTTTGTGGAGACAAGGAGGAAAGCATTAGACAAGTTCTTGAAGAGAATAACTGATCACCCAGTGCTTTCTTTTAATGAGCACTTCAACGTGTTTCTCACAGCCAAGGTAAGTGAGTAACTTCAAACACATTTGTTGACAGGGACAAAAAACAGGAACCTTTTCAGTCTCTTCTGAAATGAAGGTAAAAAGGCATTAATAAAACTGTGCAAATCAGAACTCCCCCTAAAATACCAGATAGTTGTTGGGAACCCTGAATATTGTGTGTGACAGACCACTGACAACTGTATGGGTTCCCTTTGCTTGAAGGGAGGAGGCATTTGGTTTGCAGATTGACAGATTGTCCAGACTTGCTTGTTTTGTAGTTGTGTGCCTAGAACATACTCCTACTATGCTAAAGATGTTCAAAATTTAGAAAATGGTAGACTTTAAAATCCTTTTTTGGGGAGGAGGGAAGCGGGAGAGGAAGAGGTCTCTCTTGCACAAAAGCTTAGAAATTTCTCAACTTTTCTTCTTGCCTGTCCTTTTAATATTGCTTGCACTTTCTTTCCTCAGAACTAAGCATGGAGGTCTCATTCTCATTTTTCTCAGTCAACAATTTCATGCTCATCTTTTGCATGACTCATGCAGCAATGGTGCAATTTTCTTTGGCTTTCTTTAGAACTGTGTTTCAAATAAGACTAGGAGAACCTGGGGTTATGTTTTTTGACTGGATAGTTGAGGACAGCTATAAACCCACATCTTTCCAATGTCACATTAATCTAGCTCAGTCAAATATGGTGTTTAATTTGAGCTCACTTCAGGCTCATGCTCTGCTTGCTATTAGTGTTAAAGTCAATCTCCAGTGCTTTTTTATTTCTCTGCATAATGAACTTAACTGCTGAAACAAGCCAGAAATGCAGAATTTATTCAGCACCTTGATAGTTAAATGTCAGATAGCTCTGTTCTGCTTTTCAGCTGTCCAAGCATGATGCAGCTTTCTCAGCTGCTTAGTTTGTTTTCTCTCACCCCTGTAAAATGAATGTCAAGGGCTTTTGTCCTCAGCCCTGAGCAGAACTGCCTAGAGACAACAGAGCATCCTGGCTGGTGGAGGGAAAGGACACATACTGTGGTGACTGTCTCTAGTGTTGGAACTTGCTCTGTTAGAGCAGTGAGGTGTCAGTTCAGTGTGCTAGGACTTCAGAATTCAGTTACTACAGAGATCATAAGATCACTTCCTGGCTGAAAAAGAGAAATCAGCCTTTCTTCAGGCTCCCTGCTTGGACCACTAACACACCAGAATGCCTGAGGGAGTTAGTGGATTATTTTGAGTTCAAAGATCTTTTTCTGATGCCCTCTTGCAGGTAGTGCTTAGGTCATGTGGCAAGCAAGAATCAAGGAATCACTGCATTTAAATGCAAACTAATAACTAAATTTAAAATCATAGTAGCTGCTAAGATGTCAGGTTCTCTTAATTAGACTTATATTTCACTTATGTTAAATATTTGTAAAGAATACCATAGTACGTGTTTTGAAGATGGCTACTAGTTTTGTTTGAGTTTTGGTGTGTTTTTCTGTTTGTTTGTTCTTTTTTTAAAGAACAATTAAGTTTCTAGTCTAGTCCATAATAACATGTCTGAATTCTTGACCTCTACAGGCCTACTTGGTTTGAGCACATCACTTCCTCAGGCTGTATATGATAACCTAGTTACAGCTGGTTTGGGATGTTCAATACTGACCCCTGCTGGAACCAGTAAAATGCAGCATGGACAGCGTTTGGCTTACTAAAACAATTTTTTTTTCTGATGTACTGTTAAGGTGAAATCCCTTCAAGATTGTAGGCAAACAACCATGTTAACATAGGTTATCTGCCTGTTGGTTTGTGCAAATATGTAAAGTGGTGATGAGGAAGCTTGGATTTCTGTGCAGGCTAAATAGCTACATCTGGCCCTGCCTGAGCTGTAGTCTGTCTTGCAGAGAAGCTGTGCCGGTCTCCCCATGCTGAACTTTTTGTGTGCACAGTCTCTGCCTGCCTGGTGTCTGGCCACACAGCTGGTGTGAGGAGGCTGCTTACCAAATAAGCACGCAACACATAGCTCTGCACTAGGTCATCAGAGCCAGCTGGTGCATCTGTGCAATGCTGGTATTGTGGGCTATAACTGAGAAGTATGTGTAGATGAATGATATGAATGGTTTTGGTGGAACCAGAGCTGTTAATGTGACAGTACAGGAACATGGGAAAGTCTCACCCTGTGCAAAGTTGAACTACTTAGTTGTATATAATGTACTTCATACCATTCCTCTTGATAGTTTATCTCCATCTGAGGGTAGTTTTGAGGCTGTGCTCAGCTGTACAGCTTGTACAAAGCAAGCCTTTGTCCAAGGCTACATGTCATGTATAATCTCTCGCCTTCACAAGATTTGATCTTGACTGTAAGTATCCTTCATTGTATTAATCTTCCAACATGCAAGTGAAATATTTATAAATGTGTTTTGTTTGTTTGTTTTGGGTTTGTTTTGTGTTTTGTTTTTTTTTTTAATTCCCAGGATCTTAATGCATACAAAAAGCAAGGAATGGCATTGCTGTCAAAGGTGGGGGAATCTGTCAAATATGTTACGGGAGGCTACAAATTAAGAAGTCGACCACTGGAGTTTGCAGCCATTGGGGATTATCTAGACACATTCTCTCTAAAGCTTGGTACCATTGACAGAATAGCGCAACGGATCATCAAGGAACAGTTGGGTAAGGACACAAGGTGCTTTATGGTAGTGCTTCAGTCTGAATGCTCTGTGTCTTATTCTGGTTGATAGCATGATCAAGATAATTCGCTTTGGTGATTCTGAGCTGTAATAAGTCACAAACAGAGCAAAATCTAGTGCCCCTTCCAGATTTAAGACAGGCCCAAAGCCTAACACAGCATCTTATATTAGCTCCACTCTTTTTGTACCAACCTACTGTCTTATTAGAGTTATTTTTTGAACGACTTTTGCAAGGTGGAAAGATCTGTACGTTCCACCTGGAAGAGTACAGATGGAATTCCTAGGCAAAGATAACCTTTACAGACGTGCCTTAGCAGAACCAAGTTTGACATATATTTAAAAAACTGACTTCGGCTACTGCAAATGTTGCCTGATATTCTAGGGAAAAACTTTCCAAGGTAGCATTATCTGGGTAAGGTAGAGAGGAGTTCTTTACTTACAGGATTTTAGGGGTACAAGGTATAGAAGCATATAGAGAGACGTGCCCTTCCCTCAATACCATCCTTGTGTTCTTCAAGCAGGACTTGAGGTTCTTCATGGCTCACCAAGGGTGTAAGAGGGAGAGCCCCCCGCTCTGTAGTGCATGGATGCATGCTGGAGTCAAGCTGACGAGCACCAGATCAGCTGGGCCCTGAGCTGAGCTCAGCTGAGCTCTGAGTAGAGCTTTTTTAGCATCTTACCAATTTTATGACACTACTTAATTATCCTATCTAAAGGTTACATCCAGTCTAATAATTGCCCATCCCCAGAAACTCCCTAGATCTGCCCCTAACACACCTTCCCTGAAATTGAGTCAGAGGTCTCAGGACCCCTTGTACTTCATCATCTTCATCTTCTTCGCATTACATCTTCTTTTGGAGCTTCTGTAAGGTTTCTGGGCCTTCTTTCTTCTTTTGACTAAAATGGTATCTTATTATCCTAGTTTTGGTACATGAGTGTCAGGCAAGATTGTTCTAGCTATTATTTTCCCCATGACACAGAGATCCAGAAATGTGTCACAGATTAGAAACTGTTAGCTACTACTTTAACGTAACCATATAAAAATCACAAATGTATGAAATCCTAAGGCAGCACAAAGGTGCAAGCGTCTTTGTGTTGGAAGTCTGTAGGAACAGTCAGTTAAGGAGGCAATTTGAACATGACACCTGTGCAGCCATAGAGCTTTCTCTGTTAAGATGTCAACACAACACAAGTCTTGACTTCCTGGGATTAATGTTAGTCAAACTTGGTGCATAATTTCTCCTGTTTGGTATCAGTGTTTGCACATCTTTGCATTCCTCTTACTCTGTTAATCTACTTTTCCATCTGCTTCTTACAGAATATTTGGTGGAACTACGAGAATATGGGCCTGTTTATTCAACTTGGGGAGGGCTGGAGGTTGAGCTATCAGAGCCACTGGAAGGGGTGTCTGCCTGCATTGGGAATTGCTGCACAGCTCTTGAAGAACTCAGTGAAGACATGACAGAAGAATTCCTGCCTGTGCTTCGGGAATATATATTGTATGCTGAGTCAATGAAGGTAAAGAGAGCGTTATGGCAGAAAAGAGATTACTTGCAGGTTTCCTTTCCCAGCTTCAAGTGGTTAGTTGTACATCTCTGGTGTGGCTGAAGTATTCCTGCAGAAGGCTTTGCACTAATTCCCTGAGTATACTCTTTGCTTTTGTCATCATAGCATTGACCCCAGCGTAACCAAGAGGTATTTTCTCTGTGGGCCTATTGACAACCACGTATTGCTGGAAAACCGTGAGCTGTAGGAAGTCTTGTCTCAGGGAGTTTGGGAAGTGGAGGTGGGTGTGGTGTGCTTACAAATAAACAGACTGTGAGTCTAGTGATTAAATTTTTTAACTCAGAACATCTGGCTTTTGATGCTAAAAGTGCCTTGGCCTACCAAAGCTGGCATCTGAAGGGTCAAGCTGATTTGTGAGAGGTGCTTTTCATAAGTGTAGGAGGAGAAATTTTTTAAAGCTAAAAAGCAAAGGTTTCCATAGTTGAAGAGTACTTTAGTCAGTTAAGCACCACTTTCTGAAGGCAGAGGGGCATTAAAGACTTGCATCTAGTTACCTGTTGACTTGGAGACAATGTCATTCTAAAAGGGCTCTAAAAAGCCAGCAGGTGGTCTTGACTGTGGTAAGTGGTGCTTAACTGCCTAAAGTTGCTCTTAAAGAAACCCTTGCTTTTTAGCTTAAACTTTTTAGACTGTTGCCTTGACTTTCTAGTGCCCTAAAGGATTATGCTATTTAGTGTCTGGCTTGGGCATCTTACTAGCTTTACTGTGTCTGAAAATTTGAAAATCAAGAATAGAAATTACTGCTAGCCAAGATGGACTGTTCCTATTTGAATTGTTGAGATTCCTTCCAACCTGATATTCTGTGATTCTATGACATGGCAAGATGATGTCTCAAATCCTGATGCAGTGAGGCCCTTGTTAAAGGTGATACCACATTTTCTTATGTACATTGGTGTTCCCCAGCAAGGCACGTGCAGAGGATGAACTCTGCTGTACATAATTGAGTGGCGATATTAAAATGTTACATGAACTCTGTATGATTAACAGTGCCAGAAATGTTTATCAGATGATGCAATCCCCAGCGATGTGTTTGCGTGTTTAAAGCAAGCACCACATTAATAGGTAACTGTCTGTAAAGGCAGGCAGTAAGCAGAGATCCTCTTGTGAGGTCTAGACACAGTTGGAGGCTATGTGGTATGCAAATAGGATTGAAATTGCCATCAGCCTCCTTTCTTAAATTTCAAACTCCTGAAGCTCTTTAGAAATATGGGCCAAGGTGGAATGTTTCAACTAAATACAAAATGGAGAAGGACCTGCCTTGCTGAAACCAAGATAAGTCTTTCTTGTTCGGGGACCAGTGGCTTAGTTCTGCCTTGAAATAACTGAAGTTGCTGGATGAGTTTTTTTCTGTTTGGTGTTGGTTTCATCTTTTTAAACTTTTTTTCCTTTCTAAATGGGACCTTAACTAGTGGAAATATTGCATGGACTGTGCTAAGTTTGGGAATACTTGATGCAGAGCTTTTCATAACTGCTGCTAAAGTGTTAGTGCATTGATCTGCAACTGAGAGGGGATTGCCTGGAAGTGCCAGAGGAAAACATGGTACACATGAAAGGGAGGACGATACTTTTCTCAACACTTACAGGCCAGCCATCACTGGATATTTAAAACTGTATTCAGAATCATATTGTCAATGGTCCACAGTGGATGAACTTAAACACTTAAGAAAACAAAGAAACAAAATGCCTGTCCTTTGAACCCAGCTTGCCTATAACTTCTAAAGGAATGCAATTGCTGAAGGTGGTTATTTTTCAGAGAAGAAATTTCAGTCGATTCAGGTTCAAAAGGCAATACAAACTAGAAATACCTGTTAAATCTCTCAGACTTTTGTTGCATTCAATCATGTAAAGGCCATCCCACATAGTTGTGTAGATTCCAGAAAGAAGGAGAATGTTGTGGCTTTTCAAGCAAGCTCGATGGCATGCTTGGTGCATCCCTTTGGGGACAAAATGGAGAGCTAAGGGGTTGAAGGTAAATTTTTCACGTTTGCCCTCTTTTTATTCCCCAAACTAATAGTAACTTCATGGTTGGAGCACCATGCTTATTTATCATAGATTGAGGTTTGTAAGAATATCAATTGCAACACTCCTATCTCTACTCTAGAGCAACTGCACTGTTGATCTTTTCTTGCCTTGAGAGGGAGGAGAGGGAAGGTGATGATTAGTAGATACAGGATTTGTATATCTTTAATTAAGGAACAAATCTTGTGAGACTGGCTCTTAGAGCTCTGACTACTCTTTTGAAAACAGCTTTCTGGAGGCAACAGTGCACATGGCTAATTCTAGTTTACTAGCCTTGTCTGAAACCATTAAAATTACTAGTTACCGCTTTGTTCTAATGGCGTAATTCCTTTTAGGTGGCAACAGGAGAGACTCAGAGCATGAGTTGGCCAAGTTAGCTGCAAGAGAATTTCACATTTATGGGTGCCTCAGCAGTGAGTGTTGGCTGACTTCCCTCTGAATTTTTCGTAATAACTTTGCATCAATTGAGTAATTAAAAATACTAGTTGTTTCTTTTTGAATACTGAAGTAGTATGTCACCTGCTCTTGCAGTCACAAAATTGCTTATTTTTTAGTAGTGTATTCTTAAAATGACTAATTCTTGTGGCTGTTTTGAAATTATAAGACTCTGGCATGACCTTAGTGGAGCTCGTCTTGTGGATGTAGTACAAGGTGAGGGGAGCATCATTGGCTCTCTGTTCTGAGAGTACTTTGTCAAGAGAATGTTTGTGGAATGCTTGTGAAACTCACTTGGTCAGTTCATTACTTTTCATGTAAATTGTGCTTTTCATAATTTTTTTTTTTAATTAAACAAACTACCAAACCCTTCAAACTTATCTAAAATAAAAGCTTACTTTTTTTCTAACATGAGAATGTGACAGCTTGCTATTAAAGATTCTGAAGGGTCTTTGTAAATAAAAAGGGAGGTGTAATGGCTCCTGTGGTGGTTTTCCTGCCTCTTAGCCAGCACTGCTGCTTGAGGATATCAGAAGTTTTGCACTAGTGTTTGTCAGTTTTGATGCTTTTTTTTATATCTTACTCATGGTAATAAGAGGTGAACTGATGAATTAAATGTACTTAGTCAGGGTTATATTAATGGTTTCATGACAACTTCTATCTTGCATGCCTTCAGCTTGTCCAGTTGTTGAATTTTATCTGACCTGGCCAGCTTCTGGAGAGCAAGTACTCTTGTTATTAAAAGCTACTCCCTAAATACCTTAAAATAGGACAAAGTAAGTCTGAGAGTCTGACTTTGGACTGAATTGACACTTAAGCTGTATCACTTTGGAGTTTCTTGCAGGCTGGGGGAAGGAACAAGAGAATCTCTTTCATAGCTGTCTTTTTTCTTGCCCATAGAATGTGTTGAAGAAGAGAGACCAAGTTCAAGCAGAGTATGAAGCAAAACTGGAAGCAGTAGCCTTGAAAAAGGAAGACCGTCCAAAGGTTAGCACTTCAACTTACTCTACAAAAGCAGTTTACACTTATGCTCCTTCCTGAGAAGAATGGAGAAGCAGAATTTGCTGTTTCTGGGTCTGGTGGCTTCTTTGCAATATACGCAGTTTCTGGCAGAACAGAGGTTTGTTGTTGTCAAGCTGGTGTGAAATGAAGACTTAGGTATGAATATATATAATTTGTTTAGTGACTTCTGTACCACTGATCTCCCAGGATTCAGAACGGGATGACTCTGTAACACTTAGACAACGGCCAGCAATCTGCTGGAGTGTTTAGTGACGGGGACTGAAGCAGGGGTAGAACAGTCCCTGGTGACTTAGCAGTATGTCAGCTAGCTGAGTTAAGATCCTATCCCTGGCACTGTGGAACTCCATTATTCTACAACACCAGTTTTGTCTGTGGAAGATTCCATATTTTACTGCTTCTGCTGGCGAGTTTTACCTGTGTGATACTTCCCTTCCTCTGCTTGAAGGTTTTTGGTTCTCCTTGTATTTGTGTGAATACTGATGGACGACTTTCCAGTATTAGGACTACTGTACAATAATCTTACAGGAGGTTCATGTAATATTTTTGAATTTAAGAAGCTGAAGAAGATGAGAGCATAGAAATGCAGATTAGTATTTTTCTGATCTTGTATCTGTAAAAAACTACAAATAGTGATGTATTGGGTGTTTTACAGTGTTCTGGTATTTTGGTCTTTTGCCTGCCCCACTGCTGGCTGCTGCAGTATGTACTCCACTTCCTCTGTGTAGCTTTGTATAAGTAGGTATTCTCACAAGTTGTGTCTAGGATGGAGAGAATTAAATTTAGCATATCCAGCAAGCCATTTGAGGTTTTCAGGGAGCTTGACTTTATCAAGATCTTGTTGCAGTGGAATTGCTGAACTTTGCTAATCTTTCATCTATTAAAAGGCCTTTTTGGATTTCGTATCTCAGTGGGATTATTGTGTAGAGTGCAGCACTTAAATAGCTGTCTTAAGAATTTTTGGGTACTTGTATCTCCTCTCCAGAGTATAAGTGTATTTTTTGGCAGCTCCTTTTACCTGTTTTGTAAACATAAGTAGTTTGCATCATATACAAGATGAAGTTGAACAAACTATATAGCATGTTCATAAAATACTTCTTGCAGTTGTCAGATCCTTTCCACCTGGAGAAATTGTCCTTGTCTGTAGGAGCTGGTAGCTCAGAGCTGTGCCTAGCAGCATATCTTATATTCAGTATGGTCTCCTGGCTGGAAACCACATGACTTGCTGGAAACTGGAAGCAGGCAGAAGGTCATGAGCTGCAATTGTGGAGTGGTGTTTGTGTTCCTTGTGGCATACTTGCTGATTTGGTAGAAATTATGTAGCAAAACCCCGCAGGAAACCTTAAGGGGAAAAAAGCCTGTTTGGATCGTGAAAACGAGGAGCTATGGCTACTTGGTAATCTCTTCCACTAGAGGGCATTCTGGGCCTCGCTGGGCACATACTCAGGTTGGCATCACAAAGCTCCGCAGGTGTCATTAGGTCATTCTCACACTGAGATCATCTGCTTAGAGCTCGGTGGCCTATAAATGCAGAAGGCTTGCAGGGCTGCTGCAAATGTCTGTCAGGAAGTACTGCTCAGAATGCTGGACCTTACACCAAGAGTGTGGTGTGTGTGGTGTTTAGTGGCAGTATCACAGTATTAGTGCTGAGTCTCCAGCCTTGCAGTTTCTAGCAAGTACAGTGCTGACATGGTGCTTACTCACTTCTCACCCACAGGGGAGCTGACTTTGCAGTAGTCCAACTGATGCAGTGAAAGACAGGTATGATTTCATCTCTTGGTGAGATGAAGTTTGCCTCTGATGAACTAATTTATTCTGTCTGCCTCAAGGCTTTGAGGTGTGGTGGTCTGCAGGAACAGTAAATATGGCAGAGCAGAACTTGAAGTGGAAGGTGACCATGTGCATTTGCAAGGGGAAAAAAAAGCCTTGTAGCAGTATCGGTTTCCAGAGAATTAGGAAGGTAGAAACAGCATATGCCAAGGTTAGTTGTCTAATAAATGCTGAATTTGTTCTCCTTCAGGACCATTTGTTACTTGGTAATGATGCTCTAGAGGAATTTTAAAGTGGACATACCATCTGTACATGACCACATTAAATTATAGATGTGCAACTCACTTACTTTTTTAAAAGAACAGAATCAATGTGAAGAGGTTTAGATTTATGTGCAGAACTTTTTACCATATAGCAAGGTGACCAGACTCCTGAATATACAATTTTATGCTCAGTTCTTGCCTGCATATACATCTCATAAGTTGAAAATGATGCAATAAAACAGTCATGGGCCACTCAAGAGCGTATTGGAGTTTGAACTGGTTGTCACTTTGGTTTTGTGTTTGAGGAGTTATGAGATAGTCCAGTAGTGAGAACAGACATCAGTAAGAAAGTAGCAACCTCCCCCAAAGTCCAATCTGCTTTCTGCCCAGTTCTTACTTGCTAGCTAATATTTTATGTCTTTACTGGTAAAAGCAGATAAAAATATCAGCACTGATGTCTTTGCATAAGATATAAGGTGCTTAAAAGCTGTTAATTAACTTAAAATTTTGTTTCAACTACTGAGTTACAAATTTATGTTTTGGGAAGCTGCAGTTTTGTAAGGAAAGGCACTCCTAGATAGGACTGCTGCATGTGCAGACCCTGCTTTCATGTGGAGTGGATGAGGAGGGTCATGAAGATGCCTGTAGAGACTCGCTGGAGTTATAGTTACTGTAAATCTAAACGTGTACAGCCCTGTGAGCCTGACCTGCAGAGGAACTAGCTGTGAGAAAGAACAGATTTTTGTATAGCTTCATTGTCATTTCAGATCCCGGAAGAAGCAGCAGCAAGCTGGTTAATGCTTAGAAACTAACTTGATTTGGTTTGGCAATCTCACCTGGCTTTGCTTCCAGACTTCATGAATCTTTCTCTTGATAGCCTAGCCTTTCCCGTTAAGATAGCAGAGTACTTAAGATGCAAGACATACTTGCCTTGAGGGGCATATCTTCTAAACTTTCCAGCCACAGGTTTGGTAATTCTTGTCTGAAGCTTATAGAAGAACTTTGTCTGGAGCTGTAGCAGAGTAAATTCTATAGCCAGTAGTGTTCAAACAGGATGGGGGAAAAGACTACTGAACCCTCGAGCTGCCTGTAGTGTATATTCAGTTGTGTGAATATAGGGAAACTCAAATCCCATGAGTATGAAGAACTCCTGCCTCTCAAACAGCTTTATTGGAGAACAGATGTAAGACCTTCTCTGAGTCAATGTAATACTTCAGTGATCAGCCCTGGTTCACATCCTGGAGAAGTACAGTTTTGTTTCTGCCTAAATTGATTACCTTGCCAAACTGCAAGGTAGTAGCACATCTCTAGCTTCCTGTAGTTGTCTGTGAAAAGCTTCTTACATAGTCTGTTCAGCTTCTTCCTTCTCTAATGCCACTCAAAGGGAATTTGCTGAGGGTATCAAGTATCACAGGAATCACTACAAAGTTCTACAAATGTTCATTCTGCCTTTGTGCAAGTCACAGCTTCCAGTACCAGTAATACTGGTAGTCTCATTGGTACCAGTATTTAGGGGTTTCCTCTTCTGAGGTCATGGGCTTAGTCTGCATGTCCTTACAAGATTCCTTTCTGTGTGGACCGTGCAGCATAAGGAGAAGGGAGGGAAAGGTGTTTATGGCTTTCCTGCTTGAAGAAGCACTTGTAAATTGTTCCTGTATTGGCCTGGTGTTACACATGATGTTAGTTAAAACACAAGCAAAGAACACCAACTTAGTTGGCCTAAAGTAAGTGCACCTTGGGCCAATGACTGGTGTCATAAATCTGTGCTATTTAAATCTCTACCCAGCTTGCAATAGGCTGTAGTTCAACATGTCTCTCATTGCTTTTGTATGGTTGCATGCCCAGTGTTGAGCCCAAAGGTTTGTGAGTCAATCCTGAGTGCATGAGTGCTTTCCAGTTATATTTTGTTCAGGCAGCCTGTAAGGTTAAGAGTGGAAGCTAGAAACTAGAGGCTTAGGAATTTTATTCTCCAGCTGTTAGGAGAGAACACGGAAGTCTCTTACACAGCTTTTTGAACAAACCTAGATGTTTGTTATATTATACACACTGGTGTCAATTGGGAAATACCTGGTGCAGCTGTAAATGGGAAGGAGTAAGGTTTGCTGTGTAGATGTAGCCAAGCTGCTCAGTTTGAGCAGTTGGAACTGAGCCTGGGTACCCAGGACTTACACAAAAATGTTTTTCCTCTTCATGTACTCTAGCAGCGCTTTCTCCATCTGCCTCCATATCAGGCATGGAGATGGCCAAACACAAACTCTAACCACCTCAAACAGCAAAGAACAAAATAAGAAATCTCATATCCTCTCCAGTTCAGAAATGTGGCTTGTCTTCCTGCAGCCATAACTGAGTTTACTCAGAGTAACTCCCAGTAACTCCTTGTGAACTTACACTTTCTTCTGTGGTTTTGCTCAGTAAGGTTTGAGCTAATTCAGCAATCTAGAACTCTCAGTGACTGTTTTAATCTTCACTTCTTTTGCTGCAGGTACCCACAGATGTTGAGAAATGTCAAGACCGAGTAGAATGTTTCAATGCTGACCTGAAAGCAGATATGGAGAGATGGCAGAACAACAAAAGACAAGACTTTAGGCAGCTACTGATGGGGATGGCAGATAAAAACATCCAGTACTACGAGAAGGTATGTGTCACTGTTGGAGCATTGGCAAGAATAGGAGTAGTTTATTTTCTTCTGAGGTGATGATAATTTTTCAGGAAATCTTCACGTTGTCTTGAAGACAAGAATATTAGAGCTTAAAATCAGTTCTCTAGCGCTGTGGAAGCTGCTTTTTGTCATAAGCTTAGTGTAATCTAATGAGCTGCTAGTCATGGTCGAGTCATCTCTGTGGGACTAGTGGTCTTTTGCAAGTCAGCCCTGTAACAGTATTTCTTTGTGCATGCTTACCTGTTTTGCACTCTTGAATTGAACAAATTAGTGAGCAGCAGTAGTGGTGATAAAAAAAGACCAAAATTTCATGTTCTAGTAATACTACCAGAGTAGAAAAATCTCTTGATTCTGCCTTTTAGGAACAAAACTACATGAGTTAATGCACATCCATGGACTCATGTATAGATTACACCTGGTATATATGTTGTCTGTCCCTTTGTGCACAATTCCCTTGTATGCTAGTCCTGAAAACACCTAGTCAGGGGCCTCTGCCTTTTTTCAGCTGGTACATGTATCTGAGGTTTGGTGTCAGATTTTTTTTAAGTGAAAGGGCCTTGATATTGAACTGCAGATACTACCAGCCTAGTTTTCCTTCATGCTGGAACAGTGCAGCCCAGTACAATGGTTGATAACATAAAATCATAAAATGGTTTTGAAGGGACCTTAGCAATCATGTAGTTTCAACCCCTTGAGATAGGCAGGGCTGCCTCCCATGGATCAGGTGGCTCAGAGCCTCATCCAACCTGAACTAAAACACTTGTAGAGATGGAGCATCCACAGCTTCTCTGGGCAACCTGCTCCAGTGTTTCCTCATCCTAATAGTAAAGAATTTCTTCCTAATTATCTAATCTAAACCTCTCAGTTTAAAGCAATTACCCCTTATCCTATCACTACAAGCCCTTGTAAAAAGTCCCTCTCCGGCTCTTTTGTAAGTCCCCTTCAAGTATATTAAATGTTTAGGATATATTAAATGCTACTAGGCTTATGCATAGCAACATACTTCATCTTGCCTTTGATTTTTTTCCACATCCTCTTTACAAGCTTCTTTCTGTGCTAGATTACCTCTCTGTGTACTGTTAGTGTGCAGTACCTTTTCCCCTTCCGATGTCTGTCATGTTAGTACTTCATAACTGGTCCCATAGAACTTCCTTCACCCTGGTCTCCAAGGCTGCTGCAGAGGGGAGCTCCACTGACCATCCAGCAGGTCCTCTGCAGCTGACAGTTAAATCTGCTAGTTTTGCTCATAGCAGGGAATTTTTTTGGTAGGAAAGCGTGTAGTCACTTCAGTCTACACAGTTGGAAATAATCACCTGCAGTACAATCAGCAAGGTTAGAAGGAAGATGTCTCACAACAGGGATTTCTGGGTACAAGAGCTGGTGATGAGTTTACCCATTCCTAGCATTTAGTAATATGGATTCCATGATCTATATTTGTCTAGTTTGTCTTCTGGACTTCGAGGTTCAAAGACTGTAATGACACAGAGTGCAAGGACTGGAGTTAAATATACATGTTTGGGCAAAAGACTCCAAAGCCTGGAGTGACTTTCTAATAACCACTCGTAGTTTGCTATTCCAGGCACTACCAGTTCACCATTCAGTGGAGTCAAGTCGCAGAGCTCTGCTGGAATACACTGTGTCTCAGAACCACCTTCTCTAAATGCATGGGTTTTTTCCAAGTAAATTTGCAGGAGGCAGTCTGTAGTATCTGCCTTTGTGTCCCAATCAACCCTCCCTGACAGTCACACTACAAAGATATACATTTTTACTAGCCACAATTTTGTCTGCCTAGCTGAAAGCTCTCGTGTTTTTCAGTTTAGAAGAATCTAGATTGGTATTTGAAAGTCCTGGATGTTCTTGTGATTTTCAATGGCTTGGGCCAGCTGATGACTTTGGAAAATGTGAACTTGTTTAATTTATTTGGAAGGTGCAGCTACCTTAATGGTTTTTGGGGTTTTTTTGCTGTTTGAGATTTTGGTGAGGTTTTTTTCACTTCTGTACTAATCTGTGAAGACCCAGATAGCTTTTCTTCACCTTACATTCTGTTGATCTCGAAAGGTCCGTCAGAAGGTACAAGAACTGCTATAAGCCCCATTTTTTAAATCTTTATTTCTTTCTTCAGTGCCTTACGGCGTGGGAGTCAATTATACCACTACTGCAAGACAAGCCGGAGACCAAATAAGAAGTACCTTCATGGACAGTCTAGCACTTGTATGCTCAGTACCACTAGACATACTGGAACTGTATGAAGGACTCTTTTTGTCAAATTAACTGAAATGACAGCTGCACTTAGGCTGGAACAGACACTCTGAAAAACTATTTGAATTTTTTTCCCTCTATTTTTGTGTTTAAACTGGGGTATGTTTCATCTTTTTGAGTTATCTTGAATGGTTCCTTCATTATCCTATGGAGTGATTGGGGTTTTGTAGTGAAAGTGCATGGGGATCTTGATAAAAATTACCTCTCTAGTGTGGAAGGAACTGATGAGTGGAACACTAAAAAGATGAAAATAAAACTCTACTGCAAGGTGCCAAATGACATCTTTATTACCATTCTGTTTTGTTTGCTAAAGAAAAAAAAATCATGATAAGTACCCCCTAACCCATCCTTTACCCCTTTTTTTTTTTTGAATGCACAGGGAAAGGCTGGGAAAGAATATTTTCTGTTTTGCTACCACCCATATGCTCTGTCTGGGTAAAATGGTCTCTGGAGACTTTTCTGTCTGGGAGTTGGTTTGGTCTTAGACAGAACATACCAACACCATCTGCAGATAGCCTGTGGTGCATGAACTGTGGTTTTTGTGAGTGTGGCATGCTGTTGGTTCATACTGAGTCTTTGTTTACCTTGGTGATTATGAAGTAATGTCAGTTGGCTGAAGTGTACTTGTGATTGACTTGGGGATTGGAGTAGCCTAGCTGTGGGAATGAGCTGAACAGCGGCCTTTCAAGCGTTAATGGGGATGGTGGAGGAAGTGCGAGTCTTTAACTTTTCTAAAGCTAACTCCAGAAGTTGCATGGTGCAATTCTCTTAGGCCACACTTTAAATATGGTTTTCACTAGAGCCACTTTAGGCTTGGTCAGTTAAGATGCCTGCTGTAGTAAAGGCAGAACTTCGCTTCCTCTTCCCGTGTGTTGTTTTTGCAGAAGCCAAAAGCTGAAAAGTGTCAAATGCTTGCTTTCACCAAGCATCCGTGTGTGTGAAACTTGCCTTAAATGGGTTGGTGGGGGGTAGATGGGCACCCTATTAGGTACACATAGTGTTCATACTCTGCTGATCCATGCAGCAAGTCTTTTAAGACTACTTTTGGTACAGATCTATTTTCTTAGTAGTTTTTATTGGCAATTAGAAATGTAACTGCTTCTGCAAGTCCCTTTTTTCTCCTTTCTCTTGCAGTCCAACCACAAGTAGATGCCTATTTGGTGTTAGTGGCCTTAGGAATGCTGATGTGATTTACAGGGTCCTAGAATATTGGTTTAACAGCATGCAGATGAATACTTTTTAACCATCCTAAGTGAGGGCTTATATCAGTGTAATATTGGGATTTGGGGCAATAAATAACTCAGTGCTTACTGCTAAATTTGAGTGATTGCTTGATCTCTGGCAACATTCTTTCAAAGAATCTAAGCAGTAATTGAGTATGTGCAACTTCTGTGTTTTCCTGTGAGAACCTACCATGTCTCGTTTGGAATTTGTCCCTTCATAAACACCAAGTGAAGCTGCAGCCACCCTACTCAGCTTGGTGGCTTTATAGCAACTCACAAGATGAGTTACTGCAGTACTGTGGTAGCTGTCAAGCTAATGACATGGTGCTCTCTGTGTGAAAAAGTCGAGTTTAAGACATTTGAAGAAGTCTTCCTTTTTGATTCAGCCTTCACTGACAACTGTGTGGTACTAAACAAATTATGCTTCTTTTAAACTCTGTTTGTCAGCATACACTTATTTGGTGTAAATGAAAACGCTGCTTTAAGTTGTTAAATTTAGTGTAGCAGACTACTCTTGTTGTGCAAGGGAAGTACTTAAGGGGATCATCTTGAAGCAATCTTTCCTTCTAGAATAAGCACTTGCATACTATGTAACAGTCTGACCTTCAGCATTACAGTCTTCCCTGTTTTCCACAAACAGAGATCAACATGCTTTTGGAGTTGGTTCCTGTGTGGTAAATGGAATTTTGTAGTTGACTCTACAACATCACCAGGAGTCAAGCAAAATATAATTTGAACTAATATTTAGTCAGTCTTCCCTCCATCTCGTTTAAAAATAAAGAAAACAACCAGCAAAAGATGAGCAGAAAGGATGGTGGGTTTTTCCTACAGTGGTTTCTTCTGATGCCTTACAACACTGATGTCCTGTTCCCACTTGGTTTTATGTCAGACTAAAGTGGATGTTGGTTCTGGGGAATTTAGCAATTAACATCACAGCTGTTCATGAGAAGCATAATGGACGGTGGAGAGTACCAAGTGAAGTGAAGTTCAAATCAACGTCTAACTGTTGAGGTGGGAGCTGTTGAAGATCATCTTGAACTTTATTCCGTCTAATGCCATTGATTCTGTGGTATGGTTTTAAAACTAGTCCTCATCCAAAGCATGTTTTGATTTCAGACAAATCCCTTTCTGGCAAAGCTGCTGAAAAGGCAGGCACACTTTGCACTTCCCTGTTGGAGGATGTGTCTGTGTGGCAACTGCAAATTAATTTAGAGGAGAGGCTGGAACATGCACCTCAAGCAGTCGCCATTAGCAGGATATATTACATTGTCTGAAACACCAAAACCTCTTAAGCTTATACAAGGGAAGTAAAACTTCACATTCAAAGGAGAAGTCCTCTGGAAAAATTGCTGCAGTGTAAGGAGGGTGTGTAGTGGTGGGTCTCAACTCCTATGAGCTATGGAGTGGCCTCTTTTTATGAAGAGGTGACTGTGGGAGAGGCTGTGATGTGTGGGCAGGATCCTGACTGTGATGTTTGGGTCAGCCAAACATGCCAGTTGGGAGAACTACAGAAGTTGCAGGGAATTCCTGTAGGATGTACAGAGTGACACTTGTAAAGCATCACATAACTGCTGTTAGTTGGAAGTTGAGACCTGAACTGTTAGTGAAACTCATGACATGTTATCCTGTAATTATTACAGGATATGAGTCTTTACTTCGGATGGCCCAAACATTTGTGAGAGAAGTAAGAAGTGATGGTAAAGGGAAGCAGAAGTAGTGCAGGAGTTTCATCTTTGAGTAACTTCTTGAGTGTTAAATCACTTAGATGACCCTCTGCACATGCACCAAAATGACATCAAAAGTAGTTGGCACCCTTTTTGTGAACTGATATAACATACGGTTTCTTCATCAGTCCTTAAATTGCCCAGTTTTCCTTGTAATCCATAGCCAGGCCAAAGTCCCTCTTGGAGAATACATAATTCACTGCTGTCCTAGTGATTATTGTCTAATTTGGGGGGGGGTGGTGGTGGGTGGTGTTGTTTCTTCAGTGACATCAGCACAATTAAGCAAGCACTTGTTTCTGTGCTCAGTTATGGACCATGTGTTGTTCATGTGTATCCTTACCAGGCACTAAATCTTGCAATAAATACAGATGTTAAAACATCATGGCTTTTTCAGGTACATACTGAAAAATGAAGAGCTAATAGGTGTAGCCCTAAAGACATAAACTATTCTGGTGTGAGTTGTATTAAAGAATAAACTATGGACTCTTCACTGAAGTCCTCTCGGATTTTTCTTGCACTAACACTTGTGCTAAAGATAAAAGTAGTGGGATAAGTAGAAAGAAACATCCACAAAGCATGAGTGGCAGAGACAGTTCTGTGGAGGTACTGTGCAGTAGCCTTGCAGCAGTGGCTCTGCATAGCCTATTCATGATGCATTTTGCTTCAGGTGTCAGTCCTAAGGGTGCCAGCAGGAAAATTCCTCTCGGACCAGCAGGGACTGTTCAGTGTTTTACCAGGAGCTATGCTTTTGTTAAAACTTGCACAATTTAACTGGATATGGTTATGATTAATGTTTGAAATCCTGGTGCTGAACCTCTGAGCAAAATTGTGTAGACTGAACTAGTTCTTTAGATGTTCAGTTGTCTTAAATTCTGAAGGTAGAACAGTCTTTCCTCTGGTATATTAGCTTCTACTACAACAACCAATACATAGGGAAATAGGGACTGTTGTTTTAATATAGGGGAGTTGCTACTACTTATCAGATTATTTTTGTTTGTTTTGTGAAGCAAAATTGGGAATCACAGGAATAAACTTGCCTTCTGGCAGACTGAATGTTGCATTTAAAATTTTTTGGGAGTGCTGTTTAACTAATTTTACAGACTAGAGTGGCAATGCTTAATTCTGTGCTTAGCACTTTGAAGTCTTGCTGAGGTATCTGACTTGTACAAGTACTTAGTACTGAACTGGAGAAGTTTCAAGGTTGCATGCCTAAGGCACAGTATTTGTGCAGAAAATAATGCACTTTCCAAAGAGGTAGAAGTAGATCACCCTTAAGTAAGTGGCATGCTGAAACAATAAAGGCTAGTGGCTGTCCTAGACTACTTTGAAGGTCTTGCTACTCTATGCTTTGAAGTCAACTCTACTGCTGCTGGGATATGTATCCATACTTTCAGATGAAGCAGTAGGGTCGGGGCCAGTGCCATGTTTGCCCTGCACAGGGAGACAGGTTGCTGACAGTCTTACAATAACAAAGAGCCAAAGGGCTTTTGTCTGTAGTACGCAACAATAAAGAAACACCACCTTGTTCTTGTTTCCTCTGTGCCTGCATCCCTCTGTCCCTTGTTAAGGTCTGGAGAGTTGGGCCATGCAGATGAAGGTAAGCCTCACACATTGTGCTGAAGGTGTCAGTGCTGGGGACCAAAATGGTGCTGGCTCATTGTCCAGACTTGTCTGATTTCAACCTCTGTAAATTCATTCACCAGAACTAGAGTCACTGTTCATACTATTAAAAAACAAAATAAAAGCTGTGAAAAGACTTGTCTCTGTGTGAATTAGCTAGTACACAATGTAGAAATGGGAAGGAGGCTTTTGTTTCCTGCACTTGACCAAATCTGGCAACTGTGCTCTTGCTCAGACCTGCAGGCTAGGAAATGTTGTCTTGCCTTTTGGTGCTGGCATGTTTCTTCTATACTCTTTCATATATCTCTGTATAAATATACTTTGTGCATTGTTTACTATGGAACTAGTATTGATGGAGAAAAACATTTTGAGGTAAAACTGTTTGTAACTCTCTATAGTGTGTACATTTTTTTAAAATGCACCATTTGTTTACCTCAATTAATTTAATGGAATGGACCAATAAATGTATTAAAAGAGGACTCCTTTACTTAGAATAAAGTTTCATTTTTGCAGCCTTCACCACAGAAATTATGTGTATGCTTATTTTGTTGAGCAGCTCACTATCTTACTGCAGAAATACCCTTCCCCTTAAATCTTGTTCCACAGTTGATTTAACTAGAAGTCACCTGTTGCTGCATTACTTCTGGTACTGAAGATGAGGCATGAAGGTGAGGAAAGATTGCAAGTGTGTGTGGGGAGGAACTGGGCAGCAGCAACTTCTTCAGAACATGGGGTTGCATAGTGAACAACCAGCTTCTGTTTGCTGCATCCTTGGATTGAACTGAAGCTGCCTCATTTGCCATTATTTCAGTTATTGAAGGGCTTTTATCTTCCTTTTACTTAGTCCAGGACCTTGCAAGCCACTTAATCCTTGTAGTTCAGTTAGCATGGAAGCAGACACATCCTTGTGAGGCATGCCAGACTTTTGATTCTTGTTTGCATTTATCTAGTATCAGCATCCCTACACCTCCATAAAGCCTGTAGAGGAGTGTGTTGTGCTTACTTGTTTTAACATGTTACAGGAGTAGCACATCCTGGTGCTGTGAGCTGAAACACCAGCATTGGTGCCTGAGTCTTGGTCCCTTAATGAGCTCTGTTGAAGCACCATCCAGGGGCAGTGGGACAATCTCCCGGAAGTCAGAGGCATGAACATCTGTTCAGGACTGTTTTATTGTAGGAATTACTAAAAGTGTCTTGATCTTACATCTTTTTATGGTGGTATTTCTGTACTTAATGGTCTTCTACATAACATTAATTATCTGTGCTAATTGCATGTTCTGCAGCACTCAGAGAGCTGGTGTGTCCTATTGATGGCCATGTGCACATGGCATGTGACTTGCAGCCCCCTGTTTCATCAGCCAAAGTCAAAGAACTGCCCTGAGGTTTCTGAATGAGCAGACAAGGAGGAATTAATGGAAAACTGATCCTCCGTTTTCCCTTTCCATACTGAATGATGTGTCTAGAAACTCAGTTTTCATTTCTACGCTGTATTGTTGTCTCTCTGCACTGTTGCTAACCAGCCTTGCAGAAAAGCAGAATGCTCTGAGGACTGCTCGTGTGCAATAGCCAATGTGCATACTCTGCAAGATGAGGTACTGCAGAAATAACAAGGCAAGTTTCTTTGGTGAGTTTAGTGGCTGAGAGGCTGTGGCATGCTGTAAAATGAAAATACAAATTATACATTTCCTGTAATGTTGGTACTGTGGGGACTAATGCTTGGCAAACCTTCCACTTTGGTAGCTCAGAGAATTGATGAAGACCAGAAAGATGCCTCTCTCACTCAGTCAGAATCTGAAGGGAGCCAGTGGTTGAACGTTGTTTGATAGCCACAAAGCTGTAAAGAAAAAGAAAAACACAGGTTACAAGAAAGTTAGCAAACTACTTTCTCAAACTGCAGTTTGCTTTCTCCCCATCTCTATGTTAAACTTTGTTGGGGTGTCTGAAGCTGGCTGAGTGCTAATGTGATTTCTCTCAATGATCTACCAGCCTCTCCTGTGTACAAGAAATGACATTGGCACCACTGGTCACATTTCAGACTTCAAGTCCTAATAATCCACGTTTGGACTGATAATGGTACTAACTTCCATTTGAAACCTGTGTTAAAAAGGAGATAAGTAGTAAGCAGTGACTCCCTGTTAGACAGAGGGGTGTGCATAAGAAACAATTCTTTTGTGTCTGGAAGATACAAGGAGGAAAGCAGAGGAGGGGAATGATGAGTATGAAGTAGCCTTCCCCACACTAGTAGTCCTGCTGACACCAGTTATCAAATGTGTTCACAAGCCCAGAAAGCCCTTGGTATTCTGGATAAAACAGAGGTAGTGATGTAAGAGCTCTCCTCAGTGTTTCTTTTTCTTTTCTTTGAGTGATACCACTGAAGGGGGTATACATAGTGCCTTCAGACTTTCTACTACTATATTATTTTAAATGACAGCAAAGCTGGGCAAGAATTTTGCCTGGGGTCAAACGTTAGCCTATCTAGTACCTGCCTTATATCTGAATGAAAATACTGTTGTTGCATGGATTAAATATTGGCATGATCACAATGCACTTCATACTGAAAGAATCTTGCTGTTTCTAGAAATGCAACAAACTGGAGGGTTCTGGGGAGGGCATGATGGACAAGGTGAGATTTGGAGACATATCCTTCAAAAATTCTGGAAAAGTAGATGGAGATGCTATTTCAGCTTTTTCTCTTCAAATTAAGCTGGTTTTGTGCTTAAAACTTGTTCTTGAAATTGTACCTCTCATTCACTCTGTGGTGGTACAATTGGGTGAATTCAGTGGATCAGAAAAGTAACCATTTCCTTCACTGTGGTAATGGTTTCTTTTTGAAAGAAAAACCTGAGGGAGACTCAAATTACTCTTTTCTATCACAATGAGTAAGTAACTTGTAATAGAATTTTTAAAAAATACTTTGCTTTGTGTAGGATTATTCCTTCATTCTACTTACTATTATTTTCACAGCATCAAGCACTTACATTTGTGTGAATGCTTTGTCTCCTGGGATTATCAGCTCTTTAACCCTGCCAAATATTCCTCCTACAGCTATTGATATTACATTAAACAAAAATAAGATAAAAAAACCACACTGGCTAGATGTTGCAACTTTCATTCTTTGAATCTCCTGGATATTTGCCAACTCATTTCTGCAAGTTTCTTTGTTTCTTCCATTTGTTTTTCTTTTAATTTTTTTATTTTATTTTTCCCACCTATATTATACACCTTAGACCTAGAATCAGGAAGCATGGAAAAAATGCAGCATATCCTTTTGAACAAAGCCTTTCCTATTTCTTACCTTAAAGGGAGGAGACTCAGGCAGCCAACTAGAAAAGACAAAATGAAGCAGAAGCTGCTGTACCAGTTCAGTGTGTTTTGATAGATCTTGTTGTAGACTGTAGATGTCACTACTCCCGTGGTGACTAAAGACAGTTGCAGCAGGACAAACACCTTACCTGCAAAACAAGAATAGAGTTTGTTACTGACAAGTAAAAAAATAGCTGTGGTCCCTCCCTGACGAGCCCAGGGTCACAGCTGCGTGGAACAACGATGTGGTCGTTGCTTCACGAACACCAGATGGCATGAGCTTCTATCTTCTTCAGTTCTAGACTACAATTAAATGATTTTTCCTTCTTTTAGTCCTAGGACTAAAAGATCCAACTGGAAAAAAAACTGCTTAAAAGAGTCTAGGTGTAAAGGCAGCTGCTTAGAAGAGCAGCAATAAACTGGGCTGTAAGTGCTCTCTTCTACGTTGGAGATAGAAACATCTTCAGGACAGCTTTTTCTGAAGTGTTTCCATCAAGGTAAATGGGTGAAGGGGAAGTAACCCAGCCCTGCTGGGATGTACAGACTGGGAGCAAGGTGAGGGCTGTGTGCTGAGCTTGCTGCCCTGGTAGCCTTCTCTAGCCTCACAGCACCAGCAACCACTACCTAAGGAGATGAGACTGCTACCAGAAGGCAAGGGCTGCTCATCAGGTGCAGCCCATATGGCTCGTGGTGGAGGTTAAAAACAATGTTATGATTAATAATAATGATTAATTGGGTTGTGATCTGTGCTATTTGTGGCAGGTAGATGATTTTGCTACAGTGCACATTGAGGGAACACAAGCAGTAGGAATGAGCTGGCTATACAGCAGTGTTGTGTTCCTATGGCAGAAAGGAAAAGGATGTGAAGGATGGCTGTGGGAACATTTTTGGAGGACATACAAGCAGTTGTGGGCCTGTGGTGCTATGTGAACAAATGTCTCATGTCTAATTCTACCTCACTGGTGTAAAAATGGTAGCCTTCAATACACTGTTGTAAAATACATTTTACTCTTTTGTGATAAATTTTCTAATGGAAAAGAATTCCTGCTGCTATGTTCCAAAAAGGGTCAATTTTTATGCAGAGATTATTCTTTGTAGGTAAGTCATGATCTGACAGGAAAAAATTGCCAAACACTTGGTGAAATGTTTAGAGAATATAACTGAAAAATGATGAAAGAAATCCATCCTTCCCAAAACTGGAAGTAAAAGAAGCCAAATATAAATGGTGTGTATATCACAGTGCTGCAACTCAGTGTCCTGCTTCTCTTGGTTTTCCCTGGAGTAGTGTGTTTTTGAGCAGCACTTCGATTATTTTCCCTGCCTTTGACCTATATGCTGAAAGTAACTTTTTGAAGCATGTGCAGAAAATTCTGTGGATAAAGGATGGTGCAACCAAGGATGAGAAGATTGGATGTGACAATCTTGTTCTGCAAGTTTCTCTGCTCCTCCCTTCCCATTTGTGGTATCATCTGTTCTGGTTTATCATGCAAAGCACAGATTGCAGCAATAACTTACCTTTCTCTTTGTGCTCTAGGCTGAATGAAGGGATTTGAAGGTTTTTTTGATCAGTAAGGTAACTAAAATACTTACCATAGGATGATCCTTCGACATGCTTGGACAACATGGACCTTATGGTTGGTAAGGGGATGAGGGCAAAGAGCATCACTGCCCGTGCTGTAATGCAATGAATATGTAATTATCATTAGTACCTACTCATTGTCACCCGGCACAACCAGTGCTTTTGAAGACTACGTGCCTCTGGCTTCTGCAGGCACTTTGCTTCACCATTTTTTGTCCCCTGAGTGCCAGAAAGAAGTAAGTCCTCACTTCATCGAAGTCAAGGCAGGTAAGCCACCTCTTGCTCCCATTAGCAGAGGTACTTTGCCCAAACTAGATACAGTCTCTTGGTCTCAGCCAGACATCCCAGCAGAGATGCAATATAGCACTGTCCTTTGAGACAGTAAGGATTATGATTTCAGCCTAACCAGCAGACAGAGCCCCCAGTGCTACACAGTCTTGACAGGAATATACCTTTATAACACTACAATTGCCTTTTAACTCAGCACTTCTGGCTTGCAGTATTTTAGGCTTTCTCTAGTGTGGAAATTTATAGGGAGCTGGAATTACCTTCCTGTCAGCAGAACCAACCTCAGTGAAGACTTGGTCCATGTCTAGTGTACCAAGATGCTTCTACAATGCAGGGAATAAGCATCCTACACACTGTATAGCAGCATGTTCATGAGGATGAATTTAATTATTAAACAAGCTTTTTTTAATTTAATTTTTTAATCTTTTGTTCCCCAGTCTGATTGCTTAAACAAGCAAAGTATCTTAAAAATTTCACTCAGTGTTTGGCTTAGTACTCAAATACAATATTCTACCATCTTTCCCTTTAGAATAACTTTGTTTAAGTTTCAACTTCTCATTCCCTGTAGGGGCAGACAAAAAAAATCACTTCAGGCCATTTATCTTCAATCTTTTTCTCACTTTCAGAAGCAAAACCTCAAAACCATGCAAGACAAAATACACTGTCAGATATTTCTGCTACAATGAATGCAGTTCTTGCATTTTATTTTCTGTGTTCCAGCAGACGTTACCTCCCAAAAATAAACTTGCATTTCCTCTATTATGGGATGCCACCCCATCTATTATTACCAGTCCCTTGGTCATTTATATATAGTGTGAGATTTGTAAACTACATTATCATTGTATTTTAGTTGCTAAAGCAGCTCCAATGTTTCATTGAGTTTTCCACTGGCCATAAGACTCCATATAACAAAAATAAATCCCATCTTAAAGTGTTTGCTTAATAGGAAGCCTGTGCTGTTTTGTTTCTGTTTTAGCCTTACCTCACAAGAACCAAGTTCTTCCCATTGATACAGGGATGTGGTCCAACTAGTACAGGGAGACAGCAGCAATTCACATTCCCCTGGAGTCTGAACATTGTTCCCCTGCTCAGATCTGGTCTATGATCAAGTGACAAATTACAAGTCAACTGAACTTAAACTAAGCCATAGCAGCAGTATATGCCTCCTCTGGATATTGTAGGGTGCTGACTGTAAGAGTACAATGGGAGATGTGGGGAAAGGGCAGTAATAATGCCCTCTTGCAAATTGCTCATGTCACGGTCTGCCTAACTCCCTGCTTGGCAACCTGTGGTGAGGCACAGCAAAAAGCCCTTCTAGTGGTACTAGAATGCCCCTTTCTCAGGGCACATTTGCTCATGTGAGTGGCTGTTTCACTTACCAATGTAGAACAGGAATGTCCACTTCACAAAGGCCATGATGAGGATGCCGGTGCTGAATGATACTACTCCAATCATGATCATGGTAATGTCTCTGAGGTATCTGGAGAACACAAATACCCCTAGGAAGCTGGTGATGAAGATCACATACCCAGCAGCATTGCCATGGCCAATCTCCACAGCATTCCAGCTTAAAGGCTCCCTGAGCAAGAACAGTGGGAGTACATTCATTGCACCAACCACGGCAAAGTCATAGAGGATTGCTGCCACAAAGAGCAGGATGATGATGAGTTTTGAGGGGGATACTGGAGTGGAGCTTCTGCCCTCTGAAGGTTGGGAACTCCCAGCTGCTGCTGCTGCTGCTGCTCCTGTGTGAGTTGGTAACTGGCTACCCACTTCTTCTGCACTCTTGGCTTTGGAAGTTCCTGGCTTGGGGACTGTAAGGACAAAAATACTGTAGAGAAGGCAGAAAGCATAACAAGCAATGCTGCAGCACACCAGCACAGTGCCTTCTCGATAGTGGTCACTGAAGCCAACAAAGAGGTAGCCAGATGCCATGCTTCCCAGAAAGCCAGCGAGGCCATACACCAGTTCAATAATGATGAGCCGCAGAGACCTCCTGCTCTCAGAGGAGCGCAGGGATCCCAGAGCCATGATGCCTGCCCAAAGCGTGGTGAAGCCCCCTGTCAGCCCATTGAGGGCAGCAGCCCCGTACATCACCTCGATTGGCCAGCCCAGGAGAATCAAGAGGAGCAGGAGAGTTTTGGAGCCCAAGTAACCAAGAAGAGGGAAGCAGATGGGGATCTTCCGATGTATCCTGTCCCCCAGCTTGGACAAGCTGTAGGCTGACACCAGTGGGCTCAGGCCCAGAACAAGGTTGTAGATGATATAAAAATTAGAGACAGCCTTCTGCTGAGCATCTTCCAGTGCATGGGAGGGAGCAGTGCTGTTGGTCTGGTTGTAGTAGTTCTTCACCACCAGCAGCAGTGCCGTGTCGTAGAAGGCACTGGCCACTTGGGAGCTTGCGACCACCGGCTCAATCCATGTCCTCATTTCTGTCATTCCCACCATGCTGCTGGTCACTGCCTCTTCTTGGAGAGAGCTGTCTTCAGGGAGATGCACAGGAGAAAGCAGCTTTTCAGAAGTGCTGCTCTAGAGGCATGTTTGGAGACGAGCAGGAGAGGGAAAAACAAAAGGTCTGCCAGGCTGCACAAGGTCGGAGAGTTGTGCAAGAGATGATATGACTGGGAGGATATTTGCACCTCGCCTTGCTATGTATACGCACGTATGCACATCCCTGCACTGCTCTGAGCTCTGGCTCACACAGGAGAGGCTTTTGTACAGCTGGAGAACACCCTGCACTCGCTGACTGCCACTGCTCCTCTTCCTGGTGTGGTTTCAACAGAGGTCAGATGACCGAGGGGAATTTCTCTCTCACAGATTAGGAAGTGAAAATGCCCTGATCAAGTAATTGCTGTAATTTAGAGTGGTGGTTGTTGGGGGGTTTTTGAGGTTGTTTTTTTTTTGTTTGTTTGTTTTGTTTATTTGTTTTTTTTTCCCCTTTTGCTATCCTTCATGTGTCAGAAGACACTCAGGGTGGATGTGGGGGCAGAGGATGGCTGTGTGCCTATTTGTCAGGTAATTTGTGAATTCCCCTTACTGTNTTGTTTATTTGTTTCTTTTTCCCCTTTTGCTATCCTTCATGTGTCAGAAGACACTCAGGGTGGATGTGGGGGCAGAGGATGGCTGTGTGCCTATTTGTCAGGTAATTTGTGAATTCCCCTTACTGTTCATTTTCCTTTCTTCTATACAAATATGTCATTGTCTCTTTTGCTTTTACCTGCTTCCATCTTCCCTGTAGCTACATCATGCCCCTTATGCCATTTTTTTTTCAATAATGCAGTAAGGAAATTACACCAAAAAGAAAGTAGAAGGGAAGACTTCTACTTTTTGTAACCTGTCTCCTGTGTCTGCACTCTGCCTGCTGTGTTCTTTGGCTTTACAATATGGGAATTTCCAAGAGGAGAAGACAAATCCCAATTTATCTAAAGGCATTGGTGACTGCTGTGACCCAGTAAACAGCCAGCTGAGCTGGAGGCTCGGATGGGTGAGAGTCTATCTCTGGAGAAGCATTTTCCAGCCCCAGCCCCTTGCAGAAATGGCTGTGCATCTTCCACAATCAGCTTTTCAGATTGAAGGTTGGCTTCCCATCTTGCTGTTGCTTGAGGGGCAAGTGAAACAACCCACTCAAGCAGGGCTCTGTGGCCATGACAGTGCTGCAAGCCAGAGGCACGAGAAGCTCTTGGAGCAGGATATGGTGCAAGCAGGCTGCCAGCTCCAAGGAAGATGCTTGCAGTCCCAGCTGCAGGAAATACTTGGAGGATATTTGGCAGTCTCAAAAATGCTTACTTAAATGATAATGACCTCATTCTGTACTGGTTTAATGAATCATAACAGGCAGAATAAGTCTGTTCTAGGAAGATTTACGGTCATTACTGAAAAAAATAAATTAATTTGAAAAAATTATGGTCAAACCTCCATCTGTTGCACTCTCTATTGACTCAGGTGACATTTACTCACAATACCATAGCTCAAGAGTTTCTTTTTTCACTCCATGTTTGATTGTGCAATAATTTTTGGCTTATATTTCAAGGAAAGAACTCACAAGATCTAACAGAGGAAAGAGTGGGGAATTGTCTGCTAGAATGATTTGCTGCTAGACAATTTCAGCTTCACCAGAGAATTTGGGTTTTGGTCAGATCAAAAGATTCCTAGCCGGCTGCAAAATACTATGTGGATTGTTCCAGCAGGTGGGGTTTTTTGTTTTGTTTGGTTTTTTTTTCTTCTTTTCCCCAGATTAGCTGCAAAAGGTGTCTAGTTTCTTTATTTTTTATTCAGAAGTGGGACAAATATTTTTCTGCAAACCTTGGAGTATTTCCAGAGGAATGAAATTCCAGACAGCCTTACTGAAAACCCCAAAGCATTAGCCTGTGACCAGTTAAAGCAATACATGCAACCAGACGAACTGCCATATTTTGATTCACTCAGGAGTCCTGTATCTCCCAGCAGAATTACAGGGAAAAAATAAATTTCTTTGTCCCATTTGAGCTTCAGTTTGGGACATCTTGGAGTGCAGAGGTACATTACAGGCACTGTGTTTGAGAGACTCTGGATCTGCTCAACTCCTATATACGGGATATTTTTCTTCCACACTTTGTTGCATATACAGGCTGCTTGGCTTATTCAGCTGACACTGTTCAGGCCTAGATAGCTAATGAACAGTGCTAAATGCCACTAGTGATCTCATGAATTACATCTATATTTCCAGGATATTCTGTGTATTCATTGACATTAAATGTACTTTTTAGAACTAGTTCCTGTGGAAGGATATTATTCCATGTCAGTAACTGCAAAAGAGTAATTGCCAAACTAAGAGTTTAACCCAAACGCCAAAGTATTTCCCACAGCAGAACACAAATACTGTATTCATTTGATGCTACAAAGTCTCAAAATTACTATTATCTGGTAATTTTCCTTAGGGTCCCATTCTCATATTCCTAATATTTACAGGGACATTTGCATCTATTTTAAAATGTATTCATGCATCATAAGTGCAGTGGAGGCTTAAGAGAGTGTCCCTTGACATTTAAGAAAAATGGACCTACAGAATCAGATGGTGTAGTCTGCTGGAAAAGGAACACATTGTTTTAGCACATTCCTCTCTTGAGTCATCTTGTCTGGAGGCCCACTAGAGCCCAGGTCAACACCATGTTTCACCAACTCTTCGGTATTTGTCAGTCTGGCCAAATAGAGGTGTTTAAAGTGTCCCTGTGGTGATGTTATATGTTCCTGTGCAGTACTGCTTTTCTTTTTTTTAAAAAACCATTTTTGGCAGTTACATCACTTTGTCTTTCTGAACAGAGTTGGGATTTCAGTATTCTGAGGAACCCAGGCTTGGCAGGTACCAGCATACTGGAACTTGGTCTTTTGCATTCCTCATCTGAAAAGAACCCTTTGACATCTAGGACTGCAGTCCAATGTGGACAAGTAAGCTCCCTTTATCTGCCTTGCCTAACCCTGCTAATAGGATCTGTGATTTACAGTCCCTGTCTGACAAGGCATTTTGACTCCAAGGTGGTAAATCAGCTCTGTAACTCCTCCTCCTTCTCCTACTTGGTATGTGCAGATCATCCTGATGCATGCTGCGGCTGTGTGTCAGTGGCAAAGGGGAGAAACATGACTATGAACTGAAAAGTGCCTGGGTCTGAGCCTGGATGGAGCTGCAGTCTCATTACAGCCACAGAGAGAGGGAGAAGACACAGGAGAGAAGCAGCTGTTTCAGTGATGGCCTGTTTTCCTTTGGAAAGCACTTCTTCATCGTAAGTGACCACAGACTGTAACACTCTGTGGCTTGGGAGGTTGTCTTCCTTGGTGGCTGTCCTTTAATTATATATAGCCAGTGTCCTCACAAGGTGTGTGGTTCTGCTCACAGAGCTGGGAGAGGTGGAGGGAGAGCGGAGGCTGGAGGGAGAGATAGTGAAATAGGGCAGAGGGAGCAGGTCCTGGCAGCTGCCACACCACCACAGGGATGCAGCAGCACCCTAATCCAGGGCAATTGTGTGGTTGAATCCAGAGCCACTGACAGTGCGGCCTTGTTTCAGTGCCTCTGAAAAATGACATCAAGATTGTTTGGAAACTCACGATGCTGGTGCCAGTGTCTGTAGTGTAACAGCTGGCAGGTCCATTATTGCTGTAATAAAACAACAGGACCATGGCCTTACAGATGCACCTTGAGGTACCTCAGGTACTGTGACCTCTGGGCCAGCAGTCTGGCATTTGGGAGTTGCAGCACCATCAGATATGCTGCAATCATCTGTGGGGATGTGCTCTCCTCTCCTGCTCATGGGGGTACAGGGAAGCCCAGGCATCAGGCAGTAGAGCACATAGTGAGTTGTTCCCTCATACCTTGAGACCTCACCCACTGCCCCACACAGGCAAAGTCCAGGGCAGTGAGCAGGCTACAGAAAAGCTGGAGAATGGATTTGCCCCATGAAGAGATCTCTTGGGGGGCACTGATGTGAAGCACAGTGAGGAGGTGTGACCCCACACAAGGTAGGGGAGATACACCAGCCCTCCCTCAGAAGAGGCTGGCACCCCTCACCACTTCACCACCCCTTTGAGAACAACAAGGGAGAGCAGAAAGGAGCTGGGAATGGCAACACTGTCCAGTTTCCTTCAGGACAGACACTGGTTGACCAAGCAGCACCAGAAACCTACCTTGCCTTGCTTTCATCCCTTGACATCATGTTTTTTGTCTATTATTTTCCACTCAGAGTTTCCCAGTTACCTGCTTGGAGTCCCCTGTGGGCTTATCCCTCTGCTGAAAAGAAAAAAACCACCATCTTTTGACAGATGCTTTTTGCTGAGTTGCCTTTTTTCCTTCAGCTTGAGGAACTTAGACCATTAGTAGTCCTGACAGCTAACTGTAAGCCTTAATCTCCATGGAAGCAGGAAAAAAAGGTTCTTACGGTACCTGTGTCTGCCTGATCAGCTGGACCACAGAGCAAATCCTGCTGTCATTCTTAGATAAGCCCCAGATAATCCTTGTGCTAAATGAGTTCTTTTTGTGTGCACATCCCCCTTTTAATTAATGTTCATGTCTTCTTTAAAATTGTTGTCAAGGCATATATGTGTTTGGCACAGAAGCCTTGCAAAGTTTAAGAGTGTGCAGGCAGCTGTGGCATTGAAAAAAGAGATGAAATAAGCTATCCTAGAAGGACAGTTCAAGCAATCCTATTGTATAAAAGTGGATAGTCTGGAAAAATGAAATAATCATAGCAAAAAGATGATAATTAGAAAATTTCACTACTGAATGAACAACAGTCATTGATCTACAAAACCTCAGTTCAAATCCAAAAACTGCTTCGCAGGTGCTCTCCAAAGTTATTTAGAAATATTTTTGGTAGTCTACTTCATATTTTTGTTTTTGATTTAGGTCTGGAAAATTGTATGGCAATGGTGAATGGGTACCAAAAATCCTACAAACACGTTTAAATAATAATGTTTGCAAAAAGACATTAGGCGTGAGTAAAAGCTCTGCAGAAAAGTAAATTTGACTTGGAATTTTTAAGATTGGAGACAATCTGGGTGGTAGGTTTAGACATGAATTAGAGGAAGACTATACCATGAGCATATTGGAGAGGTTAATATGGCAGAATAAAGGAGGAAAAAGAAATAGTAAGTCACCTATCCTTAGAATCGAGGGGTGGAAAGAAGAAAAGAAGAGCAAAGAAAAGAGGAGTGCTAATTTTCTGGTCTGGTAGGGCCTTTGCTAGATAACTCAGCTCTTGCCACATACAGTTGGAAGGAATGAGTATCTCTCCAGCAGCCTGAGGCTGTACAGACGTAAGAGCAGCAGCTGGCAGAGGACATCAGGACACTGGAGAGAAAAGGGCTGAATCCACCGCATTTTCATGCCTGAGAGATGGAAACAATCAAAAGCATGACAAATGCTTAAAGATACAGGCCATACTCAGTGCTTTGTGTAAGGCATAGTGCTTTTTGAGTAGAGGAGGGAGGTAAAATACTTCTTTAAAACTTCTGGAGACACCTTTGCCTGGCAATCCTGACAGATCTCACATTATCTCTTTGCCTGGCTAAACTGTTTTTCAGGCAGGTAGAATAAGCAACAAAGCCATCACCTGCAGTAAGCCCTTAGCGTTATCTATCCTGGAACTCAGAGCAGGCAGATGGTAACTCACTCCTCACAACCTCTCGCTGTTTACTCTGCTGGGCTAGGTCCTGAGGACAGAAATTGGCAAGAAAAGTTAACTGTGGTTTTAGTCGTTTGTGTGTTCAAATTTTCCAGGATATTTTATGCAGTACATCCTGTCAAACACATTCAGTCACTTGTTTATAAAGAAAAAAAGCAAAACCCAAGAAATGGCATACACAACCCCAAAGCTGCAGATCCTGTGGCACACTCCAGTGACATTTATAAACCTCACCACCCTCTTTTTTCCATATGACATCTCTTCCAGTAGGAGAAGTTTACTCCACCTCTGCAGCTAGAAATTAGAAAGACAGGAAGCTTGATAACAAGCTCTCTAACCCTTTCCTTGATTACAGAGCACCATCTGATCAGGGCCAGGCAGGTCCTCCATGGACCACTCGCAAGTCCCTCAGCATAGCTGGTGGTGGGTGCAGAACCCATCCCAAGGTGGTTTTGGGGTAACAAGGTTGCATGGCAGTGCCTATATCACTGTCTCACTGTAAACAGTCCCCAGTGCCAGCTGAGGACTTCCAGGCAACCTGAAATCACAAGTCACAGCAAATAACAGGGATAACCCTGTTTTTATCATGTGCCATAGCCGCACCTGGTTAATTATCCGGCTTGCAGCCTTGAGGGTGGGGACACTTGTTTTGAACTGGCAGGGTGGAGCAGTCCCTGGGATGGCAGGGAAAGGCATCTCCTCCATGAGGGTGGCTGGGAGGCTATGGGGGAACATGTCCACACTCACTTTGCTGCCAGGCACTGGTGGAAAATGGCACCAGTGGTGCAATCTTCAGACAAGAGGGCAGAGTTGTTCCTGGGTGGACAAGCTGCAGTCCCAGTGCTGGAGAAGCCCTACCTGGACAGCAGCAGGGGCTGCTGAGGCTCTGCAAGCCTATGCAGAGGTGCCATCTCCACTCAACACACAGAGAAGATGTGTCTAGGGTTCCCCAGGCCCACAGCTCTGCACCAAAGTGCTCCAAGAGAAGGCTCCAGGCTCTGGAGAAAGCTCATGTAGATAGTGCATGCTACTTTGGAGAATTTTAGCTAACACCCGACCAGGGAGCTAGCGAATGAACAGACATGGCAGATTTTGTGTGTTCTTAGGACACCACTACATGTATAAAAAGACATTGAAAAAGAAATGTAAGGGACTTATATATTGTGCAGCTTTCCCTCTTCTCTGTAGGGTCCTGTTGTATCTGCCAGACATTTTGGAGTTGAAGAAGTGTATCAGATAAAAGACACCAGGGAAACAAGAAAGTCCAGGAAGCTCTGCAGCAATGTTGTTGCTGCTAACTTTTTTCCAGGCTGCATTTCTTCAGTGTCTAACAAGCATAAATAAATAAATACATAAATATACACAAATGTAGATTTTAAACTGTGTGGCAAGACAGCTGCTGTTCCTGTTATTTGCTATTCCCTTGCCACTTCATCTCAGTGCTCTGGAGTATTCAAAGCTTTGCTGAGCTAAGACTGCCTTTATGCCCTGCTGTGTAGATGCTGAGTCTGCCATACCAGTTGAGAGCAGTACTGCTTTTTCCCATTACAACCTCTGTGTTTCTTGGCAGTGGTTTCATACCTGCTGCTAAATGTGTGTGGGCAATGGGGAGACATCTCCTGACAGTCTGCCCATTTCAGCATGGCTTTGCACAGTGCACCTGGTCTGAGTGCCTGTGATGCTCTTGAAAGGCGGAATTCCAGCTGGACTCCCCTCCTGAAAGACTGATGAGCTTCCCAGTTGTTGCAGAACACAAGACACTCCTGTTTACTGCAAATCAACAGGACACAGCTGAGGATCATGACAAGACCCTCTTCCCTTCAGAAGGCTGTGCTGTTCTGGCTCTGCTGTAGATGAGGTTGCTTTGTTGCTGCAGGGCTTGGACCATGAACAGGTGATGTGGGCTCATACCTCTCATTGCCACATGGGATGCACTTCCACACCACCACTTCCCAAGGGTCAGTAGCTATTGTCTTCAGGGATTTTTTGTTGGAGGTCATTTTCAAGATGCCAGTGGGAACTATTGTCAGCTAGCAAGTCATATCTGGCCATGAGCTTTAAGGAACCCTCTGCAAAGAACACATAGCCAGGGCAGCCTAGGACAAAGGCAGGTATTTAGAGAGTAAACTGAGCTCCTGACATTTTAAGTCACACTAATTTAATATTTCTGTATGGGAAAGAAACAACAGAATAATCAAGATTTGAAAAATAAAGCCCCTTGTGGCACTGAAATGCTGTTTTGATCCTTTGGTGTGGGGACATCCTGATAATTAAATCCTTGGAAACATCCTGCAAAGCTTAGACAGGCTATATTGACATACCTTTTATTTATAAACTCAAAGAGTCTGCATGACATTATGAGGTTCATGAACAATGATATCATTCAGCTATTTCCTGACTCCCTTCTGCTGAAGACTGACCCAGCAAACAGTGACCAAGAAGGACAGCTGCGCTGAATCTTGTCCCGTGCCACCACAGTCCAGACTTGGCAGCAGGTGAGACCTATGATGGCTGGCAGAAGTTTTTTTTCTTGTTTCCAGAGAGCTTGGGTAAATTTAGGGTTTTTGCCATATACTTTCCACCCCTGTTCAAACATTGCCTAATCATGCTTTCAGCTGGCTTAAAAATAGCTTCCTGCATGAAAAATTCCCATCAGCAAGATTTTCCTTTATTTATCTTTCAGTTTTCTAGTATTCATTCCACTCCACTCTGACCTGCATTACTTATTCTCATTTTCTTTATACATCAAATCCCACAACATGAAATTAACTTTTTCTTTAAAAACAACCCTCTTCACCTCATACAAGCTCGGTCTGCCTTCTCTTCATCAGTTGTTTTCCTCAAACACAGCATTAAAGAAAGGCTGAAATCATGCCCTTTTGGCATGAATAATGCAACCAGAGAAAGGTTTTTCTTTCACCTGACTTTCCCCCAACACTCTTTCAAGTCAACCCCACTAACTTACATCAGTCCATGAGCTTCTAGCTAAGGAGCCCTCAAAGGATAAGGTCCTTAGACATATACAGGTATTCAAATGCTTTGGTACACTTGGATTCAGTCCATTTAAGGTTTATCTCATGGGTCTCAGTTTATCCATCTTCCATGGGATGGATAATGCAATGCTTTGGCAAAGAAGTGTAAATCCAGTTAAATACCTGAGGAGAGGAAACCAGCCTGGGAGTCTTGCTGGAGGCTGATAGAGCCTTGCAGAGGTGGTCAGTGAGGGACCTGTGGCTGGGGACTTGTTCTGACCAAGGGTCTTCTCCAGCCCATAGGGTTCAGGGGAACCAAAGTGAGACACATCTGTGCCCAAACCATCTAGTCTTGCTGCCTGGAAACAGCCAATGGTGTTGATAGCATCATGTGGAAGCCAGAAGGGAACAGCAGGGGGCAAGGAGATGGCAGGAAGGAGGAAAGAGTAATATTTTCAAAGTCTGGTCCACCACAGCCTGGTGCTGTACCCCAAAACCATGCTCCTAGAAGCAAACAAGCCTTATCAGAGAGTGAGCAAGTGCCCTACTTTAGCACCTTCCTTCTTTCACTCCAGTTAAACAGGGCTGAATACTTTCTGCCACCTCCACACAGTGTAGGGGTGACAAAGTCGTCCAGCAAGTCAATTCCCATTGTGTATCTGGAAACTCCACCTTTCTCCATGGAGATAATGCTTCCCAAAGACCTATTTCCTACTAAGGATTGGCTATTTGTCTGCAATGCTTTTGAAGCCTTTTGTGAGTCCTGTGAAGAGTTGCTCCACCAAGGTTATGTCATTATTCATGTGTTTTTGCTAATATTTTCCTGTTTTCTTGTGTTTCAGTTGCAGCTTGAGGACTTGATGCCCATTTTAATTGTAAGACAAGAGAATTCAGGTTTCTCAAATATAGAAGGAAGAAGTGCTTGTGGGTACCACTTGTACATAAGCATCCTATCTCACTCTGAGTCACAGCCTCTTGTTGTCAGTGACATCCCAAAAGGGAGATCATTGCCCTGGTTTGTCTACTTCAGCTCAATATGAAACCCTCCTGATTCTGTGAAGCTTTTCCCAGCCTCCTACTCTTGCCCCCTGCCCTGCATACACCTTCCCAGCCAGCAGCAGTCCCCAGTGCAAGAGTTCAGTGCAGCAGGGCCCCATGCCAAGTGCTTTGTATGTCCAGACATAGTCGTGAAACAAGCTGCTTGCTAAGGCAGCACAGAGTTTGCAATTGCTCCCAGCAAGGGCTGGGTGGTAAGGCTGATGCACCCCAGGAGCTCATATAGGAAGAGGCATGACCAGGGTGCTGGATGTGCATGTTAAGCACAGCAGCTTTTTCTGGGGTACCCATCTCACCTATCTCCCACTGGGAAGCTTGTGAGATGTGCCATGGCTCTTCTCTGCCTGATCCTTTGGTGTCCTCAAGAGGGCTTGCTGCATTACTAATATAGGTGCTATTATAGTGGCCTCAGCACTGAGGGGTCCCCGAGACTGGAGCATCAGTCAACACGTCACTCCTGCATATTTGCTGTTCCCAGAACCTGGCTTTCAGGGGCCCATCCTTGGAAATGAAGGTCTTACCATAGCCACTGTAATCTGCCCTCCAGATGTTACTGCTGCCACACAGATCCACACCACGCCATCCTCCCCATGCAGTCTGCAGCAACAGAGAATGGGATGAAGTAGCTTCACACATTTTTCTTCCTTCATCTATTTTTCTTGCCACTGCTTCCACACTCTAGATTGGAATAAGGCCTGAATAATTTCCAGCTCCTGGTGCACATCACCCTGCATTCACTGCAGAGATGACACATCTGGAAGGGAGGAGGAGCTCTTACATTGCTTGCCATGTTTAGTGTTCACTGTGAAAACTCTCTTCCTGAAGACCCCATTTATAAAGAAGTGGGTTAGGTTGCCAGTTAATCAGGCTCAGCCAGAGCTAGCAGCAGACCATGAGGTCTGGATGGCATTCTGGTTTTTCACTGCTGTTGCTGCTTAGGTTGTTACTTGGGTTTTGGTTAGTTTGTTGTGGTTGGTTGTTTTTTCCTTGTGCTATTGCTGATGTGACAGGACAGCCCTTGACCCTTTTTTGAACCATGTGGAACACTGGGATGCTGCTCAGCCTTTAAACTGGGAAAGAGTGGGGGGCTGGACTGTCACACTGCTAGCAGTTTCCTGCAGTGCCCATCCCAGTAACTCAGTAACCAGAATACAACTGAAAGTCATCTTTAATGCTAAAGTTCATGCTTATGTCTGTAGATCTGGTCCTACCTAGCCCTGTCGCTCCTCCCTGCTACAGTCTGTGGTGCTGACTTGCTGTCTTGTACTACAGAGCCTGTTTGTGAGGGTTTTGTATTTCCTGTGCCCACTCACAACTGAAAACACTGTAGTGAGTGCTCTCCCTCCTTTTAAACTGGTGTAATCAAACCCATCTTTGCAGAGGAAATCCACTGCCTCTCCATTTGTTTTCCCATTGTGCTGGGGCCTATTTAAACCACCTAAAACTATCAAAGATGCAGTATCTTCACCTTCTCTAGAGCTACATCAGCAATTATTGATAAAGAGGCTCTCTTATAGCCCTTACCTACTTTGTAAAAAAACCCCCCAAACCAACTCTGAAGATTGGCACATGCCATTTCGGCTACGCAATGGGGTCACAACGATTTCAAATGTCCTAAGTGTGTGTTATGAAACAGATACCAACAGCTGATAACAGCCCAGCGCATTGCAAAAATTCCTGAGCTGCTGCCACCCCCTGGTGTCACTGCGTCACTTTGGCAATGTCTAAATGCTCCCCCACAAATGCCTAATTCCACTTTTAATTCACCTAAAATCCAAAGAAGAGGTTGAGGAGTTCCTTTTCTCACTGTGTGCCAGTAAGTCCAATTAGCACAGAACAAGGAATGGCAGAGGAAGACAGAAAGCCTCTTCTGTATTGTTCAACAGCAACTCCTTCTTCAAAGACATAGGGACCAGAATTGGTGGATAAATTTTCAGGCTTGTGCTCTGGCCTGTTTCTTGACTTCCAGTCTTAATTACTAACTGGAAAGTACATCCACAACTGAATTTTCTCTGTAGGCATTTCTGATACTATCTACATAAGGAGAGGAGGGTTGGTGTTATGGAGAGCATGGACTCGATGGCTGCACTTGGCCCTAGCCAACTCCCACTAAAATGACAGGTGTCCTCTGCTGCCTCTCATGGAAGGGTTATAATTAAATGACTGTCTATTCCTGGCACAGGGAGGGGCAGAGGCTGCCGTGAACCTGTCTAGATCCCAAGAAGCCCTGTGGCCAAACTGCAGCTGCTGTGCACCCAATGCCCTGGCACCTTCCAGCTCTCACAAAGAAGAGTTGAGAGGAGCTTCCTCACAGGTGTTAGAGCCACGATTTCTCCTGGTCTGGGTGACCACGAAGGGGGGCTGCTGCAGCCAGGTGTGTGAGAAATGGACAACTGGCTGAAACGGTGTGCTTTGCCATGCAGGACAGTGGGGTTCCCGAGGCTGTGAAGGAAGCAAGGTAAGACAGATCACGAGATTCATCACACAGCAGACCATCTCTGCAAACCTCCACAAGCATGCCAATGGGACAGAAACACTCAGGGATGCTCTTCTACCTGCAACTGACACCACTGAGAGGAGAAAGATCTCTCCTCCCTTTAGACAGACACTGAGTGAAGAACAGGGGGAGAGACCGCCTGACTGCCATGGGAGGTGGGACTCAGGCCACTCTCTTGCAGCCACCTGCTGCTTGTAGGGGCACACCTTCCTGCAGTAATGTGAAGAAACAGCCAGCTTTATAGAAACACAACACAGGTTTCTGTTTTAATGAGAAAATAATTATATACTTGCATTGTAGGCCTCACAGTCACTATAAAACAGAAGCAGGGTAACATTTAAGTGGTTAACATACAGAAAGCCAGGTATTGTTGAAACTGGTTGATAAGTCATGACAAGGATGCTGCCTTTTGATTGCCAAACATGTCAATGCTGCTCTATTTTCCTTCAGATGTCAGTACAGAGCAAGATGAAGCCCAAATTGGCAGCTTTAAAAACGAATCGTTCAGAAAACCTGCAGTGTAACTCCAAACTGATTATAATCACAAATGCTAATGCTTAACTATTTCTCAATACACAGCTTCATTAAAACCAGTCTTTGCCACGGGAAAGGATCTGAGCATTTCTTTTGTGGAGACAAAGTTAACTCTGCAATAGTGCTCTTTTTGTTGCATTTGATATAGTCATATATAGATAGATATGTATTACTGGCGTATACTTATAAACACCTAAGCTTGGTAGCATGCAAATGAAATAACAGAGGCAAGGAATTTCATCTCACTCTTGTTACCACAGCACTGAATGTGCTGCTGACTATGAGCATCCATAATTTCTGGAAGAGAAAAACTGCTGGGTAGAAAGTCTGTCTGTCCTGGACTGATACATGCAAATACTTCTGTTGCAGGGGCTGCAAGCAAATGCTTCTATCATAGAGGACTCCTGCCTGGCTGGCATCTCCTTGCCACCACATCCCCTTTCTAGAGAAACAATTTAATTTTCACTTCAGGCCAAATGTAGTGGTACAAATGGAGTGGGGGGATGTGGCAAAGCATGAAAATGTGCCTGATGATGGGTGATCAATGTCACTGGCTTCCAGTGAGACAGCAGGAGGGAAAAACAGGCCTACAGGCTAAAGAAAATAAAAAGGCGAGTTCCTAGGAAGGCAGTCCAGGGCTGGCCCAGCTTTCAGGAGTCAAATGTTGGGGGAAACTCTGAAGAGTGCCATTTAATGCAAGACCACCTCACCACCTGTACAGAGACCTTATCCTCTTCTTGGGAAACTCCTTTTTCCCAGTCTCTCTTAAGTTCTCCCCAAAGGTGGAGGGAGCCAGGAATCTCCTTGATACAGATGTGCAGAGCTCACAGATGCAGCTACATGACGTATGGTCTCACTCGTGCTGCCCTGGTGCCACTGCTTTTCCTACAGCTGCACTGTTAACGCCCCGCCTGCAGATACAAATCACAGTGTTGATTGCCATGTCTGAACAACAGGTCTACTTCATTAGGTATGTGATTCCTTCATAGGCATGGTGCCTCCCCATGGTGCCTACTTGAGATAAGCTTGCTGCCCTCATCATAGTAAACTCCGTTCAGCAGGGTTTTCTTCTGTTCAATAGCACTTACGGAGACAATCGACAGAACTGAGTACATGGGGATATACAACTGTATTTGCTACAATTCCCTGAAAATAAGCCTCAAAATTGTATGTGTTCATGGTCAGAAATCACGTGCTGGCGAAACTGAAGGGGTGGTGAATAATTTGGCTGCAAGCTCTGTGTTTAAGAAAAGCACCAAAAGTATGTTCACAGTATCGGTACTCATTTTAAATGAGCTCACTGTTTCAGGATAAAACAGCACAGCAGGTCATGAAACCAAGGAAAGGCTTAGGGAGGACACAGTATCCTGGCTGATGATTTCTTAAAAAGATGTCAAAATAATAACTGACTGTAAAAAAGACAGAGTATTTCATATAGAAAAAAACCTCAGTGTCTTTTTTCCCATCCCCTCCCAAACTTACTGGTTTCTAGTCCAGAAATTATGGTTCCCAGTTGTAAAATATTCCTATTGTATTGCTTGGTGATAAGAAAGAGTAAACCCGCAGCCTCTATACTACATACAAATACAAAGCACAAGAATAAATACCACATTTCTTTTCCTAATCGTCAGCTTACAAAACTGGTCAATACTTTGCAATTGTGACTCATGCAAATACCATGTTGGGTCAAATTTTAATATCACAAATACTGCATTAACTCAGTGCCTTATTTTTATATCCCCTTTCGGAAAAAAAAAAAAAATTCGCACTCACCCCCTATAGCTGGTAAAACAGCTTTGGAAAAATAATCAGCACACACACTGCCATACGCTTCCTGGTATGCCAGCCTCACGCACACACCCGCACACACGTGCACACACACACACATGCATGCCCACACACACAGAACCACACTAATCCTTCACTGCTGATCCCAAGCCTAAGCAATAACTAACAGCTCTACGGTTTGTTGTAGCACTGAAAACACCTGCTGAACGGCAAAAATAATGTTTTCTTCCCTTGTCTGCTCTTCCTTGCTCATTCCTTCCAACTCATCATGCCCTTTAGCTCTTTTGTTGCCTGGAAATGTGAAGACTTTCACAAAGCACTCTACTTCAAAGGCTTTTTACGTTGTATAAATATAGTTGAAGACATAACTATCTTTTTTCTTTATTTCACACCTCTTTCTAGGCCAGAGTCTGGCTTAGTTCAATTATTGCCTCATTTAAAAACTAAATGTCCTTTATTTGTATCCCTTTCCCACTACCTTTCTACTTCAAATTATCCATCTTCAAAGATTTTACACATATGCCATTCTTTTCCCTCCCCACCATCAAAAAATAGTTGTCATCCGCTAAATACAGATTTTCTACTTAGAAACTTTGTTGTGTAAATATGCTCTGAGAACCTGGACTTCAGGTGATATTGCAAGCATATAGGATCCTAAAGCTAAGGTAATCCATTTGGCTTAGCTCTCATCCCCATCTATTCCACTCCTAAATTGTGATTGCTTGTGTTTGCAACACAAGGACTGTTGGACTGAGTCTGCTGGATTGTACATTTGCAATAACTGCCGCCCTGTTTGTTGGGTTTTTCTCCTTTTAAACAGATAAATTACTAGAAAGGGGAGCAGAACACACTCCCCCCAAAACAACCAGTCCAANGCAGCCTGTCCGGTCCACAGGGACAAACACCCCCTTGTGCCCACCCCCTGAGCGCTCCCACCCCCCTGCACCCTCTCCACTGCATTATTTCAGAGGGGAGATGGAGGGAAGAAGAAGGGGCTATTTTCTAGGTGTATTTTTCCTGTAGTTTTAGGATTGCCAGGAGCTGGATCATTTCTGTGTCTATGTGCATTGAGTTTGTTGTGTATTTAATAAATATTGGACTAAAATGCTGCTGCTTTCACGGTGGTTTTTTGTGTTTAGTTTTCTGTTGTTGGTGGTGTTTTTTTTCCTTTCTTCCTTTCTCTTTTTTTGGTTCCGGCACGCCTGGTTGCTGTCTTCACACTGCAGTGTGGTTACTCATCCTCCTGTCGGTTGGCATAAATGCCAGCTTCCCAGCGCAACGCCAGAGCGCTCTTCCTNTTTTTTCTTTATTTCACACCTCTTTCTAGGCCAGAGTCTGGCTTAGTTCAATTATTGCCTCATTTAAAAACTAAATGTCCTTTATTTGTATCCCTTTCCCACTACCTTTCTACTTCAAATTATCCATCTTCAAAGATTTTACACATATGCCATTCTTTTCCCTCCCCACCATCAAAAAATAGTTGTCATCCGCTAAATACAGATTTTCTACTTAGAAACTTTGTTGTGTAAATATGCTCTGAGAACCTGGACTTCAGGTGATATTGCAAGCATATAGGATCCTAAAGCTAAGGTAATCCATTTGGCTTAGCTCTCATCCCCATCTATTCCACTCCTAAATTGTGATTGCTTGTGTTTGCAACACAAGGACTGTTGGACTGAGTCTGCTGGATTGTACATTTGCAATAACTGCCGCCCTGTTTGTTGGGTTTTTCTCCTTTTAAACAGATAAATTACTAGAAAGGGGAGCAGAACACACTCCCCCCAAAACAACCAGTCCAATCCCAAACCCAACCCTTCAGTCTCCTCAAAGAAATAGAACAGAGGGCAGTATCTTTGTGTTCTGTGGCTGGATAAGAGTATGCCGAATTAACGCCGACGGTCTTGGTGCAGCGGCTGTGGGAGGCAAACTGCAGGAGGTTCTAACAGGAGCTGCTGGGTGGACAGTGATCCTGGGGCAAGGCAGGGCTGTCAATTCAGTCAGCAGGAAGCAAAAGTGTGAGCCCTGGCCACAGACTTGTCCATGACAACTGCCTGCCATATGCCTGCAGCCTGTCCGGTCCACAGGGACAAACACCCCCTTGTGCCCACCCCCTGAGCGCTCCCACCCCCCTGCACCCTCTCCACTGCATTATTTCAGAGGGGAGATGGAGGGAAGAAGAAGGGGCTATTTTCTAGGTGTATTTTTCCTGTAGTTTTAGGATTGCCAGGAGCTGGATCATTTCTGTGTCTATGTGCATTGAGTTTGTTGTGTATTTAATAAATATTGGACTAAAATGCTGCTGCTTTCACGGTGGTTTTTTGTGTTTAGTTTTCTGTTGTTGGTGGTGTTTTTTTTCCTTTCTTCCTTTCTCTTTTTTTGGTTCCGGCACGCCTGGTTGCTGTCTTCACACTGCAGTGTGGTTACTCATCCTCCTGTCGGTTGGCATAAATGCCAGCTTCCCAGCGCAACGCCAGAGCGCTCTTCCTGCGGTTCACCCTGGTCGCCTCAAGGACCTGGTTAGTAGAGAAAAGGAAAGCACAGGATGTCACTCAGATGCCCACAGCCCCCATGTCAAGGTGTCCCACACTGTGCACCCAGGTAGGCAGGGACTAGCCAGGCCAGCCCTTCTCACCGGGCTCCCAGTGCCGCACCCTGTGCAAAACGGGAAGACTCATGCGATGAAGCACTTGCTGATGTGAAAGTGGGGGAATGGCACACAAGAGCAAAGCCACACCACAGGAGGACAGAAGTAATAGGAGTTGTCTGATAGCATCCAACTCCTTTCAGGTGAGCACCAGCTGCCCTTTACCAGGCCAGCTGCACACCTTCAGTACCAGGAGCCAGAAACCACACAGCAGCTTTGTCCAGAGGCTGTTCTGGAGCTCCACATGAAGCCCGGAAAGCAGCCAGCTGCCTATGCTGGCACATCACCCTCTCAGACAGAACTAGGCAGCACCCACCCCACCACCCTCCTGCCCCTGCATCTTTTTCTCATGGTCTCTGTCTTGCAGCTATGGTAATGGAAAAGACTGTGCACTGTGATTAAAGTGCTCTTAGAGTGAAAAATCACTCCGTGCACATGGGAAAGGAGATTTACACATGCAAGACTTACAAAGCCTCGTACAAGATGGGCCTCAGTACATTTATATGTATTTCATATACACACAGTCACACACACACACACACACATTGTGCATGCATTGTACATATGCAAACGCATGCGCACACACAAACAATTAACTAAAAAAGTAAGAAACAATTTTAGTATCTGTTTTAAGAAAGTCAAAAAGACAACTAGATGACACCAAAAGGCATTATTGTGTGGCATTATGTGTGGCTGATGCACTCGTCAGCAAATAATGCATGGCTCTGGGTGTTTTCCATGCAGCAGAGTGAGATATAAAGGGGTCTGGAGCCTTCATACAGAAGCACATGGCAATGTTATTTTCTCACCAATACTGAGTAACAGCTCCATGATCAAACTGCAAAGGTGACCATGTTCACTGTCCTCAGTGTGTTTTAAACCAGCCCACCCAAAGAAGCAAATTTTTGAAATTTTTAAAGTCAGTTAAAAAAAAAAAAAGGTAAAATATTCCCACAATAAATACATGATTCTTCACTGAAACAACCCCATCCATCCCCAGTCCCTAGTGCTTCCTGCAAGCTGTTCTGCACGCTCCTTGACTGCAGAGGAGTAGCAGATCTTTTGAGATAGGATGATGCTATTTTATTCTTCTGTGTAGAAAGTCGGATGCAGTGAGGACTTAAGCCTTGACTGGAATAAAAACAAATAATTTAAGACTAAAGACACTCTTCTTTCAGGTGTGACAAGCTGTGGTTGGAAAAGTATAGAGGCACTAGGCTCTATACAGGCAGTATCAGAACATCAGGTCTGAACTGCCAGCTGAAATTAAAGGCCATCATAACTTCACTTACAAGAACAAGAATGCACTACTCCATTTAAACCAAGTCTGAGACCTCCTTTCAGGAGCTGAAGATAAGGTGGGGTTTTGCCAGTGTTCGTATTTCTTTGCCTTCCTCGTTTCTTTTGATTATGAACAAGCCAAAGAACTAAAGGCAAATCTGGCCAACAGAGACAAATTTTAACTAAAGCTCCATCGTAAGCACTAACTGGGGCTACCAAGCTAATTCAGGTCCACTAAAGGTATTTTTCTCTCAAATTTTGCCCAAAATCATGCTTCCTCTTTCTGGAGGGCAAACATCAGAACGGGGAACGAGGGCTGAGTAGTTTCTGTTTTACCCAGTAGAAGACAAATGTAAACATAAACATACCAATTTATATAGTAAAAAAAATCAAAATCAGGAAAAAAAGTCTGTCTGAGACATCAGCCTGTAAGCTGCATACTGGAGTTACTCCTACTGAAAGGGATAAGGATGTGCAGTTTAAACTACATGCTGTACCTTCAAGGATGTCTGGCTGCAGTTTATGTGTACTCCCTAACTTGTCTGAAGTCTGTTCTGTGTCACCACTTGCCCTCCCTATACCTCGTGGNTGTATAAAGACACAAATTTGTCTTTGTGCAGTTTTCTATGCCTTTTGGGGCGCGGATTCTAGGCATCATACATGTCTGGGATTCTGACCCCCTGGACTGAAAAAAGACAAACCAAACTGAACAATGGAGAAGTAAAACTGGGAGTGGGTGTCAGTTCATCATTCAGCATAGATTTCAAACTAAAACTGCCACTATATACTTTAATGAGTTCTGGTGAACTTGGCCTGTAAAAATAAACCAGCTAAAAACGATACGGATTTTACAGAATTTACAACAATTTCTAGTCCGTGGCTTCTTTGTTGAAAATTACAATGTTGTGAAGGTCTCTAGTGATGGCTTGCAACAGGCAGGACCACTGAATGTGGACTTAGCCTTTGCAGGAAAACAAGTAGAGATGTCTGGCTCAGTATTAAAACAACAGCCTTCTAAATGGTAGAGTATATAAATTAAAGATCCTTTTGAATAGTTACTCCAAAATTATTCTTCTAATCTACTGAAAGGAGCGTTTGACCTAAAACAACCCTTCTTTTTACAAAGCTATGTCAGTTTTTAAATCCCCCAGAGGAAACAGTGGCATAATTATACCATGCAACTGAAATGACTGAGTGGGGAATTGGGACTCCTCAATGAAGCATTGAATTCATGACCCAGGAAGCTGCTTGCTTAAAAATAGCAAGTGATCTTCATTTTTAAGTTTTTTTGGCAAGTATCAGGGCTGACTCTAGACCCATCATGAGTGCAGCATCCAGAAGCTTTCCACAGCAGGTCAAAGGAAGGGAAGTCTTTTGCTTTTACTGTTGCGACTGTTTTGGGGGTCTGCAACACACTGTATTTTGGCCATGTTACAAAATGCTATCTTAATGCCTCATAAGTGCCCTCCTTAACGATGCCCAAATGAGCTCAGTGGGTTCAGGCAGAGCAACCCAGGCAGGGCCAGGCTTGGGTGCTTGGGCTGTCCCCAGGACAGACAGGGTTTGTCACTGCAGTGGGCATATACTGAAAATCTGAAAGATTTATCCCAACTGCTGAAGTAGTGGTGTTTTCTGAGTAGTCAGAAAACTGACTGCTATATAGCAGAGGCTAATTTTTATTGAACAGTAGAAGCAAAACTGATGTGGAAGCAAAACAATTTCTCTGGAGCTTAATATTTTACTGATTCTTCTCATTTGGACCTGGAAAAAACCCAAACAAAAAACAACCAACCAAACAAAAAAGCCCAACCCCAAACCAACCAAAAACCCCCAGAAAACACAAGGGTCTGAATGTCTGAAATCTATGAGTACCATGCAGTAAAGTTGCTGCAGAACACACATCCATGGAGCACACTGTGCACAAAGACACAGAAGCACAAAAGCAAGGAACAGGCTGCTTGCCCCTGCAGATATGAGCATTTCTGCTCAGGAATGATAAACTAAATGCTTTAAATAAAACTGGAACTACTGAGAGAACATCTACTTCGCCAGTATGAAGAGATTTTCTTTACTGTACCTTCTTAATCTATTCACTGAATACAACAGGAGCTGGGTATCTGAGATTAAAATGTGTTTACTTGAAACAAGACAGTATTAAATTGTTGCTGGCCAGTATTTAAACATAAACTGTGTGCCCTGTGACATCAAATCTAGCATGTTGGTTTCCTATTTTGTAACATAAAAATTTTCAGCAGTAGCCCTTAATGTTGCATAAATGTCACCTTACTGCAGTTATCTCCTACAGCATGATTGGTACTTAGGAAGCTCAAGATAATGTATATAATTTGAATATATGTAGAGCTGTAAGGCCAAAGGCAGAAGATTTCAAGGATAAAAACACCCCATATGTGGGCACACACATAAGTCTCTTTAGAGTAGCAGATGGATGTGCTTTCAATACAGGCTCCAGGGGTTTGGGGGGTGATGCCACCACATCATCCTGATGAAGCAGGGTGTAGTTTTGCTGCATGCAGGTTAACTTCAGGAGTTACTGTACCTTGCTGGGGGCTTGTTTGCTGCTTCCTGGAGTGGAGCTGTCATGTCAGGCTGACTGTACAGAAGGTGCTGCTCCCATCTCGTGCAAGCACAGCTGGGACAGCTCCAGTACTGACAACAATGACTAAAATTCAGCCACCTGCCTGCACCAGAGTGGATTATGGAAAGCTCTGGTGAACAGGAGACACGGCCCAGCTGTGAGGTCAGTAGAGGGTAGGGGCGTATTGTGCCTTGAGTCATGCTGTTCCTTCTGAAACAACTGCCTGCCTTCAGCTAAAGTTTTCCAGTAAGAACCACATGGTCTCTTCAGTCTAAAGCTGGATGCTGGGGATTAGCCAGAAGACATACTTTCACAGAATTGCTGTGTCCTACAGCCTTTTTTTATTTCTAACACCTTTTCCATTCACACACATTCATTTCCAGCTCCTTACTCCTTGTGTCCTTACAATTATTCAAGGTGGACACACAACTTTTCCCAGAAGAAGGCCACGGGCTGGGTATGTTAAGTCTATTCCTTAGCTTCTGCCTTTCACACATCATCAAACACTGTGATCACTACCTGCCGTTCATAAATCTTGACTTAGATTATTTACAGATATTACAGAAAAGAAACCAAATCTGTGTTTAAAACCATCTGAAAGCACACTACTCTTATGCTGATTAACTCTCTATAAATACTCTACGCAAAGATCAATCACTGGCTTGTACCAGTGAGATAAAACCTACACCAAATTACTTAACGGACAGGAAAGACTTGACTTTGCTTTACTCTCCAGGACAGAAAACATTAATGTACTTGTCTTGAGGTAGCTGATGTGGGCAAATATGTTATGGAATAGGAAAACAGTGGAAGGTTCATGTTTATAAAAAAGTGCTGATGTTGGATAGATCAATGTCAGTCATTACCACAATCTGCACAGAAAACTACAGGCAGTTGAAATATCCACATTTCTGAGCACCTCGTTCTTAACGAATATTGCAAAAGTCTAGTTAGTATCAACTACCTGCTCTTAAAATTATGGCCTCTGGCAAAGTTCAGCTTTGTAGGGATAAGGACTGTGTAAGTTCTGCTTTGCTAAAATACCACATGTCACTTTAACTACCCTTTCCTTGGCAGGTTTGGGTTTCTTCTATCCTGAGGCCAACACTGATTGTGGGACTGTGGTCAGTCATCACATCACAACAGAGAGGGACAAGGACAGGTTCACAAAATGCAACAGACTGCAACAACTGCACTTGATCTGACTCTTCTTACACAGATGAAAGGTTGGTGTGCAGATTCTTTACAAAATACTAAAGATTTCTACAGTCTTAAATACCTTGTAATCAGAGATGAAAGAAAGCCCCACTTTCATGCAGCATCTGGGGGTGCTTGGATCCCAAGTTTAGCTTTGCCAGCTAAACAGTAAGAGAGATTAAGGAGAAGTTCTCATTTCTCACCTCAGGAATGTTCAAGTCCTGGGCAACAGCTCCCATCCCTTTAATTACAACCCCTTCTGTGCCAGAAATTGTAACCAGAATCCAAGTGTTAGAAAACCAGACACACAAATATTTATGGATGAGAGATATGAGGGAATATCACACACACACACACACACACATATTGGCATACCAATTTTGATATGAAATGGCACTGGCACACAGTATCAAAACACCAAATGCAGCAACATGCACTTGGAATTACCATGCAAGAGGAAGCAAAAAATAAATAAGCAGTTGAAAAGTACCTCAGAAGTAACCTTGCTAGACAGTAATTTACAGGTGTACTGGTAGAAAGGCAAAAGACCAGCATTAGTACATTGAACAAGCATGTTATAACTAGGAAACAAGAACAAATAAACGACATTGCAAGAACTGGCACATTGCATAGTATAAGATTTCAAGCAACTTGGGTGTCACAAAAAGAAAAAGAACGATAATTGGTGTTATTTTAATGATGTTGCTTGGCCAGTCTCAGTCTTGTTTACCATCAGTGCTTGAGCCACTTTCTTGCTGCTGCTTTTCTCTTTTACTCATCTGTTGAAACCTGTACTGTGACACATCGTCTGGAAGAAACTGCCCCCTTTCCTGAGCAGTGAAGTTCTTCCAAGAACCGATGCGCTTGATTTGCCCTCTGTTTCTGAAAGGCAAAACCCACAAGTCCTGGCCAGAGGCCATGCTGTAGCCACTGAAGCCAGACATAAAACAGAAGGTGGTAATGCCTGAAGGAGAGACAGAATAGACATCCTACTGAAACCACCCTCCTGTCTTTTGGTGTGTCTTGTGTAGAGAGAAAGTAAATCTCTATACCTCAGTACTGCTGGTGTGCTCAGTACATGTGAGAGAGCTTCCATGGACATCAAACCTCTTCACAATGCCATTCAGAAGACCATGGCTGCTGTGCCATGGCACCCTGACTGCTCACAGCACTCGAGAAAGTCTCTGATTCCCCTCACTCACAAAGAACAATGCTGAGCCATGTTTAGCTCTCTGGATGTAATGCTGCAAGTGGCAGCTGCCTTTGTCAGTTATGCTCCTTCCCCCACTATATTTCATGCATTTTTAAAAACAGTCCAGTGATTTCTCTTTTTGTTTCTGTAGTTACAGAAATCCTTTTTCCTGAGAACTCTGGTAAAATGTTCTCTGCTGACAAATCAAAGCTATTTGTTGTTTAAACAATAATTGTTTAGCCTGGCATGCAAAATATTATCTCAAATTGACAGTGGTACAAGTGCAGCACTTCTTATTTAAATTATCTTTGCCCTGTCAATGGTGGAAGTTGTTTACCAAAGGAGAGTGGAAAAAGGCAGGGAAATAAAACAAAACACTCCTGCTGGTCCGAGGAAGTTCTCCCTGGCTGCTACAGGACACAGACCTCTAATAGGATTTTGGGTCGGCAGCAGCAAGAATGTAAACCTTGTTTGGTTTTATGCAGTGGGATTACAGAAGAGGAGAGTGACAAAAAGTCTAAACACTGTGGGACTTCAGTGTGTACTGGGGCTTTGTAAATTCACTTGACAGTTCATCCCCCAAAAGGATCTATCCCACAGGGCTTTCTGACTGGCACCAGTGCTATGGCAGCACATCTTTGGGCAGTCAGGGCCTGGGCAGCTTTAGCAGCAGTGGTCAGCTGAGCTGGCACCCAGAGCACACCTCTTTGGTCAGACACTGCCCAGACTAGCACCCTAGTCAGGACATCAGGGCTCACTTCAAACTGTAGAGGAGACCAGGCAACTGTGGCCAGCCTGCTTGCTAAGGGGCACACGTGCAACTCTACAAGCATCTGAGGAACAGCACTTGGGTAAATGAGCAGAAGGAGTTAACTATATTGACATATTGCAATATCTTTTGGGTGCTACAACATGCATGACAAATTGTATGTGACCATCACAGCTGTGGGAGTTGATTTCAGCAACCAGCTACCACTTCATGGGCTGGGCAAGTCACCTTGGCTCTTCACAGGGATGGAGGAAGAGTGCAAGATGAGTGAGAGCTGAGTGTCACCCCTTTAAGCAGAGCACCTTCTCACCTGAAATTACCAGCCACCAGACTGACATTTGGTGTGGGACTCCCAAGGATCAGTTCCTAGTGTGGATGGTGGGAGTTTTATGCTTATCTTTTTTTAATGTTCCTCACAGCTTCTGCTAAGAGAGTTGTGACATGTGCCCTGAAAGCTTCTGAGGACCCTTCATGGAGAGATCCTTTGGGGAGATGCCATAAAACAGCACCCACTGAGGCAGGAGGAGCCACCTCATTTTACTGGGTGCTTTGGAGAGGGAATGGAAAACAGCAAGTGGCTCCTTCCTAAGATGTGGCCTCAAGCATGCCAGAACATGGCATGCTTCTGTGCAAAAGCTGGATTCATTCCTATGTGACTTCAGGAGCCTGATGAACAATGGAATCTTTTTTTTCAATGGCCTAGTAGAAAAAAGGGATCAGAAAATTTCAGATGTGCACCGGAAATGAATCTGTTTCCATTTTAGTTAGCCAAAAGTGCAACAGGATCATTTCCCAGTGCATTCCTTCTGATTTTAAGTAGCTTACATTACTACGCAATATTCACCAGTAATGATTAAAAGCTGCCAGACTAGTGCAGTATTCATGTTACAAACCTTCACTTCTATACTCCTCAAAGAGACCCTGCCCTTAATGAACATTACTAGAGAGCAGTTTGCTGGAGCATGAGCTCCTTGGCACTAAGGTCATTGTTCTGACATCTCTGGGAAATGCCTGGAGGACTGTGGCTGCTTCACCAAACATGGTGTCTATTAAAGAAGTTCTATATTGCATTTGTATCTCACTACCTTCTGCACTCACTGCCCACGGTAACAGTGAGTCTGAATAGGACAGCTCATGCTCTGCTGGGAAACAGGCTGTATAATAACAGTTGCACCTGACTTTTGATACTTCCAGCTACAAAATTCACATCTCTTTTTATTAGTGCTTCTAATAAAGAACACCTTAATTGGGTTAAACTCTACTATGGTTCCCATGGAAGAAAAACAAGTCCAGCAGGAAACAGCAAGCTGGCTGTTGAAGGATCCAAGTTTATTTCTGAGATATTTCCAGTCCAGTTCCACAAGGAGTGGTTTCTGGGAAAATTATCAACTTACAGTGAGTCCTGAGCACACTGGGATGGGACTTTGTCATCTACAAACAAAAGTCTGAATACATGCTTGATCCAAAAAGCTCAGAGTCACTAAAATAAACCACTGGAGAGTCTTGGTGATATGTGAATTTACAGAATCTGCCAGTTGCAGTGCAGCTATCCACTGTTCTTATTTATTAGTTAATTTAATCAACAGAAATGAAATTTAATATGAGTTGCCTTTAGTATTTGCAGTGACACTCTCTTCCTCTCTACTGGTCTGCATTCTTCCATTTCAAACACCTGGCTCTTACAACATGTTAAACTCCTTACACACTTGGAAGTGTGTTCTGAGAGGATTCTGGTTAATTTTTTTTGTTATCTGTTGGTTCTCACAAGCCATGATCTGTATCACAGAGCAAACAAGAAGGAAAACTGCACTTACACTGCTGTCGTCCATCCTTTCTCGTCTCTTAGTTTTGTGTGTTTCATAATCCTCCATGAGGGTCTGCATCAGGTTCTTGGGCCGCTGGGTTCCTGCAGACTCCTCGGGTGGAGAGTCTGACTGTGAGACAGGGCCTTCTGTGGTGGGGGATGGAGGAGGCTTGATCTTCTCTATCTTCCCTGCAATGATATGAAAAAGAATGATCCATTCTAAACTGAGGACTCACAAGTTGTTTACCAAAGATGACAGCTGGAGAAGCATTTTCAGAATGGTTGGAATGAAGAAACAGTTTGGAACGAAATCTATGAAACAATCTGATACATCAGGATGGTCACAGAGTTTAAAAACACTATCCCTCTTCCTGTAATCCACTACATCAGAAGACTACAAAATATTTTTACGAAACCTAGAAGAGTCACCAAATAACACCATGCAAGTTTTACTCATTGCTATTGTTTACAATAGTATCTGCTTGAACTATCCCTGTTCCCTCCTACAGGATACATTTCAGTGATTTGGAAATGTTTTTAAGATTCTGGAAGACTACAAGATGTGTTTTTTTCTGGCTCAGACAATATAGAACATAGGGACCATGCACAGGACATACAAAGATGGCATCTTAGTAAGCACTGCTGGCTTTCTCTCTTTCCAGTGCTTTGTATCTGCTTTGTAAGCAAGAAAGGCTTTGGATTGATCCCTGGTGCTGCTTTTCCCTGCTGCATTTTCCTGCAGGTCACACAGGGTGCTCCTGGAGGGAGACTTGTGGCAGAACAGGATCAGGTCTCTGTCCTACAAGCTCTTCATTCAAAGAGGGCCCTTCAGTCTTCTGGTTGAAAGAAGTCAGAGAGAAGTCAGGTTTCTCTCTGACTGAGCCTATTTCACCCCATGGAAGCCTGTTTTAGGCACACTGACCCCAGAGGAGGGCAAAAGGCACATCAGAAAAAGGAAACCACTGCTATGAGCTTCAGGAGAGCTCAGGGGTTGGACAAACCATGCTTCTTTGGATAGAACTGCCTCTCTTTCTGATCCCCAAGCACTGATCTGGGGTGAGCCACCCACTTTGTCCTGGTGGGAAGAATGAGGGTGAGAGAGGAAGAGGTTCTCAGCTATGACAGGAGAAAGCAATACTGAACGAAAATCAGATTTCCTTTTCCATAGGAACACCATCAGCTCTGAAATAAGACATTTCAGTGGACAAGGCGGGGGGGGAGGCGGGGAAGAGAGAGAAATACTGACTGCAAACCTCCTAAAAATAAGTGAAGTAATCAGAAGGATCATGCAGATTTTCATCAAACTCTTTACTTAGACAAATAAAAACCCTAGCTGCTCTTTCAAAAAGCATCATGACAGTGGTCACCACTAGAGAGCAGCCTTGAAACCTCCTGTAAAAGTCAAAAGGATTTATTCTTGAAGGAAGAAGTGAAATCTGAGTCGATACTTAAGAGGCGTTTTTACAAGAAATCCCCTGGCCAGGCTAGTTTCATTTCTGATCAGTGATGAAAACCCCAGCATGACTGGTTTCTTGTTAAGGCTTAACTTCAGCTGGGTGGTGTAGGGATGAGGCTCAGAACTCACCCTCCTTTTATTGCTCTACTAGAGACTGGAAGGGGAGTTTTTGTGGGCCCAGGTTCTTCTCTGGGTTGCACCAGGACTTGCTCCACAGACAGCCAGGAGTTATGCTGCCAAAGGACAGCTGCCCAGCTGCACCCACATGTGACTGCTCAGTTAGAGAGTAAAAACTACTGTCACCTTGCCAATTATGTCCAGAGGGTAAAAAAAGTGTGGTGAAAATAAAAGGCCTGATTGAGGGTCAGATATCTTGCTGTATCACTGTATTCTTATACTAGCAGTTGCCTTAGATATTTGCAATTAATGCAGGAAGACTGAGGCTTCTCAGACGTCTGCCCAACTTCTGCTTTCCCCCACGGATGCAGACACATCACAGGATGCTCAGACCTACAGACAAGCCTGATGGCTGAAAAGAGCTCCTTCCACTCAATTTCCCCTGGAACACAAAGCAAATTGTAGGTTTTGGGGATCTATGGTTTAGAAAGGGGGTATCTTCAATGTGATCCATTCCCCCTGGTTGGAAGGCACATCAGCTGTTGTATTCATATGTTCACTTAATCATTAGTATTGGAAAAGACCTCCAAAATCATTGAGTCCAATCTTTGTATTCTATGTATACATAAATCATATATGCATACACTGTATGTATATGTACATGTATATGTATACATATGTAAAAGGCTATAGCCTCCCAAACCTACACGTACACATTTACTTTTTACTTACAGATGCCGTTGACATTTTTTCAGTATCTGTATAGCAGAGAAAACTTTTTAAATTAAGACAGTTCAGCAAGACAGACTGTGATAGGAAATCAGTCTGTGCTGGAGTCAGGTGAGAGCCAAGGTAGTAAAATAAAAGGTCCCTCTGGTAATACAGAGCCTCATTACCACTTCAGCTGAAAGGTGGGCTTCTTTGCTCTTCTTGAACACCAGGTGAGCAACACGAATTGCAAAAACACAAACAACCAAACATTAAATAAAGAACCTCTCAAATACCTTCTCACTTCAGACATTCTCCACTACAGAGGGAATAAGACAGCAAACGACAAATGAGCTGTTAATGCACTACAAGAAAAGTGCAGGGAATGACTGATGAGCACTCCAGAGGAATCGTTGAAGAGAATGAACTTTGCTTTTTTTCATACCAGTGCCTATAAAGGGCATTTTCCATAAACATTTCTGCTCTAGGCTTTCTCAAAATTCTGATTTTAAAAAAGGATTTCATGCATATGTATTATGTCTGATTCTTATCCTTTATATGCATACAAGGCATTAATGACTTTATGATGGCCACAAATATTAAAAATATCTTGTCCCGAAGTGTCTGCTTCTCCTCCTACCACACAAAATGTAATTTCAGGCTACAGCTGAACCTGAGAAGCTTCCTTAGTTTAGTTATGTATTAGTGAAAAATAGAAGTGGAACATGTTTTTCAGGCTGAAGTGGCTTCTCTGACAAAGGCTTAAGCTTCACAGCTGCCACTCAGAATAACAAAGTTGGGAGAAGAAAGAAAAAGACAGCACACACACACACATCACTGTTTGGAGGAAACAGGTACCTAAAATTTAATGTTATCTGACTGCTTGCATCTCTAAGCTGCAACTGGGCTTAGACCATTCTCAGAAATTCTCTCATGCAGTGAGAGCTGAGGACAACAACATCAGCTGAGAACACCAGAAGATGACTGCTTGGTGGGCAGCTCTTCTTGATGGGTTTGCACGTCGGTCTGAGTGCCTCCAGATGGGTGCAGGGAGTGCAATGTGCCTTCTGCCTCACCTGGCAATGCTTTAGTGACAAGCACTGAAAAGGCAGATGTGGCAGCTTCCCTAACTTTCTCCAGGCATAGCTTCTTCTGTTAGGGATTTCCCCATGCCTCATTGTGAGACAGCAAATACTCACAAAGAGTTTCTCTCCAACCGAAAAACCTTCACTGAACCAAGACCTCTCCTGTAATGATTTCCACACCTCCTTGGATGAAGAGGATTACTTAGAGCTAGGCACCATAGGAAGTTAGATACAAGTTCTTCAGAGTCTTAAGTTACTCCTAATAAAAGGAACACAGGAATTACATCACCAAACTTACGCTGGATCCTCTCGTGTCACACTCTCATCATCCTGCACATATAAACTATCAGACAGTCTCAACTGCTCTACCCAGAAGAGATGCTGCACCATCTCACATTGTAGGAGGAAGCCACTGACTTGATATGCAGCTGCTCGTGCTGGGCCAAGTGCAGCAGAAGCTGCAGAAAAGTGACACAGGAAATACTCAGATTTAAATAGCGCCCCACAAATATTTTGGGATCCATGATGACTATCCATTTAGCCATGCTCAGACACTTTTTCAGTCTTTCTTGAGTTTCCTCAAGCAGAAAACTCAACCTTTTGCAGAAGAATTCGCATAGGTTCTTTCCAGAACTATCCTGGAAAAGCTCTTTTCCTGCATGCACATTCTACTGAAATTACCCTGTGTCCAGTGGTCTTTGATGGAGTGATCCATGATCTGAGATGGGTTAAAAGGTTGTCCCAAAGCACCTCAAACGACTTTAAAGGATACTTGTTAGTACTACGGAGGTTCATTACTAGAAGACCTGTTGGATTGTGCTGGGTGGCTGGCAGACAAACTGTTACAGTCAGCTGTATGAAAGTTGTACCACAGGGTGAGTAAAACCAGCCTGTTTGCTATCTAAAGTAAGGAGCAGTTACTTCAGACATACATCCATATGTATTGTGTTAATCTTCCACACTTTGGTTAAATCACAGTGCAGTTCACTGCAGCCCTTTTTTGTGGTTTGTGGTTCTGTTACCCACCTACTTATCCACATGGTTCAAGCAGTGAAGAGCTGCAGGAGTAATAAATAACCTGGAGTCCTAGTACATCTGCTCTGCCCAGACCACCACCTAAAACCAACCTGATAGTTAGGATATAGCTAATTAAGTTAATTATTTTAACTCCTCAAAAGAGTTCTGGTGAGTTTACACTTCCCCACTTAAGGATTAGAAACAGATTTTTCAAATTTAGACTTGACCCTTTAATCCCTTTCTGCTGAGTTATCCTGATGTTGGAAGTGCCAATTCTTTCTTTGGGAAAGGCAATTTGCTAACAGAAGTACTTCTGTTTCTTCTCTATTATTATTAGTGGTAGTATTACTATTGCTTTTCTTTGTGAAACCACATACTCCTTTTACAGTATCAGATACATTCTACACCATATTCCTTACTGTGTCCACCAGAAGCAGTTTTTCTTTTGTGCTCTGTAAATCACCTCTGTAACTGGCTGCAATAAAGCTTTACAGCCAGACTTTTCTGCCTCTGATGAATTACATTTTGCCTATGTTTTTGCAAATATTTAAAAGAACCTGTAAATATTATAAGGAAAGCTGCTGCAGTCTTGCAAGGGATTTTATGGTATTCCTTCTCCTTATTTTTAAGGATGCCTGTACTGCAGTACAGCTGATAAAGGGACATCAAGGATGAGATGAGCTGAGGTTATGCAGCCGGCAATGCTAAGGGTGCTGAGCTGACATCCTCCAGCTGAGAGCTATGCTGAGTACAATCTGCTGTTCAGAAAGCACCAAAAGTAGAAGACTTAATGGCTTTGGCAATGCTCTTTGTGGGTTTTTTGATCAATGGCATTCTTAAACACTGCCACATACTCATCTTTTCCTAGAAATTACCTCTTTGCTTTGTCACCAGCTGCAAAATGCAGTAGCTTGAGTCATTGGCTAATAGATCCAATTTTCTTTCTTGAACATGTGGCAGTCCAACATTTAAAGGAAACTGTCTGGAATGATTCATTTTAAACAGAAGTTTATAATTTTCTCTAGAACTTACAACAAACGTTTTTACAGACAAAAGTAAAAGCCTTGTTGCGTAGAGAAAGTAGAAGTACACTGTTTTCCCAAATGCTCCATTAAAACGAGCATTAGTGCCAGCAGCATTTCCAACACTTGTGAGTAACAGGCAATCATTATCAGCCTCACTTTGAGCACTTTCAGATACAGATGACGCTGTTTTTGAAATCAGTCATGAGCACACCTTTATGCAGTGAGTCCTCCTGGCTGATGTCTATGGTCCCCTATATGTCACACCTTGTCAGATATTGTTCAAAACACCTCAGATTAGAAGTGGTCCCTATAAAAAATGCTGTTCTATAGGAGTAATAACAATAGTACTTCAAAGAAATGATTGATATCTGCTACATTTTTTGGCAAAAAACCAGAGGTTAAAATCATCCTCTTTGCAGAAGAAACAAACCCAAGTATTAGCTATTTATGTGCTCCATAACACTCCAAGTTCAAAATCATACTGTGCGATGGACTAAATCCAGATCTTATTCAAACTTGCCATGACTTTCAAAAGAAACTTATTGCCACTAGCTCATATCTACACCAGTGGAAATAAGGACAGAATCTAAGTACTCTGGGCAAAATGACTACTTCATCACTATTAATAAACCTTTTAAGTACTTGCAAAGCATATGTAGGTATATGCTTATAAAAATCACTACACAGAAAGAAGCCTGGTATATGCTTCTGGTTTATTTATATTTTTTCCTGTGTTATATTAAAAAGGCATGAGTGCTTGATTTTATTTCTCAAGAAGGGGAAGGGGGAGAGAGATATGCCCAACTGCAATGAATGTCACCACAAGAATCCAGCAACCGCAGTAAGAAGAGGATTTCTACTGAATATATTATGCATTTTGTTTGTGTTGCCTGTCTAATTTAGTAGTGAATGACACCAGCTGAAATACATGGCAATTCATGGCTCTGGAGATCATTTTACACAACAATGTTCATTGAGGCCAAGAAAGACCTGAGAACAGAAAGCAAAATAGTCGGAAAAAGACATCTGATTAAAAACCCCAAAATCTGTAAATCTCCACTACCTTTGCACTTCCTTAATGATGTGCAAGAGAACAGAAAGGCTGTTAAGAAAAGTCTTGCATCTTTGTCTTCCAAATAGCCATACAGATGTAAAAACTGCTGCTGTCCTTCCTTGAGATAATCTTAGATTTCAGTGGGTGGTCTGGGCAGCACAGAGACAGACATGTCATGCTACAGCATGGGAGGGGACGAATAGAGCACAGGGTTTAGTAATGATGACCAGCACCTTAAGGTACTGATGCACTTCATTTGTGAAAAACCAGAACCTTCCACAGGTGTGCTCACAAACTGCATGGCTGTCCCATGCAGTCCTCTTGCCTGCAGTTCCCAGGCAGAAAAGTCATGACCCTTCCACCCCCTGCAAAACGTTTTCATTCAAAAATGATGTAAAACAAAAGCATACCTGACCCTTCAATCACATTTCACTTCCCCTCTGTCACTTTGGGCTCTTACCTGGTGCAGTTTTGTAAGACACGGTTCTGGTGGGCATGGGTGGTGCACTCTTTGTAACAGGGCTCGGTGCCATTTGCAGACCTTGCCGCTGCCTCTTCAGCTCCTCTTCTCGTTCCTGGGCAGCTCTGATCTCTTCTTCTATCATTGACAAAGTTCTCTGTTTCCTTGACCGTAACTTGAAAGGGCCCACAGTCACTTCAGGCTCCTGTGTGGCCAGGATGGAGGCAGTGCTCCTAAGCTCAGCTGCCTCTGAATACTTGCTGAAATAGCTGACTTCATGCTTGCCTTCCTCCACAAGGAATGGCTGGCTGGCTGAGTACACAGGTGACTGCTGCAAACTCTTCCCTTCCCTGAGTCCTGAGTCTTCCTCTTTTGAAGTCTTTGGTATGGTGTCCCTTTTTTCTTGAACTGGTGAAGACACCTGGGGTGGCTCAAACATTGGGTTCTGATGCTCCTTGGAGGCTGGACCTGGCTCAGTGGTGGCTGGCTGCTCTTTGACTGACATATCTTTCTCTGCTGGGATTTCTTCTTCCTTACAGTTTCCTTTATCCACCTGCTCAGCTATGGCTTGTTGGATGGCATTTTGAACCAGCAGACCAGCGTGGTACTCCAGCTGGTCATCCATCAGCATGGAGTCTGCCAAGGCAGAGGAGGGTGAATCACAGCCTGGGTCACTGAAAGACTTGGAGATGCCTTCAGCCCTGCTCTCTGCTGGAGTGTCAGCCTGCGGGGTCTGCGGCAGGGAGAAATCTGCCAGTGAGCTTTCCTGCAGGGCGCTCATGGTCTCATTCGAGGCACCACTGTCACTTATGTTATCCATGCTGAAGTCATTGGAAAGGGTCTCTAAGACGGTGGTATCCTGAGACCTAACAGACAAATCATCCAAACCGGAGTCAAGCTCCTCTGGAGGGGAGGAAGCACTGCCTGACTTTGGGAAGTGGTCTAAAATTCCCTGTCCATCATCCTTCACCATTGTGAAGACCGCTCTTGCACTCATGAATTCTCCGTCTTCTGCCCACAGTTTTGAGGCTGGTCTAGCTCTGGGGCTATCACTGAATGGTAGCTCTCTTGCTGTGTCAACAGGGGCAATCTGGGCGCTTTTGTCATCTTCCGAGGTACAGGAGACTTTCTGCGCTTTGACAACAGGGGCATTGTTACCCTCAAGCTGTCCTGTTTGCCCACACACTGAAACAGGTCTTGTCACAGAGGACACCGGCTTATCCACACATGGAGAATTGAGGCTTTTGTAGAAGGGCTTGATGGAGAACATCTTGGGTGTTCCTGACCGCCTCGGTGGGGCCTGACCCTGAGATGGACCTGAATGCTCCATCAGCTGGAACTGCTTTCTGGCAGCTGAGAAGTCAATTTGCTCTGTGACAATATCCTCTTTCTTGCTATTGACTGGCTCTGGAGGTACAAAGGAGCAGCTGACCTGTTTGGGGGATGTTGGTGTAGCACCTTGCTGCTGTTGTCTCTCCTTGCGCTCCTTGTACTTCTTGTGAGACTCCAGATGATCTTCATCCAATTGATCCTCCAGGGGCTTGTCTTGGGGAGGGTTCCACCATTTGACGGCAATGTTGGGGTTCTTCTTGACAGCCTGACTTTTAATGAGTTCCCTTCTTTCCTTTTCAAGTTCCATCATTTCTTCTGATGGTCTCACTTTGCGGACTCTGTATTTTTCCTTCTCTTCCTCATCTTCAAAGAGCTTTGAGGGCTTTTTGTCTTCATGGAAGGCTCGCAGTTCAAACTTTGCCTCTTTCTTAAGGGTTGTAAGAGTTGTTTCTCCATCCCTAGAGGATCTTCTAGAACTGTTTGAAGAAGTGGGACTTCCTGGCACCTTCAGACTCTCCCTAGTGTCTTCTTTCACCCCACCCAAGGAATGGCCATTAGATTTCAGGTTCTCATCTGTTACGCTGACTTCACATGGCTCAACTTCCAAGGGTGTCTGCTTGTCTGCTACACTTTCTTCCCTTTCACTGGGGACTGAATCTTTAGTGGCATTAGCAGATGCTTCTGAGCCATCCATAATGGAGACTGCACTTGGCTCAGGGGAGGATGTCCCATTAAAGGTACTATCTGCAGCAGAATCACAGCAATTTGCCTCCAGCACTTCATCTAGATATCTGATCTCTTTAGCAACTTCACTGTCCAGAGATTCATGCCTTTCCTTAAGTCCATTTCGGCTGGCAGCAGGGGAAAAAAAGTGGGTTGGATTGTCTATGGGATGTGGTGAAGCCACTGTGGTGATGCTTTTGTGTTCAGAAACTGGAACTTCAATTTCCATTTTCTCTTCCTTTGTAGCAAGCACAGCAGCTGGCTCCAAAAAATTGGCACAGTTTTGGTCTCTGTTTTTTCTCAACCGGATGTCATCCTCAGGGATTCTGGAAGATTTCTAAAATAAGAGAACAAAACTACAATGAAGTTCTAAAAAAACCCACTCAATCTTTTGCAGAGTAAACACCATCTGAAAAACAAATCCTAACACTTCTAAAACTTGAGACTAAAGCATGAAAACCAAGGCAAACCATTAAAACAAAAAGTAGGGAATTATCTTACCATAAACTGGAATTAATATTAAAACAACAACAAACTTTCATTTAAGAATCTCCCATCTGCTTACCACCCTCACTTTGTCGTTATTTCATGCCTGTGTCTAGGAATGAGCGCTGGATTTCCAAGTTAATATTGACTTGGTAGTTTAGATTCGTCAAAGATTTGCACATGCAGTACACAACACACCTATGATCTTGGTATTTAAAAATGCTTTCCACACTTAAAGGAAGTCTCATAATGCTTCTACAGATGAAAACTATTACTGTGCCCCTGCTTCGCAGAAACAGATGCTAACATGCAGGAAAATGATTCATACCAAGTTTGGAAAAAGGATGTGGCAGGGAATGTTCATTTCTCAGTGGCTCGATCCTGGTCATCAAACACAGGGTAGAATTACATGGTGTTGAGAAGACATGGGGTCTTTCTCCAGCCCACACGGAAACCCACACACAACTGGACGTGGGAGACTGGAAGTATCTGCAACTCTCATGGCATGAAGACCACCACATGCAGCATGACAGGGACCAGAGTCATGGTCTACTCCTTCCCACTTCCGTGATCTGCAGTGCAGATGCACTACATTCGTATTTCTCCCTGATGTGTTGCCTCTGCTTATGAAGAGGTTAGTGAAAGAAACACTATTTATGTTCAGGTACAGGCACATTTTACTGGTCAAGCAGCCTAACGAGCTTTCTGTGAGTAAAGTGTGAAGGAACTTCTGATTAGGTTGGCAACATGTCAATTAATTTCTCACTAATTCTATACTACTAAAAGGCAAGGAAAAAAAAAAAGGAAAAAAAAAGGGAAAGAAAATACCCAAAGAAAGGACATTTTAAACATTCTTCAAAAAGAACTTCCCTACATCATGAAAACCAAAAGTGACACATCTACTCACTTTGACTAACCTTTTAAAACTGAAATGTGCTATCTGAGCTCTCTATCTCCCTTTCTGTGTGTGTTCTTTATGTGAGGCACTGGCTTGGAAAGCAAATGGCAATGATCAAATCCTGTGAACTCAGTGGCCACCAACAAGGGCACCACTGTCTGCCAGTCACCGCCAGCCCCCCTTGCTGTCTCTTATCCAGCATGCTATTAATACACACTGCAGCAGAGGATGATCAACAAGGAGCACAATGGCACTTACCAGTGACCTGAACAATCACATTGCTGCTGGATTTATACAGGGCAGTCAAACACATTTGACACACCTTAAAGAACTGCAGCCAGTCAGCCCGAGGAGCTCTTTCTAAAAACACTTTGAAGATCATTCTGTCTACTGATGTAATTGCACACAGTTGAAGACAATGCTGGCTTCAGTCACTAGATATATTGTGCTTAAACATTGAAAAAAATCTTCAAAACCAACTTGGTTTTGTCTATACATTTTACTCAAAAACATGTCACTGGTTCTACTCACTTCACTTCTTCACTTTCTGTTGAACCTAGAAAAACTCCAGCTGAAGTTTCTAGCAGCATTTCCCTTAAACCATATTGTATTTTTCATCATTTAAATATCTAAATGTGACCATTAAAGATATAATCAAGAAATCAGATTTTCTGCAAACAAGTATAGAACAAGTATAAAAAGTCCTTACTTTTTCCAGTGGGCAGAGAAGGAAGGAAAGAATCACAGATAAGATTTTGTTTAACCTGCTGGCAGAGCTTCGTGAACACAAACCGTGCTCAGGTGACAGGTTAAAGACTGCAGTACTTTTTGATACTTGGGTTTAAATCTTCCCTGCTTGACTTGGTGCAAAAAGGGGTATGTTCATACTTGGAGCAGTGTGCGCAAAGTGCACGACTGATGGCTGTCCTCTGTCACACAAATCATGAGTACACAATTATGCCCCTGCTAATATTTGCTTCTAATCAGACAGATCGAAGCCACTAATGGCATTGGTAGCTAATTACATGTCCTCTGCAGCCACAAGAACGTATCTTCAATGAATGCAGAAAATGAGTTAACGAAGATGGGCGCTGGTGCCACTGAAACACTTCTCCCTGCAGAGCCAAACCAGAGCAGAAGGGCTCCCTGTTCCTGTGTTTCCAGTACCTCCACACCACACCATGGAGCTGGGAATAAACCCCTGATGGTCCCAGAGACCGCATTCACTACAGCCTGTCTACTTCCATCGCTGCTTTAATGCACAAACCATTTTGGATCACACCACACTTGGGTATTTGGATATTCAAGTTACATAACAGAACCACAGGTGGAGTATTTCACCTAAATCTCTTGGCAAGTAAGAGCCCACCCTCTCACCACAGCTGTCATCCATAGCTCACAATTAAGCCACACGCACATTAACTGTCTAATCAGGGCATGCATTTGTGACAGCATGTAACTCTGAAAGCACATGTGTCTCTGCAATTAGCAAGGCACATGTAATTATGTAGCAAAACAGACAATTATGCAGTAAAAACTCTGAGGAAACACTTATTACTTAGGAGAGGAGGCTTTCTGCGCCAGGGATTAGTAACAGCACAAAGAGGGCTCCTGGAATGGCAGAGAAGCTAGTGAAGTATGCTAGAAGAGGAAAAAATACCATTAAGAAACCCATACGGTTTTCCTCATCAAGACATTCTGGCAGAATCTGGGGGCAGCTTTGTGAGGTCATGGCAATGAAAGTGTGTTCCAGATACTCCTGTGAGGAGCAGAAGTCAATCTACTGATGAATTACCTTTAGAAGAGAACTGAGACAACAAGGCACAGAAGCAGCTGACAAAAAAACGCCTTTCAAGATAGTCCAGGCCACAGAGCCTGCCCAGGATAACTGGCTGGGTGTGGGAAAATGGCACATGTCAGGATGACAACAGCATGGGTGGGAGGAGGCTTGGAGGAGGAGGGTGGTGGGACACACACAGACCCCCTGCCTCAGCTGTTTGGCAGAAGAAAGCTTGCTTTCCAGGGGGCTGTTTTTGCTCCTCAGTGATAAACCTGTACCAACAGCTTTGTATTTGCCGCCTACAGGGAGAAGGTTTTTGAAAGCCTGCACCATTACAAAGACCTGTGAATAGGAAATAGGCTGCATTCAATCCTAATTGTAGTCAGCAATACAGCATTCACAGTGATTCCCTTCTACTGCTCATCTAGACCCAGATTTTCCAGAAGTTGCTGTTACATTTACACAATCTCTGAATGTGCATTCATTTAAGTCAAGATGCAATTGGGTAATTAGTGTTACTTCTACAATGCTGCTGCACTTCAGTAAACTGCAGTTATTAGCAGCTTAGAAAATTATTAGCATATTTTCTCTTTGGCTGAATTCTTCATCTACAAAAGTGTAAGTGTTTGGGCAATCAGTTCTTTTAGAAGGAAAAAAATGTGGGTGTGCTACTAGCAAGACCCAGCAAACGTACTGCCAGTGCCTTCCTTTGTTTGATGCAACACAAAATGCCTATGGAACAAGTGGGAGGCAATCCTTCTAAACCACATGAACATTCTTCTGAAGCAACAGTGGCAGTAGTGGGGAAGGAGAGGAAAAGATAAAACAACTAAAAAGTTTTATGGTTTAAGAAAATCTAAACCAGTTTCCTTATTACAGGCTTCTACAATCACTCCAGCCAAGTTTCAGGACAGCTTTTGATGTTGCTGGTCTCCTGGCTTCATTAGCATTGTCAACCTTCCACTTCTTCAGCTTTCATCTTCTTTTGGAAATGATCTTCTACTTCATCTGCTTTTCCTCCACTGTTTGGGCACTGAACCAGTGTTTTGTTCAATCCTTTCCCCTCTGCTCTTGGATCTAACACTTGGGGCCACCATAACTCAAGTAGTTTTAGTACTAAACTCACATTTGCATGTGGTCGACTGGCTAATCCATACCTCCTTGCTGGTATCAACCCTCTTCCTCTTCTTCAACTACTGTCTTGGCCTGCCTCTTTTATGTATCCTTGCAAATGAGAAGGAACCAAATGATGGATTTGTTATGAGGTTGACTCCGGCAAACCTACAAGGGAGTAGCTACTTGAATTCATCTCATCCTTTGGTCACCAGTTGCCACCCATAGAAACAGATGGAGCCGATCCCAAACACTGCAAAGATATAAAAGTGAACTGCACCTCCCTGCTTCCACACAGCCCCCTGTTCTGTGACAAAACCCCTAGAGAGAACAGGTATTGCTCCATGCTTGCTTAGCCATAGCAAGCATGTCTTCAGGGAAGTCATTTTCTGTAAAAGGATGGTAGGACATGAAGTGTTGCTGTTCATAATGAGCAAGAAAAGCTAGAGTTGTGTAAGGTGCTAGCACCTACCCCTCACAGCTCATGTTCCCTAACACACAACAGGTGCTCAGACAGTGCCACCATCCCACCCCATCCCAGATGGGAACGGCAGCCCAAACCACTGTGGTGGCTCCCATCTCACAACGGCTCATGTGCTCCCTTTGTCCCTCCCATGGTAGGCTCTCAAGGGGCAGCTGCCACCCCATTCACCTCCAAACCCATTGTGATCCCCCCTCATCACTGAAGGGACAAGAATGCACCAGTGAAAGCCTTTGCAGAAAGCAGTCTGAAGAAATGGGCCAAACACCTTGTGTTTTGGAAATTTCCTGTTTGGGTGAGGTAACAGCAGCAGCTAAAAAAAAACCCTTCAAAAAAGATCCCAGAACAGGGACAAAAAACCAGGGATGCAGATGATGATATGGAGTTCAAGAAAACAAAGGGAATTTCTACTCACATTATTTACACAAACCATGTATCTTCATTAAATCAAAACAAAATCCAAACCCAAAGTGTTGTCTTGTTCCTGCGTAAAAAGGTCTCCTTTTTTCACACAGCATTGTATACTGACACTTAGAGGTTTTAAAACTATTATACTAAGTGTTGTCCAAAAAAAATTACCATTTTTCACTTAATGAAATAAAATTCAAGTTTCAGAAAAAAAATATATCCCAAATCCTGTCATCAGATTTTGAATTTAAGACACGTCAGGCACATGTTGGCACTGCCTTAGAACAGTTCCTGTCATAATCCTACTTGCACACGAAAAGCAAGACCTGGCCTGTTCTTCTCACAGTGCCTTCAATACACAGACCAAAACAATTTCTGATGACTAAAATGTGTTAGTGTTGAGTGTTACAGTGCCATTCTCCCTAAGCAGGTCTCTACACTTCTCAGTGACTATTCTGAGGTAGCCAGACAGTACAATCTATTATTTATGGAATGCTGGCTTGTCTCCTAAGCACTTCAGAAATCACAAGGGTACATTCTAAAAATCAATGCAACTTCATACTACCTCTCCTAAAGAAGCAGTGAGGGGTTTGGAATACAGACACTAATAAGAGATGTGCAGATACAATGCCCAAACAAATGGTTACTTAGAGAGCTTGCTGTGTGACATTTCTAAGAGGTTTTCTTATTTCCTTTTTTTAATCTGTTTTAGAGAAGAAGTTGTGATTGCATTTGCTCAGAAAACACATGAAAGGCTTTGCAATATTCTTTTGCATTCCATCTGAGCCACAGGCTTCAGCTTTCCCATGTGATACACTGTAAAGCTCTTTTATCAAATCAAACTCCCATCTTGTTTTGCTGCTGTAATGAATCAAAGATGGATAAACACAGCTCAAAAATGAATACTTTAATGATAAACATGTACTGTACGGTAGGATATTTTAATGATGAGCACATAATCAACTGATACTGTATTTTTCCAAACATGCCTCCATAGCTCCAGTATTTTCTGTGCCCTCAATGACAAATAGTTTTAAGTTTTTCTTGGGTAAGTCAGGACCCAAATTTAGAATAAAGTTTACTACTTCCCAGTAACTCCAAGGTATGTGAATGGGAAGCAATCTTCTACAGGAAGGAAACCACCTGATCCTGTATGCCAGTTATTTTCTCTTCCTTTCTAAAAATATAGATCTGGTCTCTCTGTTAAGAATTTACAACCCTAACAATTGGATTTCAACTATTGCTACAGGAGCAAAAAATACAAGTATCTTCCTTCTTTAATTTTTTGTGCAGCTGTTGTAAAAAAGCAACAGTAAAAGGTTAACTACTTTTTATGAAATATTTTGATTCCTGAAAAGAACTGTAGCTGCATGAAGCACCTGTATGGAGAAAGTTATTTATGAAGAAATTAATATTTAGGACAAAAGGCTGCCAACTTCCAAATGAAAAGGAATATCACCTCTGATAAAGAAAAAACATTGCAGAGTTTATCAGAGTATGATGGTTACATAGTTAGTGGAAGGGAAAGCAATACATCTTCAAGTAGTATAGACTTGACTCTATTCTGTGTGGGGCTGGTTAGCCTTGCTGTGAAAGCTCTGTTCAGTTCTACAGTAATCAAGATGCAAATCTGAAATTACAGAAAGCTGTGATTTAAGTTTCTTCAGAAAGTGCAGCACTGTTTGGCACTGTCACAGTCTACACTGACACCTCTACCCTATTTTCTATCAGCCATACACAGGGAGAACCAGGAGCTTCAAGTACCAAAGAGACTGGTGATGCTTTCAGGTACTAGAATCTGTATTCAAAAGTCCATTCCCATGTTCTCTAAACTGTTGTCTTCTTGTAATGTAGTTCGGCCTGAAAGTGCAACTGAAGAGTTAGAACAGTAAATGCATACACAGGAACTCATTTCATCCAGAAAAATGTATTTTTATCATCACTCTCATGAGTTCAAATCCCACCTGTGATGCTACTTCCAGTTCCAAAATGATTTCTACCTCAGAAGAAAAATACACTACCAAGTATTTTCCGTATTGCTTCACTCTGTTCCTTGGGACAGAATGAGGAGGACAGTACACCCTGTGTGCAGGCATGGGAAACAAACCAGTGCTGCAGAGGGACAGCACTAAGCTCAAGGCCAATACAAACCATGTTAGCGTGTTAATCAACCACACCAGCACAGATGGTTAGTACTTTTTAACTTTGTTAGGTGTTTTTCCTAAGGCTTATTTCTCTGTGGTTTGTCTCTAAAATCTGCCTTTGCTGAAACAAGATTGAATACTTCCAACAGCTGGGATACTTGATTTAAAAATGTTGTGGTGCCAAGTCACTTAAAATGGTTAATATGATCTGCTGAAGCAACCTTCCGTGCTATCTAAAGAAGTGCAACAGTTTGCTGGGGAAATAAAGAGCACTGCATCCAACTAACGTGTTCACACTAACTGTGTGTAAATGCAATCAGAAAATTGGCCCGTTACCTGGCAGGGAATACAATGCGTGATACAATCCTTAAGGAATAGAAGGAGCTGACGGTAACAGATGAGGTCTTGTACCATGGACTGCTGCACTGGCAGAGTCCATCTGGACTCAGCTGGTGCTGGTAGATCTGAGCTAAGAGCTGTGCTGTTAGTAGCACTCCCTCACACTCAGCCTCTGGTTTGGTGCTAAGTAAAAGAGGAGAAACCCCCAGCTGAGTAAGGACAGGAGCATGTCCAGCTTAACAGACTGTCCAACACAGACACTGAGTTGAGCAGAACACAACTTCTGAATGTATGCATCAAAAATCAGTTTCACAAAATGCTGCAGCTGAAATCTGCACAGCACATGTCAAGGATGGAACAATTGCTCCAACAGAGCATGATCTAATCCCAGTGGGGAGGGGAAAGGACGCTAAACTAAGCCTTGCTCTTAATACTCTCTAACCCATCTAGATAATGTCAGCACAAGGAAAGAGTGACCTTTATGTTTGCTTGCAGGAAAAAAACAATGAGACAAGGGGATTTCCAAAATTCCTTAGTCTTTTCACTAGGGGGGAGGCGGGAAGGGGGCTCCTATTTCATCTAAAGAATGGATCTACAACCCTTCTATGTAAATGAGAGATTTAGATAAAAATAACGATGTGTTAATCATTTTGGTGCATGAGAAAGGGACCTCCGGAGGAAGGAATTTGGGTTAGACAGGGGCAGAAGGAAGGCAGTAAACTGAGGCAAAAAGCCATGCAGTCCACTTGGTCTCAGAGCATCATAAATTGATATCAAAAACAGAGATAAACCTGCTGTAAACATACAAATAGGCTTTCTGAGATATATTAGTATTAAAGGCTTCTGATGATACAGATTTTTTTCACTGGCTTATACAATTCTGTAAATCTGTCATAACTGGCAGTCTAAACTGCATTTTCTGAACAAAGATACATGATCTCTATACTGCAGCTCTTTCACTTACTTTCAAGGGCAATATAGTAGGAAACGAAGTGCTTTAACAGAAGCAACTATTTACAAACCTTTTCAAGTAAAGACTAAGAAAATTTTTCACTTTCTTTCACTTTGTTGCATCACAAATGCCAACTGTTGGCGATCATACCGCTTTTAACTATTTCCTAAATCTAATTAATACTTGCTGCACTTCTGAAAGGCAGGGCTGTTCAATATCTACTGGAGTTTGACAGTAAGGAGTGCTGCCACAGAGGCTATGTTGGGTTAAAGGAACGAATTATGCTCAGAAATGTAAGGCTAAACACCTATTTGACAACTGAATCAGGTTAAGAATTATTATTGATGTTTTGCCTTTATCAGGAGCACTTGTTACAGCTGCCCTCATCCATTAGATTAAGACCCATCACAACAAAATCTCCTTAAATGAAGGTATGCCTACGTAACTGTGCACAGTGAAGTGCGTCTCACTCAATGGTAGCCTGTTCTGCTGGGAACACAAGGAGCAGGACAGTGTTTATTTGCTGTAGGCAGGGAGCCTTGGGCGGGTTAGAGTCTGAGGGCTCAATCAGCCAGCTGGCTTGAGCACTCTGTGGGTTGCTGCTTTCTTCACAGTTTTTCAAGGAAATGGGGTTATTTTAAAGCAAGGGACCCCTAAAACTCTCTATTAAGAGAGTGCATGTACTGGCTTTAAAAGGTCCCTATTTATAATCAGCTTTACTCAAAATGTATTTTAAGCTGTTATCTCCAGACTCAGCCAAAAGCAGATCACTGGAACATTATAAAAAGAAAACTGAAAGGACATGAAGAAAGGATATCTAGCCTAGTCCTAGCTCCAAAATCACTTGCTTTATGTAAATGAAGAGGGGGAAAATATGATGATGATCAAAGGATGTAACTGAAGCCTCTGCCGATAGGTGGGTTACGCACAAGTGGGGAGTGAAGCTGCTTCCAACAAGAGCCTGGCACACCACCTCCCCTTAGTCATGCTCTCCAATGTGTTACCATGCCCAGAGACCATCAAGGAACTACCACACAGAAATGCTTTCACTCTTGTCCCTTTTTCCAGAAACTCACCAGGGAGAAAACACCATTCGGGGTACAAACTGGAGATTTTACAAAGATCCAAAACCTTGTAACTCTAGTGGACTGCAGTTCACAGGGTTCTTTCTCTAAGGGCTTGAATATAATTTAACTTTCGGGGTAGTGCATGTAGAAACACACCCATTTTCAAAGACACACATCCACAAAATGAAACCCACTGTCATTAAACAATTAATCCAATGTAGCCAGGATGATCAGGAGACTTTGCCACACCACTTCAACAAACATTCAGCAAATAAATAATACTTAACAGAAGAGTTAAAAGAAAAAAAATAATAAAAACATTACAGGGTCTACAGAATAGTTTTGCTAGTAAGAAGCCAAATGTGTACAGTCTGTAAGAAGGAGGATGTTGCTAAATTCTTCACGTGCCAGTGCTGTCCCTAGGCTATAAGTATGACCTACCATGTGAGTGTGGTGCTGTGAACAGTTAGCAACTTCATCTAAGCTTTGTTTGTAACACAAACTAAACATTGATAACCTCACTATCTCCTGCAGGAGAGTATTTCACTGAAAATGAGACTTAGCTAGGATTTTTTTTTTCTAATTCCTTATTTGGAAAAAGACAGTTGAGAAATTCCTGGCAGTAAGACATCTCCTTTCAGCACCTACTGCTTCCTGTCCCTCTGCCCCTGCTTCCCTCCCCTCTTCCAAGCAAAAACTCATTATTCCTTCTTCTCCTGCTGAAAAGTCACTGATTAAATGACCTACAGCACATCTGGACTGCATTAGGCTATTATTTGATTAGGGCATTCATCACGTGCTATTTCAGCAAGTGGAGAATTAAGATAATGGTGGAGGAAAATGGTGTAAACCAAAGTGGCTATTCCTGCTCAAACTGCTCTGATTGCAATGTCCCTCAGATTGCCCAGTCCCTCAGTTATGGGTCCTTTTTCACTTGATTACAGAAAAATCATATAAAAGTGGTTAATTCATTTAATGTTGGCAAGATCATTAAAGCCAATCATGCTGTTGCATTAAGGGTTGCTGTATGTCTCAGACAATTTGCTATCCGATAGGAAATGCTCGCTTGCAGGTATTTTAAACAGTCATAAAAAGGCTCAGCATTAAACTGCAATCTGCCCCTCACATTTCTGGACAAACAGAAGTTTGACACATTCCAGATCAAATCGCTTTAGAGCTCAGAGGTGAAGAAACAAAAATGCCTTAACCAATCCTTCTCAAAAGAGTATTGTTTACTAGCACATCACACAAGCAATAACTACTTTTTCAGAGTTTGAAGTGACCAAATGAGACTTCAGCTATGGAGTCTGTGTACATAAAAATAAAAGCACAAGCTAGAAGGAAAGATCACATCATCTTGGCTTTCAGATACTTTCCCCTAAAATATCCTTCCTCATTTCACAAGAGTTAAAGAATGTGCTATCCTGGTGCATACAGTGAGGTATCAACCAAGTGTCACAGCATGGATCAAATGCCATACAAATAAGGAATGATATTGCTGCTAAAGGTGACTGCTCACAGTACTATGCTTAATTTCCTGCAGTACTAAACAACTCTACCATGAAGCTGAACAGACACCCTGAAAGTGTCCTTATGAGCTGAAGTTTGCTCTGCAGTGTCAAGAAGGATAACACACTCAACTAGTGGGAAACAGCTCTCCACAGCAACTGAAGAATTCAGCCAGAAGGCTGCAAGTGCAGCCTAAAGAATATACACAGTGAACATGCTGGGTGGTTTTCCTAGTAATCACATGCACAGGAAAGACAAAAGTATCCTTTCTCCTTAGAATCAATATTCTTCTGTATTACACCTACGTAGAAAGTTGTAAATTTCATGAAGCTCTGCCTACTGCTCACAATGAACAAACCAGCTACAAAGGATTCCACAATCATTGGGAAAAACGATATTTTAAATACTCCTCCTGATATTGAATGATAAAGGCTCAATGAAGATACATGTCACAGGTCAGAAATCTTAGCTTACCCTTACTCTTTGTTTCTGACAACCCTGAAGCAAACCCTAAATATGTCGCTTTTCACAAAGGCCTTCAGATTTTTGGCTCATTAAGTCAAATTCCTTCCCCAGCTCATTACAGGACTGTGATGTCATAGGCTAAGAGAGGGCTGGTTTAAAACAAAAAACACAACACACAAAAAAAAGAGGAAGCCCACACCCTCAGCCCATTCACACAGAGTCTTTTTAAAGGAAAATGCCAGTGCACACTACTCAGAAAGAGCATGACTTCACTT